>JALPQD010000206.1:3424953-3808861 GCA_023101885.1 Typhlomys cinereus
TGCCTTTGAGCTCGAGTTACAATCTCTTTATCTGAACAGAAGCTCTTTAATTTCACAAGATCCCAACTGTTGAGAATTGGTAGCAGTGACTGTGCCATTGGATGTCTGTTTAGGAAATTTTGGCCTAGCCCAATCAGCTCGAGAGAATTCCCTACCCTTTCAACTATGGTTTTTATAGACTCTGGCCTTATATCAAGGTCCTCGATCCATTTGGAATTAAGTCTTGTACAAGGTGACAAGTATGGGTCCAGTTTTAATCTTCTACATGTGGAGATCCAGTTTTGCCAGCACCATTTGTTGAAGATACTGTTCTTTTTCCATTGGATTTTTTCGGTCCCTTTGTCAAAGACTAAATGGCTGTAGTTTTGTGGGCTTATATGTGGGTCTTCAAGCCTTATCCACTGATCTGTGTGTCTATTTTGGATCCAGTACCAGGCTGTTTTTACTACTATGGATTTGTAGTATAGACTAAGATTTGGTATGGTGATACTTCCAGCAGTGTTTTTGTTACTCAGGATTTTCTTTTCTATCCTGGGTCTTTTGTGGCTCCATATAAATTTTGAGATTGTTTTGTCAACTTCTTTAAAGAATTGCTTTGGGATTTTAATTGGTATAGCATTGAATTTGTATATTGCCTTTGGTAGGATGGTTATTTTTACGATGTTGATTCTACCAATCCAGGAACATGGGAGGTCTTTCCACCTTCTGGTGTCTTCTGAAATTTCTTTCTTTAGGGTTTTAAAGTTTTCATTGTAAAGGTCTTTTACTTCCTTGGTTAGGTTTATACCAAGATATTTCATTTTTTTAGGGGCTATAGTAAACGGGTTTGTTTCTCTCAGGGCTTTTTCACTTCTTTTATTCTGGGCATATTGGAAAACCACTGATTTTTGTACATTTATTTTGTATCCTGCTACCCTGCTGAACTTCTCAATTAGTTCCAGGAGCTTCCTGGTGGATTATTTGGGATCACTCAGGTATAAGTTCATGTCATCTGCAAATAGGGATAGCTTGACTTCTTCCTTGCTGATTCCAATCCCTTTTATGTCCCTGTCTTGTCTTATGGCTTCAGCTAACACTTCAAGTACAATATTGAATAGAAGTGGTGAGAGTGGACAGCCTTGTCTAGTTCCTGTTCGAGTGGAAATGCTTCCAGTTTTTCCCTATTGAGTATTATCTTTGCTGTAGGCTTTTTGTATACTGCTTTTGTTATATTGATAAAGGTTCCTTCCATTCCTACTGTCTCTAGCGTTTTGATCATAAAAGGCTGTTTGATCTTGTCAAAAGTTTTTCTGCATCTATCAAGGTTATCATGTGGTCTTGGGCTTTGGACTGGTTTATATTATAAATTACGTTTATTGATTTGCATATGTTGAACCAACCTTGTGTGCCGGGGAAGAAGCCTACTTGGTCCCTGTGAATGATCTTTTTGATATGTTTTTGAATCCGATTTGCTAAGACTTTGTTGAGAATCTTTGCATCTGTGTTCATCAGAGAGGTTGGCCTATAGTTTTCTTTTTTAAGTGTATCTTTATTAGGTTTCTGAATTAAAACAATATTAGCTTCCTAGAAGGAATTTGGTAGTGTTCCTTCCTTTGCTATTTGTTGGAACATTTTAAGTAATATTGGTGTTATTAACTCCTTAAATGTCTGGTAGAACTCTATGTTGAATCCATCTGGTCCAGGACATTTTTTGGTGGGAAGATTCGAGATTACTTCCTCAATTTCCTCATATGTTATAGGACTATTTAAATAATTCACAACTTCCTGATTCAATTTAGGTAAGTTGTATTTACTTAGGAATTCATCCATCGCTTTTGTGTTGTCATATTTCACAGAGTACAAGTTTTTGAAATATGATGTTATAATTCTCTGGATTTCTTTGGTATCAGTAGTGATAACTCCATTTTCATTTCTAATTTTATTCATTTGGGTTTTCTCTCTCTTGCTTTTGCTTAATTTAGCTAGGGGTGTTTCAATCTTATTGATTTTTTCAAAGAACCAGCTTTTTGACTGGTTAATTTTCTCTATCATTTTCCTAATCTTGATTTCAGATATTTCTCCCCTTATTTTGCTAGTCTCCTCTCTTCTACTGCTTTTGGGATCAGATTTCTCTAGTTTTTCTAAAGCTTTAAGCTGCATTGTTAAGTTGTTTATTTCTGATGTTTCCATTTTTTTGATGTAGGCATTAGGAGCTATGAACTTACCTCTTAGGGCAGCTTTCATTGTGTCCCAGAGATTTTGGTAAGTTGTATTTTCATTATCGTTCACTTTCAGGAAATCTTGTATTTCCTTTTTAATTTCTTCCTGAATCCAGTTCTCATTCAGCATCATAGTGTTAAATTTCCAGGAGTTAGTGTATTTTCTGTCTTTTGTTGTGTTGTGAATGTCCACCTTTAGGCCGTGGTGGTCTGATAGGGCACAGGCTAGAATTTCAACTTTCCTGTATATGTGGAGGTTCATTTTGTGGCCCAATATGTGATCTATTTTGGAGAAAGTTCTGTGTTCTGCTGAGAAAAATGTGTATTCTTTAGTACGTGGGTGAAAAGTTCGATAGAGATCTGCAACGTCCATTTCTTTCAGGGTTTGATTAAGTTCCAAAGTGTCCCTGTTAAGCTTTTGACCTGTTGATCTATCCCATGATGAGAGGGCGGTTTTAAATCCCCAAGAATTATCATTTGGGGGTTGATTTCTCGCTTTAGATGCTATAGGGTTTTCTTAATGAATGTGGAGGGGCCCGTATTGGGTGCATATATGTTTAGTATTGTGAAGTCTTGGTGAATTGTACCTGTGACTAAAATGTAGTACCCATCTGTATCTCTTATGATTTTTTTGGGTTTGAAGTCCACGTTGTCCGACAGCATAATGGCTACCCCTGCCTGTTTCCTAGTTCCATTAGCTTGCAGAATTTTGGACCAGCCTTTCATTTTTAGAATGTGCTTATCTTTTGTGGTGAGATGAGTTTCCTGAAGGCAGCAGATTAACGGGTTGTGATTTTTAATCCAAGTTTGTAATCTGTGTCTCTTAATCGGTGAGTTAAGCCCATTGACATTTAATGTTATAATGGAGAAATTATTTTTAATTCTGGACATTTTTTATGTTTAGTGGATTTTGTAAGCTTATTGTTTTACATTTATATTTTTGTGGTATTATACTTCCCTTCTGTCCTCCTGGATACGCTCTTTCTTTTCTTCAAGTTTGCGTATCATTTCTAGCATTTTTTGAAGGCCTGGTTTGGTAGACATGTATCCCTTCAAGTTGTCTTTGTGCTGGAAAATTTTTCTTTCTCCCTCGATCATGACAGATAGTTTTGCCGCGTATATCCATCTGGATTGACATTTTTGCTCATTTAATACTTGAAGTACGTCTCTCCAAACTCTTCTTGCTTTTACTGTTTCCATTGAGAAGTCATTTGTTATTTTAATAGGTTTACCTTTAAAAGTGACTTACATTTTTTCTATTGAAGCTCTCAGCACCTTTTCTTTGTCTTGAATGTGAAGTGTTTTGACTATTATTTGCCGTGGCGATTTTCTATTTTGGTCATATCTGTTTGGAGTGCGAAATGTCTCTTGTATTAGGATGGGCCTCTCATTCTTCAGTTGATGGAAGTTTTCATTTATGATAATTTGAAAAATTTCCTCAGGTGTGGTAATTTGAGATTCTTGCTCTGGTATTCCATGAATGTGCATGTTAGGCTTCTTCGGGGTGTCCCATATCTCTTGAATGTTCCTCTCAAGTATTTTTTTGGCTTTAACAATCTCTTCCATTGAGCTGGTTAATTCTCCCACGTTGTCTTCAAGATCTGAAATTCTATTTTCTGCTTCGTTAGTTCTGCCGATAAGACTCTCTGTTGAGCTTTGGGTTGAGCTTTGGTGATTACTATTAGAAAGGAACAGTAACATGATTCTGTTGCTTAACTCCTCTTGGATTTCCTCTTTCACAGTATTAATCATGGGCTGGATGTGAAGAATCTCTCCTTTGTGATAGGATGATTGTAGAGGTTTATAGATGTATGGCCTTTGACTCTTAGAACTTTGCTTGAGTTTTCTTTGGACCCTATTGAATTCTGAATAGAGTGTGTCTTCTGTAGACCCCATGTGTGGGTCCCCGGTGGGCCAGAGAGGCAGAGGGGCTGATGTTGATGGCAGAATTCTTCACCCTGGACCTGGGACTTGGCTTAGTGCTCCACCCAAGCTCCAGGGATGGAGGAAAGCGAGCATGTCCTGTCCAGTTGGGTGGCGGGCGGGAGGGAGAAAGAGACCTGGGGCCTGGGGCATGGCCCAGGCATAAACAGGACATGGGGCAACCTGGGCAGGGCTGGGCGGGGTCTCACCTGGGGGCCTGGTGGAGCAGGGAGCAGACAGCACAGTCGGGTGATCAAAGGCTGCGTGGGAGGGAAAAGGGGTCCCGGAGTCCTGGAGCATGACTAAGGCCAAAGCCCTAGGCAGCCTGGGTGCCGCCGGGATGCGGGGCGACCTGGGCAGGGTGGGGCTGGGCAGGGACTCACCTGGGGGCCTGGCAGAGCGGGGAGCAGGGGGTGCGGTAGGGCGGACAAAGGTGGTGCGGGAGGGAGAAGGGGTCCCGGGGTCCCAGGGTGTGGCTCAGGCCAAAGCCTGAGGCAGCCTGGGTGCTGCCGGGACACAGGGCCATAAAAGGTTTTAAATAAGGTTTATAGGGTGAAAAATCTTACTTAAAAAATTAAAATGTGTACAAGAGATTTGAGTTGGTTGCTTAAAAGGATGTTAAAGTATGCTGTAAAGGTTTATGGAGTGTTGGGTTTATAAAAAGATTAAAAATTAGAGATGGTGATTAAAAATGTTATACATTATACTTCTTTGCTATAGAAGAAAAGACATTGAGCCTCAGAAATTAGAGATTAAGAATTAAGCTTCATGTATTCAAACGTATTTCAATTGTCTGTTTTGATTAAGCAGGGATTTGGTTACTCATAGACTCCCAACTTCTCAAGGGCGGCGAGAAAGCTCATTGGAGGGGCCATGAGTGGAGTGTGCCTGTCACTCTTCCAGCCCTAGGGAAGGTCTAAGACTAGGGTCTGCAGTGGCCCAAGCAGGGGTCTGCTCAGGATAAGCGGAGGCCCCACCCAAATCCTGGCTCTCACAGTAAAAGCAAGCAGGCTTCTCCTGTAAGGGGAAAAAAAGGGCACCTTCAAAATTTGAGAGGAATATTTTAACCTCTGTGTAAATGTGTAAGAGAATGTAGGTCTGAGGTGGGAAACTCATTACACCTGTGCTCCCCATGACGAGATCCCTTGAAGCCATGAGATTCAATTGGGCAAGTTCTGCATTTCCATGGTGATAACATACAATCTAGAGTGGGTTCAGATTAGAATCTAGTCCTGGGTTTATATAGTGCTTGGAGAAACTCTACTGAGCTATGTGCCCTTTTCCCAAGTCCAGATACACTATACTAAAGCCAAAGGAGAGATTTCCTCTTCTTCTGTCCAGGGACTAGCTAAAAAATACAAATGCTTAGTCCTACTAACCTGAAAGAGAGTCAATTTGTAGTATATTCTCAGACATACTTTGTTTACATCTTAGAAAAGAGATAACCTCTTTTAAACTTATTTTTAGACCATTTTAAGGACTTTAAAGTAGGACAAGTGATCTAAGACTTAATGTGGAGAAAGGAAAGAAAGAGAAAGAGCCACAAAACAAAGAAATCATAACTTGACATTTACCTAAGGAGTTAGGTAGAAAATTAACAGGCACGCTCAAGCAGACCAATCCAGGACCCCTTCTGACAGGGGAGAGATAAAAAAGATGCTTTGAACATGACCAGACTGGGCACTTTGAGATGGTTGCAAGTACAGGAAGCTTTCGTGTGGCCTATGTCCCAACCATGGGAATTTCCACTAGAGGAAGATTGCCCCCTGAACCCCAGAGCCCAGGGGTTGAGCCCTCTGGTGGGGACCAATAATATGGCCTGAAGCTTGTAGCTTCCCTCTGATGGGACGTTGGACATATGTATAGTCTCTGAAGGTTTTGTTGACCTTTGACACAATTGGCTGCCCATTTGGTGCCTTGTAGTCCTTTTGTGTATATAAGCTGTTTTGTTATCCCCAATAAACTGAGATTTTGCTCTGAAAAACTCCCAATCTGCGGCCAAGTGTCTGGAGGGTTGAGATGGAGGTGTGGGCGGCAGGACTTACCTTTCTTTTTCATTGAAACCTGGAGCTGTGTAATAATGTGAATGAGTGTGTGAGTGGGTGGAGAGATACCACGTCATGAGTGGTGGACTCTGCAAACAGCCTTTTATCTCTGGCCAGGGAGTGACATCCAATACCCATCAGGATGAAGCTAAGGGCAGTGCAAGAGCAGCAAAACTGAAAAAAAGTCAGCAAACCATAATTCAGAACATCAGAGACTATTATCAACCACCTGGAACTAGACCAACCTACTCTCTCCCCATCCTAAAGCTCAGGGAAATTTCCAGAAGAGGGGGCATTAAGATTGTAAGAGCCTAAAGATAGGGAGGAGCAATAATATGCAAGATACTCCACAAAGGTTAGGGCTGAAGTAATCATAATAGGATTTTGCATGACCTGTGCAACAACCAACATATCATTGACCCCTCAAAGTCTAGCATGGATCACAGGCAATAGGATCCTTAGAGGCAAGGGATTAACAGCCACAATAGTGTCCCTATACTAAAGGGGAACACAAAAATGAACTCTAGGTAATGCTACTGGGTCCTTATACCTCATCAGAGAGGAGGACCCAGAAGGAAGTTTGTCATGCACATTAAAGGATGCTCCAGGGATGGGGGGGGGGGACAATGGGAGAAAGAGAGGGTGGAGAAAAAGGGGGAGGGAGCAAGGGGATCCAGGAGAGGTGGAGGGAGGGAGGGTAATGGGGTACCTATCAAGTTTGTATGAGTGGAAAAAATAAATAAAAAAAACTTTAAAAAAAAGGAATTAACATGTCCGATTTCAAACTGATAGAAAGACCAACAATAGAAAGCAAAGCCCAAGGTGTCTATTCCTATGTTGCAAGCTATTTTCAAAAAGTGATCATAGCTTTGCTTAATACATGACTTTTCTCCAGGCTAGGGAGATGACTCAGAGGTTACAAGCCTTCATGTCATAAGCCAAAGGTCCTGGGTTCTGACCCCAATATTCTAACTCAAAATGTTAGACAGATATGACCAGAGTAAGACAGAAACTATGAAATCCCATAGCAAAGCAAAAAGGAGCTAGAGCAATCCAGGATGTTTCATAATATTGTGTTTGGGTCTCCAAAGGAACACACAATCAAGTTCCCTCTTTTACAACCACCTCCCTTCATAATGCACATGTACACATACATTACAAAAATAAATGAGCTCTTTCCCTCAACACTTCTAAAATTATCATTCTCAAGAATCATTAGAGAATAAATGTATTTACCCATAGAATTTCAGATAAAATTCTGTTTATGTGACACCAGACAATGCAAGTTATGTTTATATTCTCATGTATAAAGAATCACACATCTAAAATAAAGAGAACTTTCAAAGTACTGAAAAATATTCTGGCTATCACATGATTGGATTACTTCAGAAAACAGCATTGACAGATGAGCCAAGCTTTCGTGTTTACCAAGAATTCCATCAACATGGGGCTGGAGAGGTGGCTCAGGGGTTAAGCCTCCGCCTTGCAGGCGGAAGGTCCTGAGTTCGGATCCCTGAGTTCGGATCCCAGATCCCACGTATACACGCCAGGCGGAAGCGGGGGCAGCATGCGCTTCTGGTCCTGGTAGGGCGGAGCCTGTGAATCCCGGGGCAGAAGGAGGTGGAGGGGTCCATGGTGGTTCACGAATTCGTCCATGGTTCTACACATACACAGACATACACATACACACGCACATGCGCACAGTTGAATAAATAATAATAATAAAAAATTTAAAAAATTAAAAAAAAAGAATTCCATCAACATGACTTTCACTAGAAATACCAGTCTATAGAAAATGACACCTTAAAGAAAGATGCTATTTTAGTGATGAGTTTTTTTTCAAACCCACATTCATGTACTTGTTCCTCAGGCTGTAGATAGAGGTTCATACTCTGAGGGACCACAGTACAAAATACTGAAGACAACAAAATCTTCCAAGTTGAGTCAGAAACCAAAGAACTGATGAACATACCAAAACCTACCCCATAGAACTAGGTAATAACAGACAAGTGAGACCCACAGATAGAAAAGGCTTTATAGCTCCGATGTTTTTTTTCAACACAGAGGAGACAATTTTAGCATAAGAGAAAATGATCCCAATGAGAGGGATACCACCAAACAGGCAAGTTGCCAGACAGATCATAATGTTATTGATGAGGGTGTCAGAACAGGAGAGCTTGATGACCTGAGCAAGTTCACATAAGAAGTGAGGAATGTCCAGGTTTTTGCAGAAGGACAGCCTCAGCATCAGCAGACTGTGGAGCAGGGCAATGGTCATGCTGATGAACAAGGAGAAGGAAGTCAGCGGAATACAGACAATTGGATTCATGATGACCATGTATCACAGTGGATGGCAGATGGCCACATGGCAGTCTGTCATGGTTTGAAATGTGTCCCCCACAGTCTCATGTGTTTGGAAAGGTCATGGCACCTTGAGAGGTGGAAGCTTGCTGGAGGAAGGCAATCACAAGTGGTAGGCCTTGAGGTAGATTAGTACCACCCTACCTCTAAGAGAAGTCTACCATTGAAGCAAGCAGTCTGGTAGCTCTCAGCCTTGCAAATGGTAACTTAGCCTGACTCCAGCTTCAGCCAGCTAGCCATACCACCACTATGAAAGACTGTATCACCCCTCTAGAACCGTAAGCTGAATAAATCTTCCTTTCTCCCTTAAGTTGATTGACGTTAAGTGTTCTCTCACAACAATAGTTAAGAGTAGCCATTACATGGTCATAAGCTATCATTTCCAGAAGAAAATTCTCCAGTGCAGAAAAAACAATGACAAAGTACATCTGGGTAAGACAGCCTATGTAACTAATGGCTTTGCTGTATCTCTGGATATTCACCTGAACTCACATTTTTAGCCAAAATTTTGTCAAGTGATCACCCACTCATTCTTTGTGCAAACTTTTGGAAATGAAGTTAAAAATATTGTTGTCTATTTTAGAATCATTTTCAACATTGCAATAGAAATGTACAAATAAAATCCTCAAGTATGTATTTTATTTAGCAAAGTTTTCTCATAAATACAAATGATATATGATTAATAAAGCAAAAATGACTGGAGAGAAAGAATTAAAAAGAATAGAGAATGAAAAACATATGGAAATATCAAAAATGTGTTCGTCATCAAAAGAATAAATTGGGCAACATAACATGAATATCAGATATCTCCACATGGAATTTTTTAGGCAGATAGAGAAAGAGGTGGTCAAGAGAGCAGAGATTAATTTCTCATTTGCATGCATATGTGTGTATGAGGTGAAACATATGTATAACATATATGTACATGTGTCTGTGACATGTGGGTGAGAGTCCATATATGTGCAGGTGCTTGTGCATGTGAGTGTGCATGCATGTGTGTGGCACTACCAATTCAGGGAGGCCCTAGCCTGGTTCACAAGTTCAAAACAAGCCTGGATGTACGGACATGTCCCAACAGAGGACCATGCAAGCATCTCGTCTACTGCTGCTTCTCACCTGATTCCTGGTGTCTGGTGGTGATCCCGTCGCCGGCTCACCCCCTCACCTCTAGTCCTGAGGCCCTGCTGTGCTCCCCCACCCCCACCCCCAGCTGGCCTGGCGGGGCATACGGCAACACATGTGATGGCCCGTGTTTTCTATCTTGACTCACATTGAATTGCTGTTCCATCTCACTGCTTTGAATCTAGGTTTTTAAACTCAAGAGCCCTCTAATAAGGTTAATCTCTCTAACTGGCTTGCTCTGAAGATTCTGGGACTCTATCTTTTTTGGACTGAAATTTCATGTAGGCCACCACATCCACTAGACATTTTATATGGGGTAATGATTCTTTTGTTTGCTATGAGCCTTCTCTTCAATCCTAGAGCAGATGTTTTTATGGCCATTATTAGACTCATGGAATTAAATGCAGGTTCTGGTTCTCGCTTTTTAAAAATCTACTCAATTTTGTGAGTAGATAGTATACATTTGTCAAACAAGCACTGAACACGTCATTGCTTGTTAGATTTGGATTGTAGAATATGAGCACATGAAATCATCTAAACAGTGCTAAGCATTTGAAATACCCATGGAAACATTTCTTTCTACTTTTTTTTTCTTTTTTTAAAATTCAATAGTTTCATAGCATCACACATGTGTCCTGTGAATGTAAGTCTAGCGTTTGCTAAAGGCACTAGGATCCTTGGCGGCAAGGGATTGACAGCCACAGTAGTGTTCCTATGCTTAAAGGGAACACAGGAAACGGTTCTGGGAAATGCCACTGGGACCTTGCACCTCAACGGAGAGGAGGACCCAGAAGAGAGTTTGGCATGCTCATTAAAGGATGCTCCAGGGATGGGAGGGGGAGGTACTGGGGAATGGGGTGGGAAGGGGGAGGGGAGGGGGGCACAAGGGGGTGGAGGGGTGGAGGGAAGGAGGGGACCGGTGAACCTGTTAAGTTTGCATGAGTGGAAATAAAAAAAATATAATAAAAAATTTTCATCAATCTTTCTTTATTATATCCTCACTCATTCTCCCAATGAAAACTTTCTTTGTAACCAGTATTCCAGTCTCCCTACTATGTTTATGACCTCCCTTGTAAGTGTGTGTGTGTATGTGTGTGTGTGTGTATATATCCCAATCAGCTCAATAAGGGTAATTTATATTAGCTGGTGCCTGGCATTTTCTGGAGAATAGGTGATATATCAGAGGATATTTCACTTATTCAGGAGAATCCCCTTTCCCTAAGCCATCATTAAAGATCAATAATCCCATATGGAAGGCTGAGACCTCATGAGATCTGCTCCTGTCCATGTGTAAATGTTCCCAAGCTTTGCGGGTTCATGTGCAGGTAAACACAGTTACAATAAGCCCAGGGGTGCAAAAGCCTTGTTACACAATTCCTCCCCACTCTCTGGTTCTTACTAGCCTTGCATTCTTTTCTGCAGTGTTCCTTAAGCCTTGATGAGGGAGGTGATACAAATGTCCTGCTTTGAAATTCTTGGCCCTCCTCCCCCCTTCCTCTGGCTCTCAACACACACTAGCTCTTGCAGTCTAGGTAAGGCACCCTGCTTCCCAGGTACTCCCCACCCGAACCCAGGTCACCCTCTCCTCCCAACCCCTCCAATCATCCAGCCTAAGCAGCGCGAAAGCTGCCCAGGGCTTGGGTGGACTACTGGCTATGTCCCAGGTCCCAGGTGAAACCCACCCATCATCATTAGCCCCTTCCCCCCTTCTGCCTGCTGGGAATACACGCTGGCTCACTTTCAGACCAGGTAAGGCACCCGCTGTCTACTAAACCTGATTTAATTGGTGTACTAACATACTTACCTGGCAGGGGAGATACCATGATCACGAAGGTGGTTTTCCCAGGGCGAGGCTTATCCATTGCACTCCGGATGTGCTGACCCCTGCGATTTCCCCAAATGCGGGAAACTCGACTGCATAATTTGTGGTAGTGGGGGACTGCGTTCGCGCTCTCCCCTGGGAAAAAAAAAATTGGTGTACTAACAGGCTAATAGCCTCATCTTGGAAATAACAGTAACAACAGACAACCACACCCAACTCCAAGGCAACCACTAATAATAACTGCCAGAGAGCAGTTACACCAACTAAATCAGTTCAGTCAAAAACACATAGAAACTGTAAGGACTCAAGAGACAAAACAACAATGCCCAAGTCAAAGTGTAGATCCATGAGAAACAAAACCCAAGAAAAAAATCTCTCACTGAAACAATTAAATCCATAGCTACAGATTCCAACCAGGTCCCAGAAAAATTCACAGAAAATAGCCAAGAAAGCAAGGCCCAAGATAACGACTTTCAAAGGATGATCATTATCTTGATCAATACTGTGAAAGAGGAAACCTGGGAGGAGTTAAATAACTGCATCAACCACTTTGAACAGGAACACAACAGACACATGGAGGATTGAGAAAAACAGTTCAAGAAACAAAAATAGGCATACAGAAATTAAAACAGTCTCAGGCAGGGCTGGAGAGGTGGCTCAGGAGTTAAGCCTCTGTCTTGCAGGCAGAAGGTCCTGAGTTCAGATCTTAGACCCCACATATAGACCCTGGAAAGAAGCAGGGGCGTCCTGCATTTCTGGTCCTGGTAGGGAGGAGCCTGTGAATCCCAGGGCAGAGTAAACAAGGAGGAGGTGAAGGCAGTCCATGATGGTTCCCGAATTCACCTGTGGTTACACACACACACACACACACACACACACACACACACACACACGCACACACACATGCACACATGCACAATTGAATAAATGATAATAATAATAATAAAAAGAAGTAGTAGAAGAAGAAGAAACAGTCTCAAGCAGAGTTTAAAACTGAACTAAAAGACAAGCTATCCTCATCTCAGAGAGTCTTATCAGCAGAACTAACCGACACAGAAAATAGAATTTCAGGTCTTGAAGACAAAGTGGGAGAATTAACCAGCTCAATGCAAGAGGTTGTTAAAGCAAAAAAGATACTTGAGAGGAATATTTAAGAGTTATGGGAAACCCTGAAGAAGCCTAACATGCGCATTCATGGAATACCAGAGCAAGAATACCAAAATAACACACCTGAGGAAATTTTCCAAACTATCATAAATGAAAACTTCCTTCATCCAAACAATGAGAGGCCCATCCAAATAAAAGAGGCATTGTGAACCCCAAAGAGATATGAACAAAATAGAAAATCGCTACCGCAAATAATAGTCAACACACTCCACACTCAAGACAAAGAATAGGTGCTGAGAGCTTCAAGGTTAAAAAAAAAATCAGTTTTAAAGGTAAACCTATTAAAATAACAAATGACTTATCAATGGAAACAATACAGACAAGAAGAGCTTGAAAAGATGTACTTCAAGTACTAAATGAGCAAAAGTGTCAACACAGCCTGATATACCCGGCAAAACTATCCTTCATGATCAAGAGAGAAAGAAAAGTTTTCCAGCACAAAGACAACTTGAAGTCTTACATGCCTACCAAACCACGCCTACAAAAAAAATGCTAGAAATGATAATCAAACTTGAAGAAAAAAAACAAGCGTATCAAGGAGGACAAAAGAGAAGTATAATACCACAAAAACCTGAAAGCCAAACAACATACTTCCAAAAGCAACTAAACATAAAAAATATTCGAATTAAAATATTTCTCCATTATGACTTTAAATGTTAATGGAATTACCTCACCAATCAAGAGACATAGATTACAAACTTAGATTAAAAACCACAACCCATCAGTCTGCTGCCTTCAGGACACTCATCTCACCACAAAAATAGGCACATCATAAAAATAAAAGGCTGGTCCAAAACTCTGCAAACTAATGGAACCAGGAAACAAGCAGGGGTAGCCATTAGGCTATTGGACAAAGTAGACTTCAAACCAAAAAAAAAAAAAAATCCTAAGAGACACATATGGATACTACATTTTAGTAACAGATACAATTAACCAGGAAGACTTCACAATTCTGAACATATATGCACCTAATATGGGCTCCTCCACATTCATTAAGCAAACCCTACACAATGTAAAGGGAGAAATCAACCCCAAATGATAATTCTTGGGGATTTCAACACCACACTCTCAACATGGGATAGATCAACAGGTCAAAAGCTTAACAGAGACACAATAGAACGTAAATAAACTTTTAATGAAAAGTACCTTACAGATCTCTATCAAACTTTTCATCCACACACCAAAGAATACCCATTTTTCGCAGCAGCACGTGGAACTTTCGCAAAATAGATCACATAGTGGGCCACAAAACAAATCCCCACCTATACAGGAAAGTTGAAGTTCTAGGCTGTTCCCTATCAGACCACAATGGCCTAAGCTTGACATTCACAACACAAAAAACAACAGAAAATGCACTAACTCCTAGAAACTAAACATGTGATGCTGAATGAGAATTGGATTAAGGAAGAAATTAAAAAGGAAATTCAAGATTTCCTGGAAGTGAACGATAATGAAAATACAACTTATCAAAATCTTTGGGACACAATGAAAGCTGTCCTAAGAGGTAAGTTCATAGCTCTTAATGCCTACATCAAAAAAATGGAAACATCAGAAATAAACAACTTAACAATGCAGCTTAAAGCTTTAGAGAAACTAGAGCAATCTGATCCCAAAAGTAGTAGAAGAGAGGAGATTAGCAAAATAAGGGGAGAAATATCTGAAATCGAGATTAGGAAAATGATACAGAAAATCGACCAGTCAAAAAGCTGGATTTTTGAAAAAATCAATGAGATTGATACAGCTAAATTAATCAAAAGGAAGAGAGAGAAAACCCAAATTAACAAAATTAGAAATGAAAATGGAGTTATCACTACTGATACCAAAGAAATCCAGAGAATTATAACATCATATTTCAAAAACTTGTACTCTGTGAAATATGACAGCACAAAAGAGATGGATGAATTCCTAAGTAAACACAACTTACCTAAATTTAATCAGGAAGTTGTGAATTACTTAAATATTCCTATAACACATGAAGAAATCGAGGAAGTAATCTCGAATCTTCCCACCAAAAAATGTCCTGGGCCAGATGGATTCAGCACAGAATTCTACCAGACATTTAAGGAGTTAATAACACCAATACTCCTTAAACTGTTCCATCAAATAGCAAAGGAAGGAACACTACCAAATTCCTTCTATGAAGCTAATATCGTCTTAATCCCAAAACCTAATAAAGATACACTTAAAAAAGAAAACTGTAGGCCAATATCTATGATGAACACAGATACAAAGATTTTCAACAAAGTTTTAGGAAATCAGATTCAAAATCATACCAAAAAGATTATTCATGGGGATCAAGTAGGCTTTATCCCAGGCTCACAAGTTTGGATCAACATACGCAAATCAATAAATGCAACTCGCCATATAAACCAGTCCAAAATTCAAGACCACATGATACTCCCGATAGATGCAGAAAAAGCTTTTGATGAGATTCAACAGCCCTTTATTATCAAAAGCCTAGAGAAGGATGGAATGGCAGGAACCTTTATCAATATAATAAAAGCTGTATCCCACAAGCCCACAGCAAGGATTATACTCAATGGGGAAAAACTGGAAGCATTCCTGCTTTGATCAGGAACTAGACAATGCTGTCCACTCTCACCACTTCTATTCAATATTGTACTTGAAGTCTTAGCTGAGGCCATAAGACAAGAAAGGGAGATAAAAGGGCTTCAAATCAGCAAGGAAGAAGTCAAGTTATCTCTATTTGCAGATGACATGATCTTATACGTGAGTGATCGCAAAACTCCACCAGGAAGCTCCTGGAACTAATTGAGAAGTTCATCAGGGTGGCAGGATACAAAATAAATGTGCAAAAAACAGTGGCCTTCCTGTGTGCCCAGAATGAAAGAAGTGAAAAAGCCCTGAAAGAAACAATCCCATTTACTATAGCCCCTAAAAAAATGGAATACCTTGGTATAAACCTAACCAAGGAAGTAAGAGACCTTTATAATGAAAACTTTACAACCCTAAGGAAAGAAATTGCAGAAGACACCAGAAGGTGGAAAGACCTCCCATGTTTCTGATTGGCAGAATCAATATCATAAAAGTCACCATCCTAACAAAGGCAATATACCGATTCAATGCTATAGCAATTAAAATCCCAAAGCAATTCTTTAAAGAAGTTGACCAAACAATCTCAAAATTTATATGGAGGCACAAAAGACCCAGGAGAGCAAAAACAATCCTGAGTACAAAAACCCTGCTGGAGGTATCACCATACCAAACCTTAGTCTATACTACAAATCCATAGTTATAAAAACTGCCTAGTATTGACTCCAAAATAGACACACAGATCAATGGATGGGTTGAAGACCCAGATATAAGCCCACACAACTACAGCCATTTGATCTTGACAAAGGGACCCAAAAAATCCAATGGAAAAGTAATAGCATCTTCAACAAATGGTGCTGGAAAACTGGATGTCCACATGGAGAAGATTAAAACTGGACCCGTACTTGTCACCATGTACAAGAATTGATTCCAAATGGATTGAGGACCCCGATATAAGGGCAGAGACTATGAAAACCATAGTTGAAAGGGTAGGGTACTCCCTCGAACTGATTGGGCTAGGCCAACAGTTCCTACATGGACATTTAATAGCAAAATCACGGCAACCAACACTCAACAGATGGGATCTTGTGAAATTAAAGAGCTTCTGTTCAGATAAACAGATTGTAATACGAGCACATAGGCAACCCACAGACTAGGAGAAAATCTTCACTAACCACATATCTGACAGAGCTCTATTATCCAGAGTGCACAAAGAACTTAGAAAACTGAATACCAAAGAAACAAATGGCACAATAAAAAATGGGCCTTGGAACTTCAAAGAAATTTTATGAGGAAAGAAACTGAAATGTTTAACAAATATCTTAAAAAATATTCCACATCCTTAGCCATCAGGGAAATGCAAATCAAAACCTCCCTGAGATATCATCTCACCCGGGTCAAGATGGCAAAAATCCACAATACAAACAACAACAAATTCTGGAGGGGATGTGGAAAGAAGGGAAGTCTCCTACATTGCTGGTGAGAATGCAGAATTATACTATCACTCTGGTGAGCCATCTGGAGATTCTTTAAAAAGTTAAAGATTGAAATACCACATGACCCTGCTATTCTACTATTGGGAATAATCCCCCATTCAGCAAAAATTCACCTTGATAGCACAAGCACAACCATGTTCATAGCAGCACTGTTTACAATAGCAAAGTCATGGAATCAACCCAAATGCCCAACAGTTGACAAGTGGATAAGGAAAATGTGGTACATTTATACAATGGAATGTTACTCAGCCATCAAAACTGATGAATTAATGAATTTTGTCAGGAAATGAATGTAATTAGAAAAAAATTATATTAAGTGAAGTATCCCAGACACAGAAAATTAAGTGCTGTATGTACTCCCTAATAGGTGGATCCTAATACCAAACCCATTTAGTGACACAGTCAAAGATAAATCTCTGTAATACCTACAGTAATTGTAAAGATTATAAGCAGGGAGGGAAAGGGGAGGAGGGCCCTGCCAGAAACAAGGAGAGAGGGGATCATACTACAGCAGAGAAAATAAGCCACCATCAAGTACTGCAAGTAAGTAACGGGTCATCTGGTTGGACTTGCAGACTCTCCTTATTGGTCACTTGCATCTGATGGGGTATTGTCTCACCAGAAAGAGAAGGCATACAGTCTGGCAGATAGAAGGTAACCATCCTGCAAATGGGAACTGACTCTTCCCCCACTACAGTCTCCTACTCTTATTCCATCTACTTTTGAATCTACTCATATTAAGACTCTATTTTAATAGCATTTTATCTCTGGCCAGCAGGTGATATCCAATACCCATCAGGTTGGAGCCAAGGGCAGTGCAGGAGCAGCAAAACTGAAAAAAAATCAACAAACCATAATTTGCAAATTCAGAGACTCTATGTCAAACACCTGGAACCAGGCCAGCCTAATCTCTCCCCATCCTAAAGCTCAGGGAAATTTGCAGAAGAGGGAGTGGTAAGATTATAAGAGCCTAAAGTTGGGGAGGAGCAATGATAGCAAGATACTCCATACAAGTAGAGTCATAGTAATCATAATAGGACTTAGCATGACCTGTGCAATTACCAACATATCATTGAACCCCCGAAGTCTAGCATGGATCACATGCACTAGGATTCTTAGAGGCAAGGGATTAACAGCCACAATAGTGATCCTATATTAAAGGGGAACACAAAAAATTCTAGGCAATGTCACTAAGTCCTTACACCTTATCAGAAAGGAGGACTGAGAGGAAATTTTGACATGCACACTAGAGGATGCTCCAGGAATGGAGGGGGGGATAGGGAGCACTGAGAGAAAGGGAGGGAGGGGGGAAAGGAAGGGGAAAATGGGGGAGCAAGGGGATCCAGTGAGGAATGGAGGGAGGGAGAGGAATGTGGTACTTACCAACTTTGCATGAGTGGAAGAAATAAATTAAAAAATTCAAAAAAATAAAACAATGTATGCGATTCCTATCACACAACAAAAGCAAAATTGACCTCAGGTGGTTTCAATGGCAAATGACAATTTTAGCAACTATAGAAAGTAAGATTAAAACTTTATTCTTGGGGTGAGTAATGGTGAAAATCATGACTTTTATAGAACAGAATAAGAGTGGAGACACTGTTGAATTAATCAACGTTAAAAGTTGCACTTGAATGTTTATGTGCAGTATTACACATGCAATGGCAATGGAGACTCACTCTTAAAGAATAAGATATCAATATGCATAAAAGACAATATCAACTAATCCAATGGTTAGAAAAAGTATTGAGTGGCAGGAAAGACAGCTCAGTTGATAAGGTTGAGATACTCCAAACCTAACAATATAAATTATTCCTTGGAAGTCCACATACTGGAAGGACAAAACTGACCTCCTGCTCTCCACCCATAAACCATGTCAGGCATCATCTCTCTCTCTCTCTCTCTCTCTCTCTCTCTCTCTCTTTCTTTCTCTCTCATATTAATTTAAAAAATAAGAATAATTTTAGAATTTTGAACAAGTAATTTTATTAAGATATCACAAATGTGTTGAGAATAATAGGTAAATGGTCAGGCATTGGTGCCAGGAAGATGATTCAGTGGTTAAAACACTTGACCTATAAGCAAAAGACCTGAGTTTGGATCCCAAGACTATGTAAAAACACTGTGCAAGTGTGGCAGTATGCCTGAAATGTAGTCAGGAAATACAGAACCTAGGAATCCCTATAACAAGTTAGTTAACAAAGCTAGCCGTAATCACATGTGGATTCATTTAGAGACTCAGGCTCAAAAAATAATTGTGCAAAAATGATTTCTGTGGGCACATACACATAGTCTAATATGAACTAAGTTGACCTCTACCTGACTATGTAACTTATAGACACTTGAACTTCTTTCTGATCTTCCTACTTCTACTTTCTGGATGCTGGGAACACTCCCATCTCTGTTCATCTTATAAGAAAACTTGTAATCACATTAAGTCCCCACACAAGTAATTGAGGCAGGGTTGGCTGAAAAAGAAAATTCATAAATTCTAGCATTTTATCACACAGGAAAATCTTGGAATAACATGTTGTCATACTAGGCATGTCAGGACACTGAGCAGATGTAGGTATCAAAGTCATAGACATTTTGACTATGAATGGAGCTAGACAGAGATTCTCAATGTCTGTCTCTGATAACATGTCCAGATGCCAAACTTGTGTTTTTTTAAGTTTTGAGAGCATTTTATTTATTTATTAGAAAGAGAGAGAATCCACATCAACAGATTTCACACAAATAATCCTTGATAAACATAGTGGTGGCATATAATTCTGATCTTAGAAAACAGAGTTTAGGAAAGTCCAGACCAAAGAAATAAGGAGGGAGAGCAATGCAGAATGGTTCCAAATGTCACCCTTGTGTCCTCAACTTTCACACACTCAAGTGACTATTTGTGTGTATACACATACACAAATATAAAAAGTGAATTTTTAGTAACTCCTTTTATTCAGCATTTCAAATTTTCCATTTTCAGAATCAAAGAATAATTGCTAAAAGAGGATCTCAGACAGAGTTCAGTATCTGTGACATTTCACAAAAGAAGTAATATTTATGTTCTTATATGCCAACTATCACAGAATTAAAACAAAGCAAAGACAAGTTTTGAAGTATCATAAAATGTTTCTGGTCAACATATAACTGGATTACTTTAGAAAACATAGTAAAATATGGACCACATTTTCATGTTTACCAGTAATTCTGTCACCATGACATACATTAGAAATATCGGTCCACAGAAAAAGACATTTTAGAGAATAGATGCTATTTTACTGATGATTTTTTCAAGTCCATCTTCATATTCTTGTTTCTCAGGCTGTAGATAAAAGGGTTCAACATCTGAGGGACCACAGTATAAAGCAATGAAGCCATCATAATCTTCCAAGATGAATCAGTAACCAAAAAACTGATGTACACCCCAAAAGCTTCCCCATAGAACAAGGAAACAACAACAAGTGAGACCCACAGGTAGAAAAAGCTTTGTACCTGCCTCTAATGGATGGTTTTCTCAACACAGAGGAGACAATTTTAGCATAAGAGAAAATGATCCTAATGAAAGGGACACCACCAAACAGGCAAGTTGCCAGATAGATCACAATGTTATTGATAAGGGTGTCAGAACAGGAGAGCTTGATAACCTGAGCAAGTTCACAGAAGAAGTGAGGAATGTCCAGGTCTTTACAGAAGGACAGCTTCAGCACCAGCAGACTGTGGAGCAAGGCAATGGCCATGCTAATGAACAAAGAGAAGGAAATCAGCAGTGAACAGACAAATGGGTTCATGATGATCATATATCATAATGGATGGCAGATGGCCTTGTAATAGTCATAAGCCATCACTGTCAGGAGAAAATTTTCCAATGCAGAAAAAATAAGGACAAAGTAGATCTGAGTGAGGCAGCCTGTGTAATTAATGACTTTACTGTGTCTCTGGATATTCATCAGCATCTTGGGCACTGTGCTAGTGCTGAAACATATGTCAGTGCAGGACAGGTTACAGAGGAAGAAGTACATGGGGGTGTGGAGGTGGGAGTCAGAGCCAACAGCCAGGATAATGAGCAGGTTACCAAGCACTGTGACCAGGAACATCGACAGGAACACTCCAAAGAGGATGGGATGCAGTTCTGGATCCTCTGAGAACCCCAAGAGGTAGACTTCTGGAGAATTGGTTTGGTTGGTGAGTTCCATGCTTCTGATGATTCTGTAGAAATATAGATCTGCAGACAATAAAATCTACAGATTAGGGTAAGACAGTAAATTAACTATATCACCTACTACATTCTAATCAGGAATAATTGTTTGAAGAATCTATAGCTCTTGGCTACAAAACAGGCTAAATGCAGAGAATTATTGTTACAGAAGTCCTTTCCTTCTGTGTTGTGAAGTAAAGCTGATATCTAAACCTGTCCTTCCATCCATCTCTTCTTTCTTTTCTCGCCCACTACCTGTTTTCTCAACTCATTTTTTTTTTAGCCAAAGTTTTATTGAGTGATCATTCCCCCATTCTTTGTGACAAGCTTTGGGAATAAAATTATTTTCTATTTTGGAATAATTTTGAGCATTGCAATAGAAAAGCATGAATTAA
This sequence comes from Typhlomys cinereus, assembly GCA_023101885.1. Classification (NCBI taxonomy): domain Eukaryota; kingdom Metazoa; phylum Chordata; class Mammalia; order Rodentia; family Platacanthomyidae; genus Typhlomys; species Typhlomys cinereus. The sequence goes on from JALPQD010000206.1 coordinate 3,446,222, forward strand.
GCCATGATATCTGTGAACTCCATAGGGAAGTTCTTTCACAAATACAAATGATACATGATCAAGAGAAAGAAAATGACCAGACCCAGCCCCGCCCCCCACCCCGGAGCCGAGCCGCCCGGCCAGCAGCACCTGCGCGCGCGGCCGCCGGCTTTGCCCCCAGCCCCCCTCCACGCCGAACCCCGACCAGTGCCCAGGTGAGAGCGAGCCCCTCCCAGCCCCGCCCCCCACCCCGGAGCCGAGCCGCCTGGCCAGCAGCACCCGCGCGCGCGGCCTCCGGCTTTGCCCCCAGGCCCCCTCCGCGCCGAACCCCGACCAGCGCCCAGGTGAGAGCAAGCCCCTCCCAGCCCCGCCCCCCTCCCCGGAGCCGAGCCGCCCGGCCAGCAGCACCCGCGCGCGCGGCCGCCGGCTTTGTCCCCAGCCCCCCCTCTGCGCCGAACCCCGACCAGCGCCCAGGTGAGAGCGAGCCCCTCCCAGCCCCGCCCCCCACCCCGGAGCCGAGCTGCCCGGCCAGCAGCACCCACGCGTGGCCGCCAGCTTAGCCTCCGGGGCCCCGCCCCGGACACCAGCCCCTTGTGCCCTCCCGCCCCGCGCCCCTCTGCCCCCCCTCAGGTCGCAGGTGAAGAATTCTGCCATCAACATCAGACCCTCTGCCTCTCTGGCCCACCGGGGACCTACACATGTGGTCCACGGAAGTCACACTGCTACTCAGAATTCAATAGAGTACAAAGGAAACCCAAGCAAAACTCTAAGGAACAAAGAGAACACAGGCCATACATCTGGACTTCACTACAACCATTGTATCACATGCGAGACTCTTCACATCCAGCCTAAAGATAAGGAAACCTTTTTTTTTTTTTTTCCTTACTCTTTTTCTTTTCTTTCACCTTACTGATCCTTTCTAGTATCAATGTTGTAGGTCAGCTTCCTCATACAGCCACCCCAAAAACATACAACTCCAGGGAGTACACGACCCACCCTCACATTTCACCAAGACACTAGATCATAAAAGTGCACTACCATACTTATATTCATCCCCTGGTTATGTAACTGACGTACTAACATCCTAGTAGTCTCATCTAGGATATAACAATAACAATACACAAACATACCCAATCCAAGGCAAGCACTAGTAACAACTGGCAGGTGTAACAATACCAACTACATCGGTTCAGTGAAAAACACACAGAAACTGAAAGGTTCTAAAAAACAAAACAACAATGTACAAGTCAAAGTGCAGATCCACGAGAAACAAACCCCAAGAACAATCTCCCACCAAAAGAATCAATCCCATAACGATGGATTGCGACCAGAACAAATCCATAGAAAATAGCCATGAAAGCCAGACCCAACATAACGACTTTCAGAGTATGATCATTACCATGATTAATAATATGAAAGAGGAAATCCGAGAAGAGTTAAATAACCGTGTCAACCACTTTGAACAGGAACACAACAGGAACCTGGAGGAGTTGAGAAAAACAGTTCAAGAAACAAAAATAGGTATAGAGCAGGTAAAACAGTCTCAGGCAGAGTTTAAAATTGAACTAAGAGATAAGTTATCTTCAACCCAAAACTCTACAGAGAGTCTTATCAGCAGAACAAATGAGGCAGAAAATAGAATCTCAGATCTTGAAGACAAAGTAGGAGAATTAACCAGCTCAATGGAAGAGATTGTTAAAGCCAAAAAGATACTGGAGAGGAACATTCAAGAAATATGGGACACCCTGAAGAAACCTAACATGCGCATTCATGGAATACCAGAACAAGAATCCCAAAATACCACACCTGAGGAAATATTTCAATTCAGCATAAATGAAAACTTCCCACAATTAAAGAATGAGAGGCCTATCCAAATACAAGAGGCATTTCGCACTCCAAACAGATATGACCAAAATAGAAAATCGCCACGGCAAATAATAGTCAAAACACTCCACATTCAAGACAAAGAAAAGGTGCTGAGAGCTTCAAGAGAAAAAAAAGCAAGTCACTTTTAAAGGTAAACCTATTAGAATAACAAATGACTACTCAATGGAAACAGTAAAAGCAAGAAGAGCTTGGAGAGACATACTTCAAGTATTAAATGAGCAAAAATGCCAACCCAGACTGATATACCCGGCAAAACTATCTGTCATGATTGAGGGAGAAAGAAAAGTTTTTCAGCACAAAGACAACTTGAAGGGATACATGTCTACCAAACCAGGCCTTCAAAAATGCTAGAAATGATATTCAAGCTTGAAAAAAAGAACAAGCGTATCCAGGAGGACAGAATGGAAGTATAATACCAACAAAATATAAATATCAAACAACATGCTTACAAAATCTACTAAACATAAAAAATGTCCAGAATTAAAAATAATTTCTCCATTATAACATTAAATGTCAACGGCATTAACTCACCGATTAAGAGACACAGATTACAAACTTGGATTAGAAACCACAATCCAACAATCTGCTGCCTTCAGGAAACTCATCTCACCAAAAAAGATAGGCACGTCCTAAGAATGAAAGGCTGGTCCAAAATCTTGCAAGCTAATGGAACCAGGAAACAGGCAGGGGTAGCAATTATGCTTTCAGACAAAGTGGACTTCAAACCAAAGAAAATCATAAGAGACACAGATGGATACTACATTTTAGTCACAGGTACAATTCACCAGGAAGACTTCACATTACTGAACATATATGCACCCAATATGGGCCCCTCCACATTCATTAAGAAAACCCTACAGCGTCTAAAGCAAGAAATCAACCCCCAAACAATAATTCTCGGGGATTTCAACACCGCCCTCTCAACATGGGATAGATCAACAGGTCAAAAGCTTAACAGAGACACTTTGGAGCTTAACCAAACCCTTACTGAAATGGACCTTACAGATCTCTATCGAACTTTTCACCCACGCACCAAAGAATACACATTTTTCTCAGCAGCACACGGAACTTTCTCCAAAATAGATCACATATTGGGCCACAAAATGAATCTACACAAATACAAAAAAGTCAAAATTCTAGCCTGTGCCCTATCAGACCACCACGGCCTAAAGCTGGACATCCACAACAACACAACAAACAAGAGAAAATACACTAACTCCTGGAAACTTAACAATATGATGCTGAATGAGAACTGGATTCAGGAAGAAATTAAACGGGAAATTCAAGATTTTCTGAAAGTGAACGAAAATGAGAATACAACTTACCAAAATCTCTGGGACACAATGAAAGCTGTTCTAAGAGGTAAGTTCATAGCTCTTAATGCCTACATCAGAAAATTGGAAACATCAGAAATAAATAATTTAACGATGCAGCTTAAGGCTTTGGAGAAACTTGAGCAATCTGATCCCAAAAGTAATAGAAGAGAGGAGATTAGCAAAATAAGGGGTGAAATATCTGAAATCGAGATTAAGAAAACGATAGAAAAAATCAACCAGTCAAAAAGCTGGTTCTTTGAAAAAATCAATAAGATTGATACACCCCTAGCTAAATTAACCAAAAGCAAGAGAGAGAAAACCCAAATTAACAAAATTAGAAATGAACATGGAGTTATCACTACGGATACCCAAGAAATCCAGAGAATTATAACATCATATTTCAAAAACTTATACTCTGTGAAGTTTGACAACACAAAAGAGATGGATGAATTTCTAAGTAAACACAACTTATCTAAATTGAATCAGGAAGTTGTGAATTATTTAAATAGTCCTATAACATACAAGGAAATTGAAGAAGTAATCTCGAATCTTCCCACCAAAAAATGTCCTGGGCCAGATGGATTCAGCACAGAATTCTACCAGACATTTAAGGAGTTAATAACACCAATACTCCTTAAACTGTTCCATCAAATAGCAAAGGAAGGAACACTGCCAAATTCCTTCTATGAAGCTAATATCGTCTTAATCCCAAAACCTAATAAAGATGCACTTAAAAAAGAAAACTATAGGCCGATCTCTCTGATGAACACAGATGCAAAGATTCTCAACAAAGTCTTAGCAAATCGGATTCAAAAACATATCAAAAAGATCATTCACGGGGACCAAGTAGGCTTCATCCCCGGCACACAAAGTTGGTTCAACATACGCAAATCAATAAATGTAATTCATCATGTAAACCAGTCCAAAGTCCAAGACCACATGATACTCTCCATAGATGCAGAAAAAGCCTTTGACAAAATCCAACAGCCTTTTATGATCAAAACGCTAGAGACTGTAGGAATGGAAGGAACCTTTATCAATATAATAAAAGCTGTATACAACAAGCCTACAGCAAGGATTATGCTCAATGGGGAACAATTGGAAGCATTCCCACTTCGATCAGGAACTAGACAAGGCTGTCCACTCTCACCACTTCTATTCAATATTGTACTTGAAGTCTTAGCTGAAGCCATAAGACAAGAAAGGGACATAAGAGGGATTCAAATAGGCAAAGAAGAAGTCAAACTATCCCTATTTGCAGATGACATGATCTTATACCTGAGGGATCCCAAAAACTGCACCAGGAAGCTACTGGAATTAATTGAGAAGTTCAGCAGGGTGGCAGGATACAAAATAAATGTGCAAAAATCAGAGGCCTTCCTATATGCCCAGAATGAAAGAAGTGAAAAAGCCTTGAGAGAAACAATCCCATTTACTATAGCCCCTAAAAAAATGAAATACCTTGGTGTAAACCTAACCAAGGAGGTAAAAGACCTTTACAATGAAAACTTTAAAACCCTAAAGAAAGAAATAGCAGAAGACACCAGAAGGTGGAAAGACCTCCCATGTTCCTGGATTGGTAGAATCAACATCGTAAAAATGACCATCCTACCAAAGGCAATATACAAATTCAATGCTATACCAATTAAAATCCCAAAGCAATTCTTTAAAGAAGTTGACCAAATAATCTCAAAATTCATATGGAGGCACAAAAGACCCAGGATAGCAAAGACAATCCTGAGTAACAAAAACACTGCTGGAGGTATTACCATACCAAACCCTAGTTTATACTACAAATCCATAGTTATAAAGACAGCCTGGTACTGGCTCCAAAATAGACACACAGATCAATGGATAAGGATTGAAGACCCAGATATAAGCCCACAAAAATACAGCCATTTGGTCTTTGACAAAGGGGCCCAAAGAATCCAATGGAAAAAAAACAGCATCTTCAACAAATGGTGCTGGCAAAACTGGATCTCCACATGCAGAAGATTAAAGCTGGACCCATACTTGTCACCATGTACAAGACTTAATTCCAAATGGATCAAGGACCTTGATTTAAGGCCAGAGACTTTAAAAACCATAGTTGAAAGGATAGGGAACTCCCTCGAGCTGATTGGGCTAGGCCAACATTTCCTAAACAGACATCCAATGGCACAGTCACTGCTACCAACTCTCAACAGTTGGGATCTTGTGAAATTAAAGAGCTTCTGTTCAGATAAAGAGATTGTAACACGAGCTCAAAGGCCACCCACAGAATGGGAGAAAATCTTCACTAACCACGTATCTGACAGAGCTCTACTGTCCAGAGTGCACAAAGAACTTAGAAAACTAAACTCTAAGGAAAACACTGGCCCAATTAAAAAATGGGCCATGGAACTTCAAAGAAACTTTACCAGGTATGAAATTAAAATGTCTAACAAATATCTTAAAAAATGCTCCACTTCCTTCGCCATCAGGGAAATGCAAATCAAAACTTCCCTGAGATATCATCTCACCCCGGTCAGGATGGCAAAAATCCACAATACAAACAACGACAAATGCTGGAGAGGATGTGGAGAGAGGGGAACTCTCCTACATTGTTTGTGGGAATGCAAGCTCATACAGCCACTCTGGCGAGCTGTCTGGAGATTCTTAAAGAAATTAAAGATTGAAATGCCATATGACCCTGCTATCCCACTTTTGGGAATAACCCCCCATGCAGCAGAGGTTCGCCTCGATAGCACAAGCTCGACCATGTTCATAGCAGCACTGTTTACAATAGCAAAGTCATGGAATCAACCTAAATGTCCAACAGTTGACGAGTGGATAAGGAAACTGTGGTACATCTATACAATGGAGTACTACTCAGCCATCAAAAATGATGAATTACTGGAATTTGCTGGGAAATGGATGTCATTAGAAAGAATTATATTAAGTGAAGTATCCCAAACCCAGAAAATTAAGCGCCGTATGTACTCCTTAATAGGTGGCTCCTAGTACCAAACTCATCCAGCCCACATTGAGACACTTAAAAGTAAACCTATGTAACACAGTAATTGCAAGGATTATGAACAAGAGAGATGGGGTAGGAGGGCCAAACCAGAAACAAGGAGAAAGGGGACCATGTTACAGCAGAGAAAATAGGCCTCCATCAAGGGCTGCAAGTAAGTAATGAGAAACCAGGTTAAGTTCACAGACGTTCTTTCCTGATTTCACCAGAAGGGGGGGCATATAGTCTAACAGATAAAAAGTAATCATTTCGCAAAAGGGTGATGGACCCCTCCCTCACTGAGGTTTCCTACTCTTATTACATATACCCTTGAATGTGCTATTATAACAAGACTCCAGTTTAACAGCTTTTGTCTCTGGCCAGGGGGTGACATACAGTGCCCAGCAGAATGGAGTGAAGGGCATTGCAGGAGCAGCAAAACTGCAAAAGAAAATCAACCAACCACAATCCAGAACTTCAGAGACTCTATATCAATCACCTAGAACTAGGCCAGCCTAATCTCTCCCCATCCTGGAGCTCAGGGACATTTGCGGAAGAGGGGGCGGTAAGATTGTAAGAGCAAAAGGATGGGAGGAGCAAGGATTTGCAAGATTCTCAACAATAGTTGGGGCCAAAGCAATCATAATGGGACTTTGCATGCCCTGGGCAATGTCCAATGCACTGTTGCCCTCATAAAGTCTAGCATCTGTTAAGGGCACCGAGACCCCTGGAGGCAAGGTGATTGACAGCCATAGTAGTGATCCTATGCTTAAGGGGAACAAGAGAAAGGGCTTATGGAAATGCCACTGGGTCCTTTTATGTCATTGGAGAGGAAGACCCAGTGGAGAGTTAGGCGTACACAATAAAGGACTCTCTGGGAATTGGGGGGGAGGCACTGGGGGATGGGGAGGGAGAGGAGGGAGAGGAGGGGGTTTGGGGGGAGGAGGGGAGAGGGAGGGAACTGGTAAAAAAATTTTAAAATGTATAATTAAATTTTTAATAAAAAAAAAAGAAAATGACCAGAGTGAAAGAATTGAAAGGACTAATGGATAAAATTCAAATGCAAATAACAAAAATGTGTTGGTTCTCTGAGAAGAGAAGTAGGTAACACAAAATGAACCATGAGGCATCCTCAAGATTACCAAGGCAACAGATATTTATTATCCAATTTCATGTGTATATTTGTAAGGAGTGTGCATGACATGTACATGTGTTTGTGTTTTGCATGTGTGTGAAAGCCCATTTGTGTGCATGTGCTTGTGCATGAAAGTGTACATGCATGTAGAGATCTACGCTTTATATTTGGAATCGTCTTTGATTGCTCTTACATCTAACCATTTTGAAATCAGGCCTTTTTAAACCTAGAGTTTACAAGAGGATTAGTTTCCTTAGCTAGCTTGCTCTGAGGAATTCCCAGATTCATTCTTGCTGCACTGAAATTACATATAAGCTACCACGCCTACCAGATATCGTATATGGGATCAAGGAGAATCCAAATTCTGATTTGGTTGCTTGTCTTGAGCCTTGGTGATCGCTTTGTAAAAGGGAAAAATACTTTAACTGTGCAGGTAGACAGTGTTCACCTGTCAAACAAACGCTGTCATACAACATCATGGCTTGGCAAATTTGGATTGTGGAATATGAGCAAATGGAGACAAACAAACAGTACTAAGCATTTGAAATCTCCATGAGGACATTTCTTTCTATTTTTCTTGATTCTTTTTAAAAAATTCTTTGGTTTTATAGTTTAATATGTTTATACAATGAACTTAATCAATTTTCACCCTGTATCTCCATATTTCATCCCCACTCTTTCTCCCATTGAAAACCTTGCTCCCAACTAGTCTTCCAATCTTTCCCTCCTACATTTATGATCTCTTTCTCTCTGGTGTGTGTGTGTGCATGCGTGCACATGTGCGCATAACCAAATCAGTTCAATAAGGATAGTCTGAATTAGCATGTGCTTGGGTACTATACCACTTAATAAAGTGCATTTCTTTTCTCTTAATCATGATCAACCTTTAATAGTCCATATGAAGTGATGCATCCTCATGAGGTCTTCTTCCTGCCATGATTAAATGTGTCCAATCTCAACAGGCCCTGCAAGAAAATATAGCTGCACTGGGCCCAGGGGTGCAGAAACCCTCTCATGCTCTACTCTCTTCCCTCTGGCTCTTACTTGCCTTCCATCACTTATTCTGTGAAATTTCATAAATTTTGAAAAGGGGAAAACATAGATGTCTTGCTCAGAAGTTTTTGGTCCTATGGGTGACATTTCTAATCCAGACTTATTTTCTAACATGATTAAAGCATTTTATGTGTCCATCCCAGGAAGAAACTGGACATTGGTTCAAAAAGATAAAAATGGTACAGAATCTCCTGTAACTCATAACCATAAGTTATAGGAACAGTGAAAATGTCCTCATATTTACCATAGAAATTTTGGTCATGTAGAAGAAAAGAATGTAAATATCCTTCACTGTCAATATTCAGTTGTCAGGATCATAATCAGGTTAAAATCAACTATTAAAACTCTTTGAGAGACTATTAATTATTAATAATTATATATGGAAAAAGAAGCCATTTTCCTCATTAAGGTAGTTACTCATATATCCCCTATGCTGCAGCAAGTTTCCAGGCATATGTTAATTCAGACAACTGTTATTAACCTCAGTGGGACAAGTGCATGCACACACACACATGTGCAAGTGTATACACACACACACACACACACACACACACACACACACACACACACACGTTATCCAGAAAAAGGTATTCAGGGAAAGAGAGGGAATGTACTTCATAAAAGTACAAAATTACCAAAGAATAAAAATGAAATTTAAAGAAAACAGAGAAGAATTTATGGTACTATAGTTGTGCCAGCATTTTTGCAGTTAAAAAATGCTTTCTTTAAGGAAACGTTTACCTATGCATTTTCCATTCTTTGAAAACATTTTACTGAAGAAGTCCTTTCAGGCACATTTCCCAATATCAAATTGATTGTATCTATAATATTGTTGTATTTATTAAATTTCCTTCCAAAGGAACATTGTCAATCAGTATTCTCACCAAGAACTTATACAGATGTCTGCTTCTAGTGCAGTCATATTAGTGGAATATCTTTGGAACATTTTCTAATATGGATTCAAGAAACCAAGCTAGTTATTTCATCTTTTCCAGTTTGTTTTGAAGCCAATAAATATGAGTGAGCAAAACATAATTATGTATAGAGATGAATGCAAAAACTTAAGGTCTATATAGTAATAAAAATAAATATATACTTCATGAAAAATATAACAATGAAAATGCACAACTATGTTTATGATCACTAAAGATTTTAAAAGCCTAGAAACATTTCATAGAAAATAACTCTGATGGTCATAGAGATCTTGAAAAAACCCCAAATACTATAGGCTTTTGTCATTGCACTTGGTTGCTCTCCAAAAAACTATCACAGTAACACCCTATTACTGAAGATGCAACACATAAGGATCACATAAGATGACAAAATACATCAACTATAACTGGTATGAGAACTTCCTTCTTGCTGGATAGATTCAACAGTACCAAGGAATAATGTAGAAGTTACTGGGGGAAAGAAATAAACACAGGCCTCATCAACTCGTGAGATCTGTGGGCTATAACAATAATCACCATGGCAACAGGTAACCACCAGCATAGAGTGGCATGAGTATCAAGGAAACAGCCAACAGCTTTCTGATTGAATTCAAGACCCACTTGTCAGAATGGAACACATTCCTGTTACTGTTAACTAGACCAGTAACCTAAAAAAAGGGAGGGAAATAGATCAATAGGGAAAATCAGGCAATGAACCTATAGGTAGAAAGACAATACACCAAACTGCTATGTAAGAAGCTGCTATTATACCCATAAATAGGAAGAACACTAAGCACTCAGCCTAGAAATCTTCTTCTACAACAGAGGTAGATGATCTCAACACGTGGACAGGATGCAACCTAGGGGAGTAGAAGAGCAGTGAAAGTGACCAACAATGGCCAGTCATAATGCAGCATACCAGCAACCTAGCAAGGTTCACCCAGATATTAGGTCAACCTAATTGCTCCCCACCTTAAGGCTTTGGGAATCTTGCAGAAGGAAAGGTAGTGAGATTGTAAGATCCAAGACGGAAAGGTTCACCATTGTAAAAGACATTCCACTCAAGGGAGGAGGACTGCTTCATCTAGGAACTCACTTCAGTGAGACTTGTCCAAACCAGACATGCATAATTACTGACAAACCAACATGCCTCCCTATACTATAGAGGAATTCAAGAGAGATAAGAACATACAGTAGAAATCTTGAGAACTGAGGTTAAGATGAGTGAAGGGAAATGTTTCTATCAGTGGTGTGGCTCAAAGAGAGGTAACTTAGTATGCCACAAGAGGCTTGCACCCCTGCAAGAGTAGACAAATCAGAGGGAACCTGGGGTCCATAGAAGCTGACAAACAGAAGGGTGGGAGTGTGTGGGATGGGTTGATGAAGAGAAGGAAGAGGGATAGGAGAGAGGGAGGATGGAGTCAAGCAGGGATGAGTACTCAATATGCTTGTAAAACTAGAAAAGTAAAATAATAATAAAAAAGAAAAAGAAAGAAAATCAGAAATAAAAAAAGAAATAACTGAAAAACTTGATAACAAGCAATAACTATAGCAAAAATTTCACAGTCCCATATCCTCAGTTGAGTAATTATAATGGTAGCTTGAAAATATGAAAATGTTTGAAGTTTAGCATTTGTCCAGTCTTCTTTCATTTAATTCCCCTGGGCCTTAATTGAAGTAATAAGCACAACTGATTATTATGCAATTTTTGATATAATTGGTGCAATTTTCCCACAAATAATTATACTTGTATTTTTGAAGGATCTCTTCTAAAAGCAACATCCTAGGTAGGTAATTTCATCCACTAGCTCTCTTATTTACATACATTTTATTTAATGTTTATTGTTTCAGTTTTATCACACTCATTTTTGTCTTTTTTACAATTTTTTATTTTTGACAGTTTAATACCCAATTTCAATGAATTCAGAAATTTTTTTCTGCAAGATGTGTTCAACTACATTTTACTTCACAAATTCTCAAATTCCAATAGCATTGTTATCATTACCCTTGTCCTTAATCTTTTACATTATATATCTTTTGAATATATAATGTTTGACTTCAGTTGGCTATATATACTTTTAAAATAGATTCTGGAAATGAGGCATAACTGGTTGCATATCCACTCATGAACCCACAAACTCCAGTAAATAGTCCTGAATCCATATTCAAGCAGACTTTCCTTGTCAAACTTAGAGGGACACAAAACAAATAATAAATGTCATGAACATGGGAAAGATTTGATCGAAAAGAAGTGAAGACTTTTAATTCTGGAAAAGAAGTAATGATGATCATCTTGAATGTATTGCAGCATATGTTGTAGATAAAATTTGAAGCATTCTGTAGTTTTCTCATGAGGAATTTAGAGTAGATATGAAGTGTACTGGTTTTGTAAGACTCAAGCCTGTCATCGCAATAGTCTCACAGCATGTACACAGAAATGAACCCAGAGTTCTTCTGGATAAAGATGGTGTAGGGCAGAAAGAGATTGTAGACTTGACCAACACCATTCCCTTATGCCCCCAATGGATGCAAGTAAATGCCAGATAATTACATCATATTAATGTTATTCAAGACTGGGTCAATAATCAACATGAAATTGGTTCTTCTCAGTAAATAGACCTTAAGATCATCATTTGTACATATTTTTTCCTCCAAATTCACCTAAAAGGAACTATACTGAACCCAAATCTTATTTCCACAGCACTGTGAAGAGACTTGGGGTTACCTGGCTGGCATCACTATGGATTGAGACTTTTCATCTCCATCACATGTTGGATGGCCACAGACTTTCTGAAGTGAAGAAGGGCTGAGAATCCACAAGAAAATTTCAGGTCTGTTTCACACACATAATCTCCAATAGGAACTGAATTTATAGAAGTAATTTATGACTAGAAAGGTTCAAGCCATGTGATCTGAGATAATTTTTTAAGTACCAATGTCCCTGGAGCATCAATATACAAAGCTCATAAGACAGGCATTGTTGTTTTCATGTGCTTCTCAGAGATGTGTAAATCCTTACAGACCAAAGAACTGAAAGGGCTTTCAGAACCTTGGCCAATTTTTTTCTCCTCTATAGTATTTTAAAGCTTTGCGCATGAATTCATATTTCCATCTTTTAGTTTCCAATCCTCCTACTTTTTCAACAGTGTACTTTCTTCCTTGCCAACAGTCTCCCTTCCACTCTCATATCCTTCTATATGTGTGGCCCATTAAGTCCCATTTGGGTTACTATTAATGGCATGAATCTGTGTGCTTGCTGGAGCAATGACAATATAACCACAACCATATCATCAGGAACATTAACTCCCCTTCTCCCTCATCCAGCATTAACCTGTGTTAGTTTCTGAGAAGGGCAAGGTGATCCTTGAGATTTTCCTATTTCATGCCGCATTGTTAACAGACCAAAGTTTATGCAGATACAATGGAATAATGGATGCTGAGTCCTATCTTATCCAGAAGACACCCTCTGGGTACAGAAGATTCATTTTTCTGGAAACTCAAATTACTTTTCCATATCTGCATCTGTGTCTGTCACCTACATCTCCCATATATGTACACACAGGCATAGGCTATTTTTCTCTAATTGGATTCCACCATTTTATTTTGGGTATAAATTCAGGCACTTCTGTTACCTGCACTTAGTTTTAGATGTATGAACATACATTTTATATGTGGTTATATGATGCAAACATTAAATATATAAAAGATAGTCTGTCATGCAAATACTTAGAGGAATACCTCATGACAATGCACTTAAGATTTCATAAGAAAAGATGATTTCATTCAAAATAAATCAGTATCAGAAAGACATACCATAAAACATTGTATCTCACAATTGTTTAATCTAAAAAGAAAATCTTTGTGAAAGTAGAACGAGATCATTAAGGAATTGGAAAAAGATCATGTAGTGGAGGAATGAAAATAAATACTTATTAATTGAAACACTTTAATTGTTTTAAAATGTAAGAAATATAAGTGCATAATTCTGCTTAATCAGACCATAATCAAACCCTATCAGCATATATTTGATCCTTACAGTTGCAAATATTTTGGCATTATAAAGCTCACTGTAGAGAGAAAAAGAAAGGAGGTGTATATATGTACCATATGGGTTTCCAACGATTGAATTCAGATTCTCAAGCACATGCTTTAACTTCCTGATATAATTCACTGTCCCTCTCTTTTTATTTATGTGCTTGTGAGTGCTTTAATTCATTTCTTACGTAGAGTCCTAATTTATTTTGAATTATAAAGAACAATTTTTATGGATGCAATAATTCATACTGAGCTTTTGTTTTTATAGCTTGAACTACATTCATTTATCCTCCTTTTGATCTCAGTATTTCTGCTAACAAATATGAAGATATCCTGTCAAGTTTTTCTTTGAAATATCTTGGCATATCTCTGCTAAATTCTGCGGTTTTCTAAATGTAGCTCAAACTTGTATGTCCATTACCACTGTAGACTGAGTAGGTTCATGAGTAGGTCTTCTATCCTTTCTGTATCTTTCTCCATCCTATACCAAAGACATGTAGATCTCTTTGTTTTGCTTAGTCTTTGTGATTGTGGCATTTTTGTAGATTTAAAAATGGACAATTTTAATCCATTTATTCAGTCTATGCCTTTTTAATACTTTTCATTCTTTAACAATTTAATATACTTATGGAATGTGTATATACTGATTTGATTCAGGCTTCACCTTGACAATTGAGGGCTGGACTTTTAATCCTATCTGTGCAGAATTATTTAGACAGTTCAGCCCTGGAGTGCAACTGTGGGAGATTATCTAATTGTATGGGAAGACTGGGAATGGGTCCATTCCATGGGCATGTAGAAAAGGAGGGAGCTGTTTCAGTATTTTGGCATGTAGGCCTGTAGGCATGCTGGATAATGACAAAGCATGTTCCTCTCAGCAATTCCCATTAATATGGTAATGACCAGTTCCTTTGACTTCTGATATTGGTATGTCATTTCCTGCCATTCTAGTAGACTGCATCAAGAACATGAGATCTCTACCAGGGGACCTCCTGTCTGCCCAACAATCACCTTAGAACATTCTCACTAGTGTCTTCACCAACATTTGACTTTTACCAATCTGTCAGAAAAAATGCTGTCTATTCACAGAATCAACAACCATTTTCTTCAGGACAAGTGAGAAAGTTCAGCAGGTAAGACTCCTACACACAAAGCTGGTAATACAAATTTGGTGTCCAGAAGCCAGCATGATAGAAATGATGTATGTCTGAAAGTTGTCTTCTGTCCACTTTGGCATGCATATGAACCTCTATTCCTCCTCCTGTTCCTCCAACCTCCTCCTCCTCTTCCTCTTCCTCCTCCTCCTCTTCCTCTTCCTCCTCCTCCTCTTCTTCCTCCTCTTCCTCCTCCTCCTCCTCCTCCTCCTCCTCCTCCTCCTCCTCCTCCTCCTCCTCCTCCTTCTTCTTCTTCTTCTTCTTCTTCTTCTTCTTCTTCCTCTCCATCATTCTCTCCTACCTTTTTCTCCCTCCTCCTTTTCCTATTTCTAATATATAAATAAATGAATTTGAAAAAATAAAATAAAGCCAGGTGACTGCTTATACATATAATTTACAAGAAAAAGAAAATAACTACTTACTTCATAAAAAGAATTTTGGTGCTTTCAGTTAGTAGATATTAGTTATACTTAATAGCAGGCTATACTGTGGCACATCATATACCTATATTCTCATGGAATTCAGCTCTATCATCTTCCCATGTCCTGTTCCTACTTTTCTTGACCCCTTTCTTCTTCCCTGTAGTAATATCTGTCATACGTTTAAGTCTTTATCTGTATTTGTCATGACTTTTCAATTCATCTTACACTAAACTTCTTCTTTGGGTGTTGGTTTGGTGTTATTTTTACGAAGCCTGTATAACACAATATCCCAGATTTGGTGGATTTTGTGGGAACAAATAATGAATTATTTGTTCTTTCTTAGATATTGAATAGTCAGGTTGTTGGCAAGTTTTCTCCATAGTCGTGGTCTTTACCCATCATTGAACATCTTTTCCCAGTGATCTATGCCCTATTTCTTCTTTTTTGTGTTTGTTATTTTGAATCATGAACTCTGCTCAACAAACATTCCTGTTCATGAGACAAAAAATTATGTCTATCATTTCATTTGTCTTTGTTCACTAAACCAATAAATAATTTTCATTACACTCTTTTTTCATAGTGGCTTCCATGTTACTACAATTGTCTCATTGTTTACTATTATGACTGGTTCCTCTGCCCACTGATATTGCTATGGGCTTTCATATCAAGCTGGACTTAGAATTGTAATAATAGTAATAAAATACCTGGTTCCTGTGAGTTGTGTGGCTGTGAATTTATGGGAAACATGCAGACAAACTGTGACAGTATGCACAACCTATGTGTTCTCGTGGCTAACTGAATGAGATTATCATTAGTCATCTGAGGGGTCTTCTGGTAATGCTGAAATATATTTTCCTCTTGTATAGATGTGATGAGCTCATCTGCTTCTTTCTTTAAAGTATGGATCATTCCAAAGGATAGTGGTCTCTTTACAGTTCATACCATCTAATGATTTGGTGCTTCAAATAAATATCTTGCAACCCAACCAGAAGCAACATTTAGAGGAGCTTGAGAAGTAGAAGTTGACAATAAGTAAAAAAAAATAAATTAACTGATATTTTTGTATCAATCCCTCATAGTCTATAGAAATCAACAGTACCATGGAACTCAGAAACCAATTGGCTACTTTAGAATTCGTCTTTTGGGACTGATAGATGATCCTGACCTTCAGCTCCTCATCTTTAGCCAATTTCTATCCATGTACTTGGTCACCATCCTGGGAAATCTGCTCATCATCCTGGCTGTCAGCTCTGACTCCCATCTCCATACTCCCATGTAATTCTTCCTTTCCAGTCTTTCCATGAATGACATTTTATTAGGCTCAAACACAATCGCAAGGATGCTGGTGAGCTTCCTAACACAGGACCACAGCATTGCTTACCCAGCATGCCTCACCCAAATCTGTTTTGTGCTACTTTTTACTGAGGTGGAAAATTGCCTCCTTGCAGTAATGGCCTACGATCATTATGTGGCCATTTGTCATCCTCTGAGGTACATAATCATCATGAACACCTATTTGTATGCCACGATGGTTCTTTTCTCCCTGATCATTAGCTTTGTCTTTGCTCTGCCCCACATTCTGATGGCCCTCAGTCTGTCCTTCTGTACAGACCTGTAAATCCCTCATTGTGAACTGGCTCAGCTGACCAAGCTAGCCTGCTCTGATACACTCATTAATAACATCCTAGAATACATGGTGTCTTGTATTTTTGGTGGCATCCAAATCTCTGGAATTGTTTTCTCTTATGTTCATATCATATCCACAGTCTTAAGAATGCCATCGTCTTGGAAAAAGTACAAAGCTTTTTCAACATGTGGCTCTCACCTGTCTGTGGTCTCCTTCTTCTATGGGACAATTCTGAGTGTGTATATCAGCTCTGCAGTGACTGATTCTCCCAAGAAGACTGTCATGGCTTCAGTAATATACAATGTGGTCCCCAGATGCTGAATCCTTTCATCTACAGTCTGAGGAACAGGAACATGAAAGAAGCCTTGAAGAAGCTCATCAGCAGGGTGGCTTCTATTCTGTGATGCCATTTGCAGTCTCCTTGCATTTCTAAGGTGAGAGTGGAAGGATTCCTGATGAGACACAATGCTTAGTTCTTCTGTGGTGAATTCTTGTAAATAAGGAAATGAGATAATCTGTATCTGTCCTTTAACTTTCATTGAATCAAGACTGTGATGTTTGTGATTCTTTGTGATGTTTCATGAAGAGTGTTAGCTCAAAAATTAAGAGTAATAAATAACTAATAGAAGTTAAAGTTTTTTCTAAGTTTATTTTTTATTTTCTAAGTTTATGTTCTAAGTTTATTTTTTAAAGAATTTTGGACTCTGTCAGGAAAAAGTACGATGATAAAGCTCAACAGGACAAGAACTACAGAAAAGTTTCAGACTTTACTTACATTTAGAGACACAAGAATTGAAAACTAGAGTTACCACAGATTTAGAGTGAAGACAGTGCATGGATGAATTAGAACCTTAACACAGAGCCTCAATTTTTGCTTTATACAGGGTCATCAAGTATGAATCTGTTGTAGTTTGGTGATATCTGTGCTAGGAGATGACGGCATATTTAAAACACCAATGTAGATGTTGTCAATGCAAATTAAGAAAAAAAGCTGAGCTGATCAAAGAAGCAGAGGTGTCTTTCATTATTAGAACTCCATGTATAGAATGTACCAAAAGAGAGGTGACACTTATTTAATCTTCCAGGAGAAGTCCTATACTAAAAGTAGTTCTGCCCCAGGTGACCAGATAGTTACAGATGATGTAGATGTCACATTTAGACAAGATGCCAGAGACAGAAATCTGAATATTTTTCCTTGGTTAAGCTATATTTATAATTTCCATGGATCAGCCAGAACAATTCTGTGTAAATTTCCAAATGGTGAGCCTCAAAAAGGCTGTTTCTCTCCCAATAAAAGGTGAGTTTCTTTATATATATATATATATATTTCCACTCATACAAACTTAACAGGTACAACAGTCCCTTCCCTCCCTCCAACCCCCCCCCGTGCCCCCCTCCCCTCCCCCTTCCTTCTCCATCCCTCAGTGTCTACCCCTCCCATCCCCGGAGCACCCTTTAATGTGCATGCCAACTCTCCTCTGGGTCCTCCTCTCCGATGAGGTGCAAGGACCCAGTGGCATTACCCAGAACCCTTTTCTGTGTTCCACTTAAGCATAGGAACACTACTGTGGCTGTCAATTCCTTGCCTCCAAGGATCCTAGTGCCTTTACCAAATGTTAGACTTTGTGGGGTCCATAGTGTGTTGTACATTGCGCAGGGAATGCAAAGTCCAAATATGATTGCTTGGGCCCTAACTTCTGTGGAGTATCTTGCATATCATTACTCCTCCCATTTTTGTGCTCTTACAATCTTACGAAGCCTCTTCCGCAAATTTCCCTGAGCTTCAGGATGGGGAGAGTTTAGGCTGGCCTAGTTCCAGATGGTTGATATAGAGTCTCTGATGTTCTGGATTATGGTTTGTTGATTTATTTTTTTCAGTTTTGTTGCTACTGCAATGTCCTTCACTCCATCCTGATGGGTATTGGATATTGCCCCCTGGCTAGAGATAAAAACCAGTTAGAGTCTTGTTATAAGAGTATACTCAAAGGTAGATGTAATAAAAGTATGAAACCGCAGTGAGAAAGGGGTCAATCACCCATTTGCGAAATGGTTACTTTCTATCTGCCAGACTATACGCCTTCCCCTTCTGGTAAGATCATACCCCATCCGTTGTAAATGATCAGAAAGGAAACTCTGTGAACTTAACCAGATGTCTCATTACTTACTTGCAGTCCTTGATGGTGGCCTATTTGCTCTGCTGTAACATGGTCCCCTCTCTCCTTGTTACTGATGTGTTCCTTCTTCCCCATCCCTCCTGATCATAAGCTTTGCAATTAATGTAGGTATTACAGAGATTTATCTTTGAGTGTCTCTAGGTGGGTTTGGTACTAGGAGCCACCTATTCGGGAGTACATATGGTGCTTAATTTTCTGGGTGTGGGATACTTCACTTAATATAATTGTTTCTAATGACATCCATTTCCCGGCAAATTCCAGTAATTCATCATTTTTGATGGCTGAGTAGTACTCCATTGTATAAATGTACCACATTTTCCTTATCCACTTGACAACTGTTGGACATTTGGGTTGATTCCATAACTTTGCTATTGTAAACAGTTCTGCTATGAACATAGTCGTGCTAGTGCTATCGAGGTGAACCTCTGCTGTATGGGGGGTTATACCCAAAGTGGAATCGCAGGGTCATATGGCATTTCAATCTTTAATTTCTTTAAGAATCTCCACATGGCTCGCCAGAGTGGCTGTATGAGCCTACATTCCCACCAGCAATGAAGGAGAGTTCCCCTCTCTCCGCATCCTCTCCAACATTTGTTGTTGTTTGTATTGTGGATTTTTGCCATCCTGACCGGGGTGAGATGATATCTCAGGGAAGTTTTGATTTGCATTTCCCTGATTGCTAAAGAAGTGGAGCATTTTTTAAGATATTTGTTAGACTTTTTAATTTCATCCCTGGTAAAGTTGCTCTTAAGTTCCAGGGCCCATTTTTTAATTGGGCCATTGGTTTCCTTGGTGTTTAGTTTTCTATGTTCTTTGTGCACTCTGGACAGTAGAGCTCATTCAGATATGTGGTTAGTGAAGATTTTCTCCCATTCTGTGGGTTGCCTTTGAGCTCGTGTTACAATCTCTTTATCTGAACAGAAGCTCTTTAATTTCACAAGATCCCAACTGTTGAGAATTGGTAGCTGTGACTGTGCCATTGGATGTCTGTTTAGGAAAATTTGGCCTAGCCCAATCAGCTCGAGAGAGTTCTCTATCCTTTCAACTATGGTTTTTATAGTCTCTGGCCTTATATCAAGTCCTTGATCCATTTGGAATTAAGTCTTGTACCTAGTGAAAAGTATGGGTCCAGCTTTAATCTTCTGCATGTGGAGATCCAGTTTTGCCAGCACCATTTGTTGAAGATGCTGTTTTTTTTCCATTAGATTCTTCGGGCCCCTTTGTCAAAGACCAAATGGCTGTAATTTTGTGGGCTTATATCTGGGTCTTCAACCCTTATCCATTCATCTGTGTGTCTATTTTGGAGCCAGTACCAGGCAGTTTTTATAACTATGGATTTGTAATATAGACTAAGGTTCAGTATGGTAATACCTCCAGCAGTGTTTTTGTTACTCAGGATTGTCTTTGCTATCATGGGTCTTTTGTGCCTCCATATGAATTTTGAGATTGTTTGGTTAACTTCTTTAAAGAATTGCTTTGGGATTTTAATTGGTACAGCATTGAATCTGTATATTGCCTTTGGTTGGATGGTCATTTTTACGATGTTGATTCTGCCAATCCAGGAACATGGGAGGTCTTTCCACCTTCTGGAAATTTCTTTCTTTAGGGTTTTAAAGTTTTCATTGTAAAGGTATTTTACCTCCTTGGTTAGGTTTATACCAAGGTATTTCATTTTTTTAGGGGCTATAGTAAAAGGGATTGTTTCTCTCAAAGCTTTTTCATTTCTCTCATTCTGGGCATATAGGAAGGCCTCTGATTTTTGCACATTTATTTTGTATCCTGCCACCCTGCTGAACTTCTCAATTAGTTCCAGGAGCTTCCTGGTGGAGTTTTTGGGATCCCTCAGGTATAAGATCATGTCATCTGCAAATAGGGATAGCTTGACTTCTTCCTTGCCGATTTGAATCCCTCTTATGTCCCTTTCTTGTCTTATGGCTTCGGCTAAGACTTCAAGTACAATATTGAATAGAAGTGGTGAGAGTGCACAGCCTTGTCTAGTTCCTGGTCGAAGTGGGAATGCTTCCAATTGTTCCCCATTGAGCATAATCCTTGCTGTGGGCTTGTTGTATACAACTTTTATTATATTGATAAAGGTTCCTTCCATTCCTACTGTCTCTAGTGTTTTGATCATAAAAGGCTGTTGGATCTTGTCAAAAGCTTTTTCTGCATCTATTGAGAGTATTATGTGGTCTTGGACTTTGGACTGGTTTACATGATGAATTACATTTATTGGTTTGCATATGTTGAACCAACCTTGTTTTCCTGGGATGAAGCCTACTTGGTCCCCGTGGATAATGTTTTTAATATGTTTTTGAATCCAATTTGCTAAAACTTTGTTGAGAATCTTTGCGTCTGTGTTCATCAGAGAAATTTGCCTATAGTTTTCTTTTTTAAGTGAATCTTTATTAGGTTTTGGGATTAAAACGATATTAGCTTCATAGAAGGAATTTGGTAGTGTTCCTTCTTTTGCTATTTGATGGAACAGTTTAAGGACTATTGGTATTATTAACTCCTTAAACGTCTGGTAGAACTCTGTGCTGAATCCATCTGGTCCAGGACTTTTTTTCATTGGAAGATTCAAGATTAGTTCCTCAAATTCCTTATATGTTATAGGACTATTTAAAAAATTCACTACATCCTGATTCAATTAGTTAAGTTGTGTTTACTTAGAAATTCATCCATCTCTTTTGTGTTGTCAAACTTCACAGAGTGTAAGTTTTTGAAATACGATGTTATAATTCTCTGGATTTCTTGGGTATCAGTAGTGATAACTCCATGTTCATTTCTAATTTTGTTAATTTGGGTTTTTCTCTCTCTTGCTTTTGCTTAATTTAGCTATGGGTGTATCAATCTTATTGATTTTTTCAAAAAACTGGCTTTTTGACTGGTTGATTTTTTCTATCGTTTTCTTAATCTCGACTTCAGATATTTCTCCCTTTATTTTGTTAATCTCCTCTCTTCTACTACTTTTGGGATCAGATTGCTCTAGTTTCTCTAAAGCTTTAAGCTGCATTGTTAAGTTGTTTATTTCTGATGTTTCCATTTTTTTGATGTAAGCATTAAGAGCTATGAACTTACCTCTTAGAACAGCTTTCATTGTGTCCCAGAAATTTTGGTGAGTTGTATTTTCATTATCATTCGCTTCCAGGAAATCTTGAATTTCCTTTTTAATTTTTCCTGAATCCAGTTCTCATTCAGCATCATATTGTTAAATTTCCAGGAGTTAGTGTGTTTTCTCTTGTTTGATGTGTTGTGGATGTCCAGCTTTAGTCCGTGGTGGTCTGATAGGGCACAGGTTAGAATTTCAACTTTTTTGTACATGTGTAGATTCGTTTTGTGGCCCAATATGTGATCTATTTTGGAGAAAGTTCTGTGTGCTGCTGAGAAAAATGTGTATTCTTTGGTGCATGGGTGAAAAGTTCGATAGAGATCTGTAAGGTCCATTTCTTTAAGTGTTTGGTTAAGTTCCAAAGTGTCCCTGTTAAGCTTCTGACCTGTTGAATCTATCCCATGTTGAGAGGGTGGTGTTGAAGTCCCCAATAATTTTCGTTTGGGGGTTGATTTCTTGCTTTAAACGCTGTAGGGTTTTCTTAATGAATGTGGAGGGGCCCGTATTGGGTGCATATATATTCAGTATTGTGAAGTCTTCCTGGTGAATTGTACCTGTGACTAAAATGTAGTATCCATCCCTGTCTCTTGTAATTTTCTTTGGTTTGAAGTCCACTTTGTCTGATATCATAATGGCTACTCCTGCCTGTTTTCTGCTACCGTTACCTTGTAGTATTGTTGTCCAGCCTTTTATTTTTAGGGTATGCCTATCTTTTGTGGTGAGATGGGTTTCCTGCAGGCATCAGGTTGATGGATTGTGGTTTTTAAAGCAAGATTGTAATCTGTGTCTCTTTATCAGTGGTGAGTTAATTCCATTAACATTTAGTGTTATAATGGAGAAACTATTTTTATTTCCAGACATTTATTATGTTTAGTGGTTTTTATAAGTATATTGCTTTGCTGTTAATGGTGTTATATTTGCCTTCTGTTCTCCTGGGTATGCCTGTTTTTTTCTTCAAGCTTGAGTATCATTTCTAGCATTTTTTGAAGGCCTGGTTTGGTGGACATGTATCCTTTCAAGTTGTCTTAATGCTGGAAGATTTTTCTTTCTCCCTCGATCATGACGGATAGTTTTGCAGGGTAAATCAGCCTGGGTTGACATTTTTGCTCATTCACTACTTGAAGTATGTCTCTCTAAGCTCTTCTTGCTTTTACTGTTTCGACTGAGAAGTCATTTGTTATTTTAATAGGTTTACCTTTAAAAGTGACTTGTTTTTTCTCCCTTGAAGCTCTCAGCACCAATTCTTTATCTTGAATGTAGAGTGTTTTAACTATTATTTTCTGTGGCAAGCTTCTGTTTTGGTCATATCTGTTTGGGGTGCAGAATGCCTCTTGTATATGGATGGGCCTCTCTTTTTTTAGATGAGGAAAGTTTTCCTTGATGATCATTTGAAATATTTCCTCAGGAGTGGTATTTTGAGATTCTTGCTCTGGAATTCCATGAATACGCATGTTAGGCTTCTTCAGGGTGTCCCATATCTCCTGGATATTTCTCTCAAGTATCTTTTTGGCTTTAACAACCTCTTCCGTTTTGCTGGTTAATACTCCCACTTTATCTTCAAGGTCTGAAATTCTGTTCTCTGCTTTGTTAGTTCTGCTCATAAGACTCTCCGTGGAGTTCTGGGTTGAAGATAACTTGTCTTTTAGCTCAGATTTAAACTCTGTTTGGGTCTGTTTTAACTGCTCTATGCCAGTTTTTGTTTCTTGCACTGTTTTTCTCAACTCCTCCAAGTGTCTGTTGTGTTCCTCTTCAAAGCGATTGATTCGATTATTTATTTCCTCCCGTATTTCTTCTTTCATAACATTGAACATGGTAATGATCATATTTTGAACATCGTTATCCTGGGTCAGGCTTTCATGGCCATTTTCTGTGGGTTTGTTCTGGTTGGAGTCTAACATTATGGGATTAATTCCTTCAGTGGGAGATTTGTTTACTTGAGTGTTGTTTCTCATGTATTTGCACTTTGACTTTGGCATTGTCGTTTTAACTCTTAAGATCTTCCTTCAATTTCTGTGTGTTTTTTACTAAACTGAATTATTTGATCTCGGCTTCTGGAGGTGGGCGGGTGTGGGAGGGGGCTGGAGCTTACCTAGGTAGGCGTTGAGGCCCAGCTGGGGGAAGGGAGCTAGAAACAATTATATTAAGTGAAGTATCCCAGACTCAGAAAATTCAGCACGGTATGTACTCCCTAATAGGTGGCTCCTAGTACCAAACCCACCCAGCCCACCTGGAGACACTCAAACAAAAATCTCTGTAATACCTACAGTAATTACAAGGATTATGAACAGGAGGGATGGGGTAGGAGGGCCACACCAGATACAAGGAGAGAGGGGACCATGTAACAGCAGAGAAAATAGGCCTCCATCAAGGACTCAAATAAGTAATGAGACATCTGATTAAATTCACAGACTTTCATTCCTGATCATTTACTACTGAGGGGGATGATCTCACCAGAAGAGGAGGGCATACAGTCTGGCAGATAAAATGTAACCATTTTGCAAATGGGTGATAAACTCCTCCCTCACTGTGGTTTCCTACTTTTATTACATCTACCTTTGAATGTGCTCTTATAACAAGACTCTAGTTTAACGCTTTTTGTCTCTGGCCAGGGGGTGACATACAATGTCCATCAGGATGGAGTGAAGGGCATTGTAGGAGCAGCAAAACTGCAAAAGAAAATCAACAAACCACAATCCAGAACTTCAGAGATTCTATATCAACCACCTAGAACCAGGCCAGACTAATCTCTCCCCGAAGCTCAGGGACATTTGTGGAAGAGGGGGCGGTAAGATTGTAAGAGCAAAAGGATGGGAGGAGCAAGGATTTGCAAGATACTCCACACAAGTTAGGGCCGAAGCAATCATAATTGGACTTTGCATGCCCTGTGCAATGTCCAACACACTATTGACCTCACAAAGTCTAACATCTGCTAAAGGCACCAGGATCCTTGGAGGCAAGGTATTGACAGCCACAGTAGTGTTCCTATACTTAAGGGGAACATGGGAAAGGGTTCAGGGAAAGGCCACTGGGTCCTTGTACGTCATCGGAGAGGAGGGCCCAGAGGAAAATCAGGCATGCAGAAGAAAGGTATCTCTGGGAATTGGGGTGGGAGTCATTGGGGGATGGGGAGGGAGGGAGGAGGGGAGGGATTCAGGGGTTTCGGGGGGGGAGTAGGAGGGAGGAGGGAAGTGGTGTACCTATTAAGTTTGTATGAGCTGAAATAATAATAAATATGTATAAAAAATAGGACAGTACTGGTATGCTTCATCCCAGTTAGGAATTTCACCCCCTCCAATAAACTTAATAAAAGGTAAAGAATTCCCATGACCAGTGGCACAAACACAGAGCCACTAGTTGTGTAGTATAGTGAATTAGTTTAAGAAGGGGTTACTTACACTCTGAGGAAAAGATATCCTCAGAGCCTCTAACATTATCATAAGTTCAAAATGCCTGTATTAAAATGATAAATTTGTATATATGAATTAACATAGTTCAGGGTATGTCAATGAACACATGAAAATATTGTTGTTCTTAAATATAGTGTTTTAAAATGAACACCAACACCACCAATATGGGGAATTATCCCTACCCATGAAATAATGGTGCAAACTTTTTTCTCTTTTTTTGCATGCATTGATATAGGTGTGGGTATGTACATAGAACACAGCACACTTGAATATGTGTTCCTTGGAAATCCTCCTGGATTTTTCTACCATTTTATTGCTTTACTTTGAAGTTTTCCAGTTGCAGTTCGCCTGCATGTTTGCTGATAAATCACCACCAAGTAGTTAAGGGAACAAGAAGTTTATTTTCTTTTTTTTTTTATTATTTATTCAATTGTGGGTATATGCATGTGTCCGTGTGTATGTGTGTGTGTGTGTAGAACCATGGACGAATTCGGGAACCACCATGGACCACCTCCACCTCCTCCTTGTTTACTCTGCCCCGGGATTCACAGGCTCTGCCCTACCAGGAGCAGAAGTGCAGGCCGATCCCGCTTCCTTCTGGAGTCTATATGTGGGGTCCAGGATCCGAACTCAGGTCCTTCTGCCTACAAGGCAGAGACTTAACCCCTGAGCCACCTTTCCAGCCCCAAGAAGTTTATTTTCTTATGATTACTTTTTACAGTTCTCAGTCCAGCTTGATGGGAGAGCGTGTACCAACACCAGGCAAGGGAACTGGCCACACCACCACCACATAATGGCTGAGAGTAGGAGATCCTTATTTGCCAGACCAGCATGTCTGGCCAAGTATACAGAAGGATGCCAAAACCCTCAACTGACTCTCAGTATTTTATTTATCTGTTCAGGGCTTAGTCCCACCCACCATAGACTGGGGCCTCCCATCAGCTAGACAATCTCCTGCAGGCTTGCTCCAGGCCCAACTCAACCACTAATTCTCCACAAATGTGCCCAGAGCTCAAACCCTCAACTGTCAAGTTGACACCTGTGGCTAGCTATGACATTCCACCCCTTGTCAACTTGACACAAAATCATAGTACTTTTAAACTGCAACCTTCAATCCTTCTTCCCATAGGTGTTAAAAGTTATCTTAAAAATACAAATACATTTAATTTCATTAATCTTAAATCTCTAAAAGTTCTCATGAACAAATTTTAAAATGTTCTTTCATCAAAACTTCAGCTCCAACGTTTTAAATGTTCAAAGCTTTTTAACCTTAAGAGTATATCAAATCAGAATAAGTTAAATACTTTAAAACACGTAAAACATTAAAACAGAAATATCTTAATATAATAAGAAAACATTAAATTAAGATAAAAGTCCAGCAAATCAAGTCCCCCATCCTTTATTTCAATGTTCATCTTCTGTTGTTCATCATGCAGTCATGGTGGCTCAAAGATTCTAGGCATTCCCAGTCCCTGTTTGCAGCTCAAAGTTGTAGAAGCAGAGTTCTCATTACCCAAATGGCCCATTAAACTCTGCAGAATGGTATTTGTACTTCACAAGCTCAAGAGCTTTAAACATTTCAGAGTTCCTTCAGTAAAACTGTTCAGTGTCCATAAAAGCCACAGAGCCAGATTTATCAGCAATATCCCACTTCCTGGGTACCAAATTCTGAGCAGTTTGCCTGCATGGTTCCTGATAAATCACCATCAAATGGCTTAAAGGAACAAAGGGTTTATTATCTCTTACATTACTGGTTACAGTTGTTAGTTCAGCTTGATGGGAGAGCATGCACCAACACCAAGTCCAAGAGAACTGGCCACACCATCACCACATAATGGCTGAAAGAGGGACAATCCTTACTTGCCAGACCAGCATGTCTGGCCAGGTATACAAAAGGATGTCAACTCCTTCAACCAGCCCTCCATCTTTTATTCCAGGGCCTAATCCCATCCATCATAGGCTGGGCCCTCCTCATCAGCTAGATAATTTCCTGCAGGTTTGCTCCAGGCCCAACTCGACCACTAATTCTCCACAAATGTGCCCAGAGCTCAAACCCTCAACTATTGAGTTGACACCTGTGCCTAACTATGACACCCAGTCTCCTCCTTCTGGGGCTGGAAGTTCAAGCTGCAGCCATTTCTACATGTCGGTTTTATCTATGATTTGGGATCAGAACTTCAGTTCTATTGATTTTGATGCAAAGGCTTTAACCTTTGAAACATCTTCCCAGCAATAGTGCAATGGCTGAAAGCATAATGAACAACTGATAAAGGCATATCAGTAACTGTGAAACATTCCTGTTAATTTGAAACTGAATTGACACTTTAATTATATGTTCTTCAATTTCCACACATTATCGCCCTCATGATTAAGATGGCTGAAACACTGGGACAGCAGTGTAGAGAAGCTTTTGTAAGTAAGCTAACATCACAGTCCTATAGCTCAGTATCTGTCAGAAACATGGTGAGAACTTTCTATTTAAAACATAAAAAAAGACTGTTTCACCCCTTGCTTTTAAGAATCCTACTACCTGGAGCCTTCTCACCTATGATCCTTGCAATGACTTTGGGAGGGTCATTCACATATCAGCCATTGTGCAGATCAGGAAAAGTCCAATCCTGGCTACTGCAGCCATAACTTGTGTGGATTATCTTGCAAATCTTTGGTCCTCCCCATCTTTAGGCTCTTACACTTATTGTCCCCTTTCCCCAGGGTTCCCTAATCTTTAGGATGGGGAGAGATTTGGCTGGTCTGGTTCTAGGTAAATGATGTAGGGTCTTGTGCAGGTTTTACTGTAGGTCTTATCTGTAATGGAGAACTCATCTCCATCTCCTTTCATAAACAAAGGGTTGGGGGAAGTTGACTACCTTATCTCTCTTATGGAGAAATGAAGTCAATTCCTCCCTATCACCAGGGGTGTTCCACCAGGGTAATCCCAGAAATTGGGGATGCCTTTCCAAGACCTTCAGAGACCATCCCTGCATGGCTGCTCTAAAACTGCTTAACCGCTGAAAAGCACTGTTTTTGTCAGTGAATGTCATGAATTTATTTAAAAACCTCATCATTTGAACTCTGGTTTTTTGAGTCAAAGATAGTTCTCACTGCCCCAGAGTTAAAGCCTAAATTCCTTTTTTTCTTCCACATTTAATTTTTTTCCTAATCATACAATAGGAACCCCTGTCCTTTCCCTGCCCCCTCCTTTCCCCTAGTCCTCCACTGAACTCTTCCCCTTCTCCCTTTTCTTTCATCCCCTTCTCTCCTTCCCCTTTTCCTGGTGCCTCCACCTTCCTTCCTCCAATCCCCTGGGACATCCCTTTATGTGGGCTCAGAATCTCCCTCTGAGTCCTCCACCCTAGTGAGGGTTCAGGATTTAGTGGCATAGCCCAGGACCCCATTCTTTCTCTCCTCTAATAAACTCTACCTTAATCTTGTACATGTGTTCTAATTTCAATCTTCCATTCTGAGCATATACAAACCTGAATATATACAGACTCCTAGAAAATAACTCCCCCTCTCCTGGCAACATTGGGACTCTGACTGGAAGCAATCAGAAGCAGTAAGTCATAGAGAACAGAAGCAGAGATCAATTCCAAGAGCAGTAATGAAATGCTGAGTGTATCTACAAGTCTAGAGAAATAGAGCTATGACTGTTCTCTGGATAGTAAGACTTCCTTGTGGTGAACTCTTGGCTAGTAATCAAATCTCTCTGTTCCCTTGAGTTTAGACACTTGTGGTCAACTCTTGGCTAGTATTCCACAACTGCTAAGAGTTCAAATCTCTCTCTTCCCTTGAGTTTTCCCTTCACTTGGCAATCTGTTTCTCCTGTAATGGTTTTGCTTTTCAAATTAGGTTGCTCTTCACAGGCTGACAGATTTACTTTAGTCTTTAAAAAATAAATAAATCCTAGAGACCATAAATGAAAGTTCGTTTAACATTTATAGTATGCATCCTAGCAAATGTTTAGAAGGGAAATGATCAGAAAAAATAGACACAATTAGGTACAGTATGTGTAGCCTCAAGGGTTAGAAAAATCAGCCTTGCTGAATTTTTGGCTTCTGTACATATAGCCTTTAACAACTGACTCTCTTGGGATCAGAATCATTGGAAAATAGCTGGCCTAACAGAGACCTTTGGATATTGAGTCCCTGAGAGACATGTACCATCAAGTCATCCTGTTAACAACAATCATTAATAGCCTTTCCCTGTCAGGGTACCACTCTGGATTCTGCTACTAATAATGAAAGACCTTTTGTTACCAGAAGCCAATTGAGTTCTCTCACATATGGTCCTGTGCACCATCCAGGTGAGATTCTGAGCATCATTGTCAGCAAAGGCAGACAGATATCTAACCATCACTCACTACACGCTTCAGAAGATGAGCTGCTATTATAATATTTCAATACTGTGAAAATTCAAGAGAAAGAAATGCAAAAAATTATGGGAAATGAGACTATCTTGTGTCAACTGTCTATGACTATTCCCAAATAACTCACACATATTTAAACTGAACTGTTTTTAGATTTTATTCAGCTTCTTACTCAAGATCAGGGTTCACTTCTTTATTGAAAGACATCTGTTATTACTCAACCATGTTCAAACTATTCAAAATTTTGTGTTATTTTCTGAACTTCCTTAGATGAAGATGAGCAGTGTTTTGTTGAATCTGTTGGTTTGCTATGCTTTTCATTGAAAATAATAGGTGACCTTTTAAAAAAATCAAGTATTTTTTTCTCAGATATCTACAGATACATATTTAAAGATCAAATGTCATTATAGATTACTTTTCCTAAGGTTTGGAGCAAAACCTTTCCCCATGTTTTTATTGTATTTCCCAAATTTTTATTTATGTGGTCTGTCTCTCTCTCTCTCTCTCTCTCTCTCTCTCTCTCTCTCTCTCTCTCTCTCTCTCTCTCTCTCTCTGTTTTCCTCTGTGTATCCACTAATCTTCCCTGTAACAATGACACAGGTCTTATTAGATTTGCACACACACACAGTCATTCTAATTTAATCTCCTTTTCAAACCATAATCTTTATGTTCAAGCATGTTCTGAGGAATTGAGGTTTGACTTTCAGTATATGAACTTTGTGCAATTTCTGTACTTGACCATGAATTCATCTCTTTTTCTTGGATCCTAGATGCATTATCTTACAGTAAAGCACCATGTCAATACAAGCAGACTGCAAAATCAGGAATAAGTTAGATATGCATACTTAACCTGCTGTCTATTTTGCTTTCAATATGTTACATATATTTTAAGTAAAATCATCACAAAAGGTATAATTAAAAATAGTAACAATGTCTTGGGTAGTTTTTGAGGCATCAGAAGTCTTGAGGGTCATTGATGATAGACCCTTGCATTATAATCAGCAACTTAGAAAACCAGGAAATGAAAATTTAGAATCCTGATTACTAGTGAAGGAATAACATGTGTGTCATATACATGGCCCTAGATGAAATTATCTCACTTAAATTGTTCAAAATTCAAAATATTAGTATCTAGAAGGAGAGTTTTTATCACATATATTTCTTATTACTAACTTTTAATGTCTTGTACATGAATATTGTGTGCATATATTTCTGTACTTTAATCTGCAATCTCATTCCCCTTTCTCTTCCCGTTAAACTCTAAAAGGTTATATATGTATACACATATAAACGTATATATAAATAAATATATATATAAAGTTATATATAAATAAGCTTATATATATAACCTTATATATAAAGAAGTTTATATATATATAAAGAACAATAAAGAAGCTCATATATGTGTGTGTGTGTGTGTGTGTGTAAAGAACAATGATAAATCATTATTTCCCCCATTAAAAGTTAATCCAAATAATTCTGTCAGTCACCTGAATTGGAAAATCCTTTCAAAAAATATAAAGGTAGTAAAAAACACTACTTAAAATATAATTTGATACTATAATATCATTAACCATCAATCAACTTGCACTGTGTGAGAATGGCTCACTGTTTTATGTCTCATATTAATTCATTCGATGGACATCACAAGGATCAGGGAACTGAAAAGAAGCTAGAGCAAGATCCTATAACAAACACAGCTTATCACACCCTTTTCCTTTCCATAGTTAACCTGTGCTATTTTTCACTATTTCAGGTTTTTTTTCAATGAACCAGTGAAATAATAAGAATAGAAAATTCACTAGCTCAATGTTTCCATTCATTCATTAATTCATTCATTTTTTTCATCTTCTCATTCCAAATTCATTCCATCTTGAATCTGGTAGAGTCCTGAGTCTGGAATCTGATATGTATGCACTCAGAAATAAAAAATAGCAGAAATAATAAATATCAATTTATGATTGTCTCATTTCCCATAATTTTATGCATTTCCTCTTCTTATGGTTTCACAGTACAAAAGTATTATAAACACCTACTCATATGAACTATATTGTGAACATATGACAAAAAATGCTAAAATTTATTGAGAGTGAGTATAAGGATTATTAAATGTGTTAACATGCTGCTGATTTAGAGGGTATCCTGATTTTCATTATTTTACTTCCTGTCATTCACTACAATCCATAAGGGAAATGTACTACTCTTTTTCCACTCAGAATGTTTAAAATTTCATTGTGATAGAGGCTTTTCCATGCAATACATTGTCCTGGTTTAGGTAGTCACAATTTGTAGTAATTATATTTATATATTACATGAATAATATGTAATTTTTTACCTTTTTTTCTTTTCCTCTTGTCTATTTTTCCACAATTCCAAAAGTTGATGAAATAGGTAAAGAATGGAGGAAAAAATGAAATATCCATGTAATTCATATTATATGTGAGTATATTTTACATTTCTTATTTTTCAAGTATTTTATTTATTCAGAAGAGAAAGAGAAAACAAGAGAATCCAGACCATCAATCACAAGTAGAGGACAGGGAACAACTTTCAGAATATAGTTTTCTTCTTCTACCCTGTGGATTTCTGGACATCGATCCCAGATACCTAGGTATGCAACAGGCATCTGACCTGCTGAGCTATTTCGCCTATCATTTATAATTTTTGAAAGCCCTAGTTGTCAAACATTGGAAGAAATATATCTACTGAGAGTAATTACTGAAGCATATCATGTTTGCACTCCAGAACTTATTTTAATAAAACAAGTAAAATTTATTCCAGTAATATTTCTATGTGTCGCTCACCAATGTGATGTGGAAATTCTCTCCAAAAATTCCTATAATTTACCCCTTCTTTTTGACAATACCCTGCAGCAACATGGAACCTGCAAACCAAACAAATGTTTCATATTTCTTCCTCATGGGACTGGCATATGTTCCCCAGCTGCAGAATCTCTTTTTCACCCTCTTCCTATGCATATACCTGGTCACCATTCTGGGAAACCTGCTCATCATCCTAGCTGTCAGCTCTGACTCCCATCTCCACATGCCCATGTACTTCTTCCTTTCTAATCTGTCTTTCACTGACATCTGTATCAGCACTACCACCATCCCAAAGATGCTGGTGGACATCCAGGACAAGGATCAGAGCATTACCTTCACAGGCTGCCTGTTCCAAGTGTGTGTTGTCTTGATTTTTTGTGTGTTAGAAAGCTGTCTCCTGGCAGTGATGGCCTATGACCGCTATGTGGCCATCTGTCAGCCACTGAGGTACACAGTCATCATGAACCCCTGCCTCTGTGTACTGTTGGTTCTTTTTTCTCTGGCCATTAGCAGCACAAATGCCTTACTCCATACCCTGATGCTGCTGCACCTGTCCTTCTGCATGGACCAGAATGTCCTCAACTTCTTTTGTGAACTTGGCCAGGTGATCAAGCTTGCCTGCTCTGACACCTTCAATATTCTCCTTATTTACACTATGACAGTGTTTTTTGCTGCCATTCCTCTCTCTGGGATTATTTTCTCTTATACCAAAATTGTGTCTTCAATCCTGAAGATCCCATCCACTGAGGGAAGGTATAAAGCTTTTTCAACTTGTGGGTCTCATCTCTCAGTGGTGTCTTTATTCTATGGGACAGGTTTTGGGGTGTATATGAGTTCTGCCATGTCAAACTCTTCCATTAATAATGTACTGGCTTCCATGATGTATAGTGTTGTTCCTCAGATGTTGAATCCATTTATATACAGTTTGAGGAATAAAGAAATTAAGGGAGCCTTGAGGCATTGCAGGATTGGAGTACCTTCTGCTCTGTAATTTTGACCTGTGCAGTGAAGAGACTCCAGAATTGTCTAGAGTGACAGAAATCTTCACATATCAGAGTAACAAAACTGCTTTATCACTAAGTTCCTCTGAAAGTGACTATTTAATATCATATATTTGCATTTCAATTTGTGTTTCTTATGTGTGCATGCATACACACACATAAGTGTGAGTATGAATTGGTATATGGGAGAATTGTGATGAGGCACAAACACAGGAGTGAATGTGCAGATATGTGCACCTGTATGTGTGTACACACACAGAAACCAGATCTTTCTTCCATTGCACTCTAACTTATTGCTTGAGATGGGGAGTCAACCAGTATCAGAAGTTCACCATTTTGACTATGATGTTCTGGCAGTGAGTTCTTGGAATCTGCCTGTCTCTGTCGTCCAATGCTGGGATTATATTCACATACAACCATGCCTGTTTTCTGTGTTCTGCAGATTTAACTCAGGTTCTCATGCTTGTGGTCCTTTTCTACTTTGTGTCCAGTATATGATATTTCATCAGTGATTGCTTAATTAATCTCTAATATGTCTTTTCATATCTGTGCTTAAAATTGAGGCAGAACCTATATAGTGGTTCTAATTTGGTTAATATTCATGAACTTGTCTCATAAGGAAGAACTTCTTGTAAGTTGGATAAGAATAAAATTTTAACTCTGTCTAGTGCCATGAAAGGAAACTAGAATTATCCCACTTTCATCATGACTGCTACATGAATAGCAGCCCAAGGATAGAACTACTATGAAACAAAAGAAATAAATGTGATCATTGATTCAGTGGTAATAGATTCCTTTCAAATATCTGCCTTTATTGCTGAGTGAGCATCCATCTTACTTGACTTCATTATTTAATGAAATGCACATAATTAAACTATCTCAGTAATTTAAGATGCTTTTGCAATATTGGTACTTCCTTAGTCCAATACTGTTGGGTATCAAGAAAGTCACTATACCCATGAATTTTATGTAGCTGTGTTCATTTGCATAAGAGTCATACAACACTGAGACCATCCATCTTTTATCGTAGATGAGGGAGACAGACCTCATGTGGCCCTGCCACACTTCAAGTGAATGTCAATGAAAAATGCAGGTTGGAGAGAGGGCACCCACTTGACTGAGTAGTGTTGCCAGTGACACGTGTTCTGTGAAGCAGCAGGTTTCAAGGCACGTACCAGTGTAAGCAGCCCTTGGTGGTCTCAGTGGGCCACATTCATAAAATAGGGCATAAAAGCAAGAGTGAAATTTATTGAGAAGAGGAAGATTCTCAGTGTGAGAAGGAGAAGCAAGGGGCATTATAATATGGAAGAAAATGAGAAATCACTCTTACAAAAATGTCAAAGTAATAGAAAAGATGAAAACTTAAATTTAATTTTATGATTAATTCAAAATTTGTGACTCCAGTTTTCTGCCCTGCACCCAGACCAGGGCAGACTCCTTGATCCTCAGGTAAGACCTAGACCACACCCCAGACCCCAGGTCATCTGCATGCTCTACTAGTAGCCAGACTGCCTTTTGGTTCCTGGAGAAGGCCTCTGGACATGCCCCAGGCCCCAGGTCCTCTGGAATCCTCAATAGTCACTCTGCCTTTTTGTCCCAGACCCTGGGCCTGGGAGGACTCCCTGCTCCTCAGAATTCAACAAAGTCCATTAAATCTCAAGCAAAGGGCTAGGGGACAAACACCATTCATATGAGTTCTTCTAAAATCATCCCATCATATGAGAAAGATTCTTCACATCCAGCTGTAAGATAAGTAAAACCTTTTCACCTTCTTGTTCCTTTCAATTATTAGTCACTATAGTTTAATATTTCCATGTAGCCACCCCAAAATTCATACAACTTCAGGGACTATACCAATCACCCTCACATGTCACCAATAAAGTAAACCTAAAAAATGCACTACCATATTAACCTTCAATTCCTGTCTACTAAACCTGCCTTAATTGATGTACTAACAGTCCAATATCCTCATCTAGGAAATAACACCAACAAAAAATAGGCATGCCTAACTCTAAGGCAAACACAAGCAGTAACTGTTCCAGTGTAGTAATACAGCCTAAATAAGTTCACCCAAAAACACAAACACACAAAAAGAAGGACATAAGAGATAAAACAAAAATACCCTGGTCACAGTTTCATGAGAAACAAAAACCAAGAAAAGAAATTTCCTACCAAAAGAATCAACCCCGGGCTGGAGAGAGGGATCAGGGGTTAAATCTCTGCCTTGCAAGCAGAGGGTCCTGAGTTTGGATTCCAGATCCCACGTACAAACGCCAGCCAGAAGGGGGGTGGTCTGCGTTTCCTGTGAATCCTGGGCCAGAGCAAAAGAGGAGGTAGAAGCAGTTCTCGATGATTCCCGAATTCACCCTTGGTTATACACATACACATACACACACATACAATCGAATAAATAATAATTTTAAAAAAAGAATCAACCCCATAATAATGGAATCCAACCAGAACAAACTCACACAAAATAGCCAAGAAAGTCTTCCCCAAGACAGTGAATTTCAAAGTCTGACCTTTACTATGATCAACAATGAAAGAGGAAATCCAGGAGGAGTTAAATAACCACAACAACCAGTTTGAACAGGAATACAACAGACACTTGGGAGAGATGAGAAAAGCAGATCAAGAAACAAAAATAAGCAAAGAGCAGTTAAAACAATGTAAAGCAGAGATTAAACTAGAACTAAAAGATAAGCTATCTTCAACCTAGAACAAAACAGAGAGTCTTATCAGCAGGACTAATGAAGCAGAAAATAGAATATCAGATCTTGAAGACAAAATGGAAGAACTAACCAGATCAATGGAAGAGGTTGTAAAAGCCCAAAAGTTACTTGAGAGGAATATTCAAGAGTTATGGGAGACCTTAGAGAAACCTGACATGGGCATTCTTAGAACATCAGAATGAGAATTCCAAAATACCACACCTGAGGAAATTTTTCAAATTATCATAGACGAAAACTTTCCACATCTAAAGAAAGAGAGGTGGATCCAAATAAAAGAGGCATTCCTCACCAAACAGATATGACCAAAATAGAAACACCACTGCA
Organism: Typhlomys cinereus; assembly: GCA_023101885.1. Taxonomy (NCBI): domain Eukaryota; kingdom Metazoa; phylum Chordata; class Mammalia; order Rodentia; family Platacanthomyidae; genus Typhlomys; species Typhlomys cinereus. The sequence continues at coordinate 3,482,671 of JALPQD010000206.1, forward strand.
AATAATTGTCAAAACAGTCCACATACAAGACAAAAAGAATACACTGAGTTTCAAAAGGAAAAAAAACAAGTTACTTTTAAAGGTAAACCTACTAAAATAACAAATGATTTTCAATGGAAATCGTAAAAACCAGAAGATCTTGGAGAGACATACTTCAAGTATTGAGTGAGCACAAATGTCAACCCAGACGGATATGCTCCACAAAACTATCATTCGTGATTGAGGGTGAAACAAAAACTTTCCACCATAAAGACAACTTGAAGTTTTACATAATCACTGTTGCAGTCAGCCTGCATGGTTTCTAATAAATGACCATCAAACGACTAAAGGAAACAAGGGGTTTATTCTCTTACAATTTCTGGTTACAGTTCATAGTTCAGCTTGACAGGAGAGCATGCATCAACACCAGGGCCAAGAGGACTGGACACACCATTACCACATAACAGCTGAAAGATGGACAATCCTTACTTGCCAGACCAGCGTGTCTGGCCAAGTATACAGAAGGATGCCTCTCTCTCAACCAGCTCTCTGTGATTTAACCAGGGCCTAATCCCACCCACCATGGGCTGCGTCTTCTCCATCAGCTAGACAATCTCCTTCAGGTTTGCTCAGGGCTTAACTCAACCATCAACTCTCTACAACTGTGCCCAGAGCTCAAACCCTCAACAGTCAAAGTAACACCTGTGCCTAACCATGACACTCCACCCCTTGTCAACTTGATACGAAAACAGTAGCACTTATAAACTGTAACCTTTCCTTGTCCCCACAGATGTTAAAAATTATCTTAAAAATATAAATACATTGTGGAGTTTTCCACTCACAACGTGGCATCTCTCCACTCACTCCCACATTCATTCACACAATTACGCAGCTCCTGGCTGTGATGATGAAGATAGATAAGCCCGGCTGCCCGCCCGGCTGCCCGCACTTCTGCCTCAACTCTCCAGAGAATCAGCCATGGACAGGGAGTTTGTCAGAGCAAAATCTCCATTTATTGGGAGTAACCAAACAGCTTATATAGACAAGGGACCACAGGGCACGAAATGGGCAGCCAATTGTGTCAAAGGTCAACCCAACATTCAGTCCCTAGAGGTCAGGCTAGATGTATCTCAGTACTTTCAGGAATTGAAAGCCAATTAGGGCTCTCTATAATGTGATCAGGGTTACGCCCAGGACACTAGCTCTCAGCGCCATCTTTAGTCCCATGTGCTCGGCCATGCCCTGGGGCAAATCCTGGGTGGGCCCAACAATACATTTATTTCATAAATGAATTTTAAAATATTCTCATTAAAATTTCAGTTATTAAAATGTGGGAACTAAAAGTCTTTCTTTAAATATGCCAAATTAAATCTTTAAATACTCCAAATTGAATCATTGTAACAAGGAGGAAACAAGTTAAGACCAAAGTCCAGCAAATTACCACATCCTGTACTTCAATGTCCATCTTCTGTTGCTCATCATGTAATCACAGTGGCTCAAAGATTTCAGGAATTCCCAGTCCCTGTTTGCAGCTTGAAATTGTAAAAGCAGAGTTCCTTTGAACCAAGCTGAATCTCCACTCGCAGCAGTCCTCAGCATACATCCCATGGTTCTCGCATCTTTAACACTCTGGGTTTGCCTCTTCAGCTATAAGCTTCACCTTCTCTTGCAAGACTCTACACCTGCCACTCGGTGCCAAGCTTTTGCTGCTTTCCATGAACCCCTCAAATTGTTCACCAAAACTGGTACTACCTGGCGACGCTGCCAGACTCTGAAACGAGTTTGAAATGTAGCTTAGTCCACGTGAGCCACAGCTATACCAAGTTTTATGGGCTGATGCTGGAAAAACCTCTTTTAGGCAGCCAAAAATCCAAAGGGCAAGAAACAGCTTTAACTTGGGCATTCGGCCCCTGAATGAATTTGAGTTTTCAAACCACAAACTTGTCATAAGGTGGTTTTCACACCTTCCACCATTCCAGTGCAGGTCACTAGGTTTTCCTTCACTGATACCCATTTATCCAACAGCTGCAGATATTCTGCTGCCTGCCTTTTGCATATCCAAACCTTTTAAGGCTACCAACACAGCTCTCCTCTGTCAGGCAAACCAGTCCATCATCTTTAAATTCAGCTTTACCAAAGTCCTTGTTCCCCTCATCACAAATTGGGCCCAAACAATCTCTCTCAGCAACTGGCCCACTAAACTCTGAAGAACAGTATTTGTAAATCCACAAAGTGAAAATTCTCAAACATTTCCAACTTTGTCCAGCAGAACCGTTCAAAAGCCACAAAATCCACATAGTCAGATTTATCAGCAACACCCCACTACCAGTACCAAATTCTGTTGCAGTCAGCAAGCATTGTTGCTGACAAATGGCATCAAACAGCTTTAGAGAATAAGGGGTTTATTCTCTTATGATTTCTGGTTACAGTTCGTAGTCCAGCTTGACAGGAGAGCATGTATCAACAGCAGAACCAAGGAGACTGGCCACACCATCACTGATAATGGCTGAGAGATGGACAATCCTTACTTTCCAGACCAGCATATCTGGCCAAGTATACAGAAGGATGCCTACTCTCTCAACCAGCTCTCTGTGATTTATCCAGGGCCTAATCCCACCCACCATGGGCTGGGTCTTCCCTATCAACTAGACAATCTCCTTCAGGTTTGCTCTGGGCTTAACTTAACCATCAACTCTCTACAACTGTGCCCAGAGCTCAAACTCTCAACAGTTAAGTTGACACCTGTGCCTAACCATGACAACCACCAAATCAGGCCTTCAAAAAATGCTTAAAAAGATACTCAAGCTTGAAGAAAAAACTAGCATATCCAGGAGGACAATCTTTCATATACAAGTGTAATAACTTGTAGCTATAATAGGCTCTAATCATTGAACCACAAGAAATTGATGGTTCAAGATCCCAACACTCCCTTTCCACCCACGTGCCCTGGATGCTTGCAGTCCAGTGAGGACACACTGTACCCCAGGTAAACATCCCCTGCTCACCCCCAAGACCCAGGTCACCCCTCATCCCAATTCTTCCCATCAGCCAGTCAGAGCAGGCATGGCTCAGGGCCAGGGAGTGCCCCTAGGCCACACCCCAGGTCTCCAGGTTAACTGGGACAACACCAGCTCCTCTGCCCTTTCCACCCACCCACGACAGCTCCCAGTTGAGGGAGAACACACTGTTCATCGGAATTCAACAGAGTCCAAAGAACACCCTAGTAAAGCTTAAGGGACAAAGGCTACACATATGAAATCCTCTAAATTCATCCTATCACAATTATTAATTACTGTAAAGTAACTTTTGCATATAGTCACCCCCAAAACATATACAAATTCAGGGACTATACCACTCACCCTCACATATCACCAAGGTACCAAATCATAAAAAGTGCACTACCATATTAATATTCACCCCCTGTCCACTAAACCTCACTTAATTTATGTACTAACAATCTAATAGGCTCATCTAGGAAATAACAATAACAAGCATAACCAATACCAAGGTAAACACTAGTAATAACTGTGAGTAGTGATACCAACTAATTCAGTTCACTCAAAAACATGCAGAAATTGAAAGAAGGTCTTAAGAGATAAAACAACAATGCCCATGTAAAAGTGCAAATCGATGAGAAACAAACCCAAGAAAACAAATCTCCAACCAAAAGACTTAACCCCATAATGATATACAACAACCAGAAGAAATTCACAGAAAATAGCCAAGAAAGCCAGGCCCAAGATAACAACTTTCAAAGCATGATCATTACCATGATCAAAACTATGAAAGAGGAAATCCAGGAGGAGTTAAATAACCACATCAACCACTTTGAACAGGAAATCAACAGACATTTAGAGGAGTTTTCAAAAACCGTTCAAGAAACAAAAATAGGCATAGAGCAGTTAAAACAGACTCAAGCAGAGCTTAAAACTGAACTAAAAAACAAGTTATCTTCAAACCAAAACTCAACAGGGTCTTATCAGCAGAAAAAAATTTCAGATCTTGAAAACAATGTGGGAGTTAACCAGCTCAATGAGAGAGGCTGTTACAGACAAAAAGATACTTGAGAGGAATATTCAAGAGTTATGGGATACCCTGAAGAAGCCTAACATGCACATTCATGGAATACCAGAGCAAGAATCCGAAAATATTGCAAAGATTATAAGCAGGGAGGAAAGGGGAAGGAGGGCCCTGCCAGATAAAAGGAGAGAGGGGATCATGCTACAGCAGAGAAAATAGGCCACCATCAAAGACTGCAAGCAAGTAATGAGACATCTGGTTAAGCTCACAGACTTTCCTTCCTGGTCACTTGCATCAGATGGGGCATGATCTCACCAGACAGGGAGGGCATGAAGTATGGGAGATAAAAGGTAACCATCCTGCAAATGGGAGACTGAGCCCCATTCATCACAGTCTCCTACTCTTATCCAATCTACCTTAGAATCTACTCTTATAATAAGACTCTATTTTAACAGCCTTTTATCTCTGACCAGGGGATAACATCCAATACCCAACAACGTGGAGCCAAGGGCACTGCAGGAGCAGCAAAACTGAAAAAAAAATCCAACAAACAATAATTCAGAAAATCTGAAACTCTACATCAAACACCTGGAACCAGGCCAGTCTAATCTCTTCCCATTCTAAAGCTCAGGAAAATTTGTGGAAGAGGGGGTGGTAAGATAATAAGAGCCTAAAGATGGGGAGGAGCAAATATATGCAAGATACTCCATACAAGTTAGGGCCAAAGTAATCAAAATAGGACTTTGCATGACCTGCACAATGACCAACATATCATTGAACCCCCAAAATCTAGTACGGATCACAGCCATGAGGATCCTCATAGGCAAGGAATTAACAGCCACAATAGTGTTCCTATGCTAAAGGGGAACACAAAAAAGAACTTCAGGCAATGCTACTGAGTCCTTACACCTCATCAGAGAGAAGGAGCAAGAGGAAAGTTTAACAGACACACTAAAGGATGCTCCAGGAGTGGGGGGAGGGGACACTAGGAGAAGGGGAGAGAGAGGGGAAAGGAAGAAGAAAGCGGAGGAGGGAGTGGGGGGTCCAGGGAGGCGAGGAGGGAGGAAAGGGAGTGGGCTACTTATCAACTTTGTATGAGTGGAAAAAATTAAAAAGAAAAAGAATCTGAAAATATCACACCTGAGGAAATTTTTCAAATTATCATTAAGGAAAACTTTCCTCATCTAAAACAAGAGAGGCCCATCCATACACAAGAGGCATTCATCACCCCCAAACAGATATGACCAAAAGAGAAACTCGCCACAGCAAATAATAGTTAAAACACTCCATATTCAAGACAATGAAATGGTGATGAGAGCTTCAAGGGAAAAAAAAAGCCCTTCTAAAGGTAAACCTGTTAAAATAACAAATGATTTCTTAATAGAAACAGTAACAGCAAGAAGAACTTGTAGAGACGTACTTCAAGTATTCATGAGCAAAAATGTCAACCCAGGCTGATATACCCCACAAAACTATCTTTCATGGTCGAGGGGGAAAGAAAAGTTTTCCAGCAAAAAAGACAGCTTGAAGGCGTACATGTCTACCAAACCAGATCATTAAAAAATGCTAGAAAAGAACTCCAGGTTGAAGAAAAGAACAAGCATAACTAGGAGGACAGAAAGGAAGTATAATACCACCAAAACCCAAAAGCCAAATAATACACTTACAAAAGCCACTAAACATAAAAAGTGTCTGGAATTAAAAGTAATTTATCCATTATATCAATAAATGTCAATGGAATTAACTGACCAATCAAGAGACACAGATTATAAATTTGGATTAAAAACCACAACCCATCAATCTGCTGCCTTCAGAAAACTCATCTCACCACAAAAGATAGGCACATCCTAAAAATGAAAAGCTAATCTAAAATTCTGCAAGCTAATGGAACCAGGAAACAGGCAGGGGTAGCCATTATGCTATCGGACAAAATGGATTTCCACTAAAAAAAATAATAAGACACACAGATGGATACCACATTTTAGTCACAGGTACAATTCACCAGGAAAACTTCACAACAGTGATTATATATGCACCTAATACAAGCTCCTCCAAATTCATTAAGCAAACCTACAGCATCTAAGGTGAGAAATCAACCCCCAAATAATAGTTTTTGGGGATTTCAACACCACCCTCCAAACATGGGATAGATCAACAGGGCAAAATCTTAACAGAGACACTTTGGAACTTAATCAAACTCTTAATGAAATGGAACTTACAGATCTCTATCGAACTTTTCATCCACGCACCAAAGAATACACATTTTTCACAGCAGCACATGGAACTTTCTCAAAAATAGATCACATATTGGGTTACAAAACAAATCTCCACATATACAGGAAAGTTGAAATTCCAGCCTGTACTCTATCAGAACACGATGATTTAAAGCTTAACTTCCACAACACAATAAACAACAGAAAATTCACTAACTCCTGGAAACTTAGCACTATGGTGATGAATGAGAATTGGATTCAGGAAGAAATTAAAAAGGAAATTCAAGATTTCCTGAAACTGAACAATAATGAAAATACAACTTATCAAAATCTTTGAGACATAATGAAAACTGTCCTAAGAGGTAAATTCATAGCTCTTAATGCCTACATCAAAAAAAATGGAACCAGGCTGGAGAGGTGGCTCAGGGGTAGAGCCTCTGCCTTGCAGGCAGAAGGTCCTGAGTTCGGATCCCAGAGCCCACGTATAGACGCCAGGCGGAAGGGGGGGGCGGCCTGTGTTTCTGGCCCTGGTACGGCGGAGCCTGTGAATCCCGGGGGCAGAGGAAGTGGAGGCGTCCATGGTGGTTCCCGAATTTGTCCGTGGTTCTACACACACACAGACACGCGTGCACACACATACATACGCACACACGCACAATTGAATAAATAAAAAAAATTTTAAAAAAATGGAACCATCACAAATAAATAACTTAACAATGCAGCTTAAAGCTTTAGAGACACTAGAGTAATCTGATCCCCAAAACAGTAGAATTTAGGAGATTAGCAAAATAAGGGGAGAAATATCCGAAATTGAGATTAGGAAAATGATACAGAGAATCAACCAGTCAAAAAGCTGGTTTCAACAAGATTGATACACCCCTAGCTAAATTAACCAAAAGCAAGAGAGAAAAAGCTAAAATAAACAAAATTAGAAATGAAAATGGAGATATCACTACAGATACTCAAGAAATCCAGAGAATTATAACATCATATTTCAAAAACTTATATTCTGTGAAATTTGACAACACAAAAGAAATGGATGAATTCCTAAGTAAGCACAACTTACCAAAATTGAATCAGGAAGTTGTGAATTATTTAAATAGTCCTATAACACATAAGGGGAACATTCTTATCCATAGTCCCGTTCCCAAATTTTCTCTAGGGAATGCAAGGTGCTAAAACGACAGCCTCATTCCAGAATTCCTCTAGGCCATCAGCCTTAACCTCTAGGCCTCTAGTCTCTAGAGGAGATTGTAAGACATGTATCTGGGTCCCCTTGCAGTGTCAGGGGAGGTTGCGCATTTTTCTAAAGAACAGAGATGAGACCAAAAGAGATGCAGATGAGACAAGGAATGTATCAGACCCAAATGTCTTATGCTTGGTGGTGGGCTTCCAGAGTTCATTACTACCCCTGGGCCATAAGGGCATATGGTGTCTCCCGGTCAGGTCTATTCAAAGTAATGGAGCCTGTGCTCCGATTTTTAAGGGGACCAATTTCTCATGTGAACTCACTAGGAAAAGCCTTGATTTAGAGGGGAATCTTTGATCATGGGGAAATCAAAGGAGCAACTGGGGCTCATTGATTATCAGCAAATCAAGCCAGCGATTGTGTTCCTAAGGACAAACAGGGAAAGGGAATGAGGAGGGGGTCACCTGCTCACCTTCAGTCACTGTAAGCACAAGGAACAAAGAAACAGAGGGCCGCTCACAGAAATTTACAGGAGTGGATGTCTTGTTTACACCGAAGGCAGCCCAGTGTTGGAAAACCAGATGTTGCCGAATCCCCATCCGGGCCAGCCAGGGGGAAGAGAGGGAGTTGAGGCGAATGGGGGAGACTGCAACGGGGTCACCAACTGGACCCCAGAAATCAGGTGAGGAGCAAGCAGAGACAAGCTGCGGCAGATTCATAGTCATTAAGTGCATTGGCTTACATAAGTTCAGAGTCCAATCAGGCATTGCCATCCCTCCTCTGGGGGACAGCCACCAGTCATTTAACTGTTTAATAGGTGTCCATTGCAGGTGCAGGTTAGACGGCCACTTCCCATTGGTTGTTCATCCCTCCGCCTGCACAGTCTTCTGTTGGGACATGTCTGTACATGCCCAAGCTTGTCCCTAGCTGGGAGCCAGGCTAGGGTGTCCATGAATCAGTAGTGCCACACACATGCAGAAGATTAAAACTCAACCTGTATTTGTCACCATGGACAATAATTAATTCCAAATGGATCAAGGACCTCAATAGAAGGCCAGAGACTATAAAAACCTTAGTTAAAAGGGTAAGGAACTCCCTCTAGCTGATTGGACTAAGAAAACAGTTCCTAAAATCAGTCATGCACAAGAAAGGACTCTCTGGGAATTGGGGTGGGAGGCACTGGGGGATGGGGAGGGAGAGGGGTGGGGAGGGGGAGCAGGGGGTACGGGGGGGAGGAGGAGGGAGGGAGGGAACTGGTGTACCTAATAAGTTTGTATGAGCTGAAATAAAAAAAAAAAAAAAAGAAAACAGTTCCTAAACGGAAATCCAATAGCACAATCACTACAACCAACACTCAACAGATGGGATCTTATGAAATTAAAGAGCTTCTGTTCAGATAAAGATTTTGTAACCCGAACAAAAAAGCAACCACAGAACGGGAGAAAATCTTCAGTAGCCACATATCTGATAGAGTTCTATTATCCAGAGTGCACAAAGAACTTAGAAAACTAAATACCAAGGAAACAAATGGGCAAATTAAAAACTGGGCCTTGAAACTTAAAAGAAACTTTACTAGGGATGAAATTGAAATGTCTAACAAATATCTTTAAAAATGCTCCGCATCCTTAGCCATCAGGGAAATGCAAATCAAAACCTCCCTGAGATATCATTTCTCCCCAGTCAGGATGGCAAAAATCCACAATACAAACAACACCAAATGCTGGGGAGGATGTGGTGAGAAAAGAGCTCTTCTATATTGCTGGTGGGAGTTCAGGCTTATGCAACCACTCTGGCTAGCTGTCTGGCAATTCTTCAAAAAGTGAAAGATTGAAATGCCATATGACCCTGCTATTCCACTTTTGGGAATAATCCCTCATACAGCAAAAATTCACCTCAATAGCACAAGCACAACCATGTTCATAGCAGCACTGTTTACAATAGCAAAGTCATGGAATCAACTCAAATGCTCAACAGTTGATGAGTGAATAAGGAAAATGTGGTACATTTATACAATGGAATACTACTCAGCCATTGAAAATTATTAATTAATGAAATTTACCAGGAAATGGATGGAATTAGAAAAAATATATTGAGTAAAGTGTCACAGACACAGAAAATTAAGCACCATATACACTCCTAATAGGTGGATCCTAGTACCTAACCCACTTAGTGACACACTCAAAGATAAATCTCTGTAATACCTATAGTAGTTGCAAAGATTATAAACAGGAAGACAGAGGAAGGAGAGCCCCACCAGAAACAAGGAGAGGGGGGATCATTCTACAGCAGAGAAAACAGGCCACCCTCAAGTACTGCAAGTAAGTAATGAGACAACTGGTTAAGCTCACAAACTTTCCTTCCTGGTCACTTGCAACTGATGGGGTTTGATCTCAACAGAAAGGGAGGGCATAGAGTCTAGAAGATAGAAGGTAACCATCCTGCAAATGAGAGATTGATACCCCCTCACAGCAGTCTCCTACTCTTATTCCATCTACCTTTGAATATACTCTTATAATAAGACTCTATTTTAACAGCCTTTTATCTCTGGCTAAGAGGTGACATCCTATACCCATCAGGATGGAGCCAAGGGTGTTTCAGGAACAGCAAATCTGGAAGAAGAAGAAGAAAAGAATAACAAACCATAATTCAGAACATCAGAGATCCTACATTAATCACCAGGAACCAGGCCAGCTTAATCTCTCCCCATCCCAAAGCTCAGGGAAATTTTCAGAAGAGTGAGCAGTAAGATTTAAAGAGCCTAAAGATGGAGAGGAGCAATGATATGCAAGATACTCCACACAAATTAGGTCCAAAGTAACCATAATAGGACTTGGCATGACCTGTGCAATGACCGACATATCATTGACCCCCACAAAGTCTAGCATGGATCACAGGCTTTAAGATCCTTAGATTCAAGGGATTAATAGCCACAATAGTATTCCTATACTAAAGGGGAACACAAAAAAGAGCTCTAGGCAATGCTACTGAGTCCTTACACCTCATCAGAGAGGAGGACCCAGAGGGAAGTTTCACATGCACACTAAAGGATGCTCCAGGAATCGGGGAGAGGGGGAACTGGGCAAAAGTGAGGGAGTGAGGGAAAGGAAGGGCAAAAAGGGGGAGGGATCCAGGTAGGGGTGGAAGGAGGGAGGGCAATGGGGTACCTATCAAGTTTGTATGAGTAGAAAAAATAAATTAAAAAAAAAGAAAAAAAACACAAAAACCATCTTCTTAAAAAAAAAAAAAAAGATTCCCAATGCTCATTGCCTTTCTCCGAATCATTTCAAAAGATCGATTCTAAAGCCATGGTGCAATGGCAAGAAAGGAGATTTTTTAACTTTTTATTTTCTTTGTGTATGTGTGGGTGTAAGTGTATCAGAGGCACTGTGTCGGCCTGTGCAGAACCAAGGAAGAATTCTGGAAACATCTTGGGTTGCTTTCTACCATCTACTTAGATGTGCTTCTACCACATATACCAAGATGGGTTTTCTGAGGTTCCACCCACCAGGACCGGAAGTGCAGGCCATTTCACCTGGTGCTTTTACATGGGACCTTGGATCTCGAGGACCTTCTGCTTTCAAGGCAGAGTCTTAATCCTTAAGACATCTCTTCAGCTCCCAAAAAGAAAATTTTTAAATGAGTTTGGTCAAAGCTTTCTTTATGTCATAGTTTCTGAGACTGTAGATGAATGGGTTCATCATTGGAGGGACTACAGTATACATCAGCAATGTCACAGAAGTCTTCCTGGATGACTCAACAAATGTAGAACTAGTGTAAACCCCAAAACCTGTCCCATAGAATAAGGAAACCACTGAGAGATGAGACATACAGGTGGAAAATGCTTTGTATCTACTTCCTGATGAAGGCATTCTGAGAATGGAAGAGATAATTTTAAAGTAAGAGAAAATAATCCCAAGTAGAGGCACACCACCTATTGTGCTGGTTACCACATATACCAAGATGTTATTGATGAGGATGTCAGAACATGCAAGCTTGATGACTTCATCAAGTTCACAGAAGAAGAGAGAAAGTTCAAGATTTGTGCAGAGAGACGCAAGATCATTAAACTGTGTAGAAAGGCATCCATAAAGCTGATGCACAGGGAGAAGAGAATCATCAAAAAACACAGATGTGGCTTCATGATTACTGTGTAGCGAAGGGGATTGCAGATGGCCACATAACGGTCATAGGCCATGGCTGCAAGCAGGAAGTTTTCCATCCCAGCAAAAAGCAAGATAAAGCTGAGCTGGGTGAGACAGCCAAGGTAACTGATGGCTTTGCTCTGGGATTGGAGGTTTGCCAGAGTCTTGGGGACTGTGCTAGTGCTGAAGCAGATGTCAGTGAAGGACAGACAGGTTACAGAGGAAGAATTACATCGGGGTGTGGAGGTGGGAGTTAGGGGAGTTAGAGCTGACAGCCAGGATGATGAGCAGGTTCCCAAACACTGTGACCAGGTACATAGACTGGAACAGTCCAAAGAAGATGGGCTGCAGTTCTGGATCCTCTGAGAGTTCCAGGAGGAAGAATTCTAGGACATCTGTTTGATTTTGTAATTCAATAGTTTTTGAAATCTGATGGGAAAGAAGAAAATGATGTGATAAAAACAAAGAAAGATCTTTCTGGTTTTCTCCTTTTCTCCCCATCCTTTCCTTTTTTCTCTATACTGTGTCACTTAATGACTAAATTTCATTCAGTGAATGACTTTCTCTTATGTCCTATTACAAAATAAAATTAAAGTAGAAAATTACCTAGATTTTCCACTAAGAATGTTCAATCATCTCACACTACTAGGCATAAAAATCACACAAATATTATGGCTAGAGAAAGGGCTTAGGAGTTAGAGCCTTTGCCTCTCAAGCAAAAGGACCTGAGTTTGGATACCAGATCCAACATAAAAATTCCTGGCAGAAATGGTAGCAGTCTGTACTTCCAAGTCCTGAAAGCAGAGACTCCAAAACCCCAGAGCAAATCAATAAGGAGGTAATGCAATCCAAGGTAATTATCATAGTCAATTTAGGCCTCCACAGGAGCACACCCTCAATTGCCCTCCTTTACAAACAAACACACACATACACCCTCATCCATACCCACACATGCAAATAAATGTTAAGTCTAAGCAAAATATAGTCTTAATGAATATTTCAAACTGTTCACATCTGCCTTCTGAGTCTATTTTCTGAGCAAGAAAGTAATTTTCAGCTGCTGGGGAACCCATCTTTTCACTTACTGTATGGAAAGCCATTATCAAGCCTAAAATAATTTCCAATAATCAGATAAATTGAAAAATGGTAATAGCATTGTTTGATATTTAAGACTCGTTAAACAGGCATACCTACTTGCTTATGCCATGCACACTATTAGATTATTTACCTATGCAAGGAAAATGATGAATCTGGAAATAATGGAATAGGTGAAAGATCAACCAGCATGAGGGCAAACACATATAATTCCAGGGAAGAAGCATGCATTAAAATTGAGAGGAGATTGTCTGGGAAGAAGAATTACAACTGGAGGAGAGGGATGGCACTGGGGATTAAGATGTGAAATATTATGAGGACACTATATTCATACATAAAAATAAGAAAAATACAAGTCTCGGTAAGAGCCTGTCATGCATATAAAAAAGTCAGAAAAGTGTACAATTCTTTTTTTTTATAAATTTTTTTATTTATTCATTTGTGCATGTGTGCGTATGTATGTGCACGCGCATGTGTGTATGTGTGTGTGTAGAACCACAGACTAATCGGGAACCACCATGGACCGCCTCCACCTCCTTCTGCCCCGGGATCACAGGCTCCGCCCTACCAGGACCAGAAGCGCAGGCCGCCCCTGCTTCCTCCTGACGTCTATACGTGGGATCTGGGATCCGAACTCAGTACCTTCTGCCTGCAAGGCAGAGACTTAACCCCTGAGCCACCTCTCCAGCCCAGAAAAGTGTACAATTCAATAATAACACTGCTATTAATATCTTCTCATGCTATTTATCAGGATATCTAGTGATCCAATGAAAATCTGAACTGGAGACATGGCTCAGGGATTAAGCCTTTGCCTTGAAAGCAAAGGGATCCCAGATCCTATGGTAAAATGCCAGAAGTAATGGCAGCAGCTCCTATTTCTGGTCCTAGAAAGGAGAGCCTGGGAAATCCCAGAGCAAAGCAACAAGGAGCAAAGCAATCCAGTATAATACATTTTGCCACCCTTGGGCCTCCACATGGACACAAGATACAGTGTCCTCTTCTACACATACCCACACATAGGCACCCACACCTATATACCCCCAAGGTAATAAATAATAAGTAAAGCAAAGTCATAGCTGCCATAGCAACTTGAATGATAATCCTTAAACACAAATGATTTGTCTATGATTACCTTCCATTCTAAAAACTTTTAAAATCAGCACACGTTCCTTCTATGGTTGAACTTTAGTCTTTACTGATATAAAGTGAACCCTGAGATCCATAATCAGGAATATGGGAGGGATTGATGAAAAGAAGGGAGGGAATGGGAGGGAGTGGGATAAAGGAAAGTAAGGATGAGTATGCAGTATACTTGTAAAAGTAAAAAAATAATAGTAACAAGGAAAAAAAGACGAGGTTACCTTCGTTCACAACTAAAGGACAGCATTCATCTCTTCCCGGGCTAAGAAGAAGGAACACAGAGAGCAAGAAGGCCCCTTGTGTAGAAATGATAGTCACTAGGAACAACATCAGTTGTTCTGCCAGGGACCTGGCAAGGCTGAGAAATAGATGGTCACCTGCAGACTATGCTCTCAATCTATGTGGCCCTTGGGGTATAATATTCTAAGTTCCTAATTAATCAGATGCTTTTGCCTTCATGTGATAACTGACTCAAACCCTTAAGGAACAAGCCTGGATGATTCAAAAGTTTGATTTGGTGGATCCTCCCCTGTAGAGGGACCAGATGATACCTTCTTCAATCTACTCTCTTTTGGCTCATGTCCATTTCAACTGTTGTGCAGGCATCACGACATTTTCCTTCTGGGGTAGAACTTTAGTCTTTATAAATCTTGTATTAACAACAATAAAGGCATATAGAAAAGTTTTTCTGCTTGAAATATGCTTTATGTATTATATGCACACATAATATACAATGCATCAATTTCTATACAATCTATCCATACCTGTAGAAATCAATATCTCTAACATCTCATCTATTAGCAATTAAAATAGAAATGAGCCAAAACAGAGTGGATTAAAAGATTACTGCTAGAATCCACTTATGAATGAGAACATGCAGCATCTATCTTTCTTACCTGAGTATAATTTCTTCCATTTTCCTCCATTTAATAGAAATTTGATTAATTCATTTTTCTTAACAGTTGAATGGTATTCCATTGGGCATATGTACCACATTTTTATTATCCAACTATCTACTCTTGGACATCTAGGTTGATTCAATTAATTTACTATTGTGAAGAAAGTTGCTATAATATGTATACATGTGACTCTGTAGTAGAGTGCACTGTTCTTTCCAAATATTCCCAGGGGTGGTATAGCTGGGTCATTCATACTTGTTTTTAATTTTATTTTTATTTTTTCAGAGTTTCATCCAAGAATACAGTGAATTTGTGATATTTTCACATGTTAATCCCTAATATCATTTCCATTATTTCCCCCGTTACATACATCCTTGCTTTTTTCCTATCAGTCTTTTTTCTATTTTCATGTTTGTATTTTTCATTTTTTTGTTGTTGTTGATGTTTTAATATTTTTCATTATTATTTCCGCTCATACAAACGTAATAGGTACACCGGTTCCCTCCTTCCCTCCTCCTCACCCCAACCCCCCTGCTCCCCTCCCCTCACCCCTCCCTCCCCATCCTCCAGTGCCTCCCCCCCAATACCTGGAGAATCCTTTAATGTGCATGCCAGACTCTCCTCTGGGCCCTCCTCTCCGATGATGTACAAGGACCCAGTGGCATTTCCCTGAACCCTTTCCTGTATTCCCCTTAAGCATAGGAACACTACTATGGCTGTCAATTCCTTGCCTCCAAGGATCTTGGTGCCTTTAGCAAATGCTAGACTTTGTGGGGTCAATAGTGTGTGGGACATTGCGCAGGGCATGCAAAATCCAATTATGATTGCTTCGGCCCTAACTTGTGTGGAGTATCTTGCATATCACTGCTCCTCCAGTCCTTGTGCTTTTACAATCTTACTGCCCCCTCTTCCGCAAATGTCCCTGAGCTTCATGATGGGGAGAGATTAGGCTGGCCTAGTTCTAGGTAGTTGATATAGAGTCTCTGAAGTTCTGGATTATGGTTCGCTGATTTTCTTTTGCAGTTTTGCTGCTCCTGCAATGCCCCTCACTCCATCCTGATGGGTATTGTATTTCACCCCTTGCAGTCCTTGATGGAGGCCTATTTTCTCTGCTGTAACATGATCTCCTCTCTCCTTGTTTCTGGTGTGGCCCTCCTAAACCATCTCTCTTGTTCATAATTCTAGCAATTACTGTAGGAATTACAGAGATTTATCTTTGAGTGTCTCTAGGTGGTCTGGGTGGGTTTGGTACTAGGAGCCACTTACTATGGAGTACATACGGCGCTTAATTTTCTGGGTCTGGGATACTTCACTTAATATAATTGTTTCTAATAACATCCATTTCCGGCAAATTCCAGTAATTCATCATTTTTGATGGCTGAGTAGTACTCCATTGAACATATGTACCACATTTTTCTTATCCACTCATCAAATGTTGGACATTTGGGTTGATTCCATGACTTTGCTATTATAAACAGTGCTGCTATGAACATGGATGTGCTTCTGCTACAGAGGTGAAGTTTTGCTGTATATGGGGTTATTCCCAAAAGTGGAGTAGCAGGGTCAAATGGCATTTCAATCTTTAATTCCTTTAAGAATCTCCAGACGGCTCGCCACAGTGGTTTTATGAGCCTGCATTCCCACCAGCAATGTAGGAGAGTTCCCCTCTCTCCACATCCTCTTCAGCATTTGTTGTTGTTTGTGTTGTGGATTTTTGCCATCCTGACTGGGGTGAGATGACATCTCAGGGAAATTTTGATTTGCATTTCCCTGATGGTTAAAGAAGGTGAAACATTTTTTAAGATATTTGTTGTACATTTTAATTTCATCCATGGTAAAGTTTCTTTTAAGCTCCAGAGCCCATTTTTAAATTGGGCCTTGGTGTTTAGTTTTTTAAGTTCTTTGTGCACTCTGGATAATAGACCTCTATCAGATATGTGGTTAGTGAAGATTTTTTCCCATTTTGTGTGTTGCCTTTGAGTTCGTGTTACAATCTCTTTATCTGAACAGAAACTCTTTAATTTCACAAGATCCCAACTGTTGAGAGTTGGTAGCAGTGACTGTGCCATTGGATGTCTGTTTAGGAACTGTTGGCCTAGCCCAATCAGCTCAAGGGAGTTCCCTACCCTTTCACCTATGGTTTTTATAGTCTCTGGCCTTATACCAAGGTCCTTAATCCATCTGGAATTAAGTCTTGTACATGGTGACAAGTATGGGTCCAGTTTTAATCTTCTGCATGTGGAGATCCAGTTTTGCCAGCACCATTTGTTGGAGATACTATTCTTTTTCCATTGGATTTTTGGGCCCTTTTGTCAAAAATCAACTGGTTGTAATTTTGTGGGCTTATATCTGGGTCTTCAACTCTTATCCACTGATCTTTGTGTCTATTTTGGAGCCAGTACCAGGCTGTCTTTATAAGGATGGTTTTGTAGTATAGACTAAGGTTTGGTATGGTGATACCTCCAGCAGTGTTAGTGTTACTCAGAATTGTCTTTGCTATCCTGGGTCTTTTGTGCCTCCTTATGAACTTTGACATTGTTTGGTCAACTTCTTTGAAGAATTGCTTTGGGATTTTAATTGGTATAGCATTGAATTTGTATATTGCCTTTCATAGAATGGTCATTTTTACGATGTTGATTCTGCCAATCCAAGAACATGGGAGGTCTTTCAACCTTCTGGTGTCTTCTGCAATTTCTTTCTTTAGGATTTTAAAGTTTTCATTATAAAGGTCTTTTACCTCCTTGGTTAGGTTTATACCAAGGTATTTCATTTTTTTTAGGGGCTGTAGTAAATGGGAAGGACTCTCACAGCATTTTCACTTCTTTCATTCTGGGCATATAGGAAGGCCACTGATTTTTGTACATTTATTTTGTATTCTGCCACCCTGCTGAACTTCTGTATTAGTTCCTGGAGCTTCCTGGTGGAGTTTTTGGGATCACTCAGGTATAGGATCATCTCATCTGCAAATACAGATAACTTGACTTCTTTCTTACCAATTTGAATCCCTTTTATGTCCCTTTCTTGTCTTATGGCTTCAGCTAAGACTTCAAGTCCAATATTGAAAAGAAGTGATGACAGTGGACAGCCTTGTCAAGTTCCTTATCGAACTGGGAATGCTTCAAGTTTTTCCCCATTGAGTATAATCCTTGCTGTGGGCTTGTTGTATACAGCTTTCATTATATTGATAAAGGTTCCTTCCATTCCAACCTTCTCTAGGGTTTTGATCATAAAGGGCTGTTGGATCGTGTCAAAAGCTTTTTGTACACCTATCAAGAGTATCATGTAGTCTTGAATGTTGGACTGGTTTATATGGTGAATTACATTTATTGATTTGCATATGTTGAACCAACCTTGTGTGCCGGGGATGAAGCCTACTTGATCCTCGTGAATGATCTTTTTGATATGTTTTTGAATCCTATTTGCTAAGACTCTATTGAGAATCTTTGCGTCTGTGTTCATCAGAGAGATCGGCCTATAGTTTTCTTTTTTAAGTGAATCTTTATTAGGTTTTGGGATTAAGACCATATTAGCTTCATAGAAGGAATTTGGTAGTGTTCCTTCCTTTGCTATTTGATGGAACAGTTTAAGGAGTATTGGTATTATTAGCGCCTTAAATGTCTGGTAGAACTCTGTGTTGAATCCATCTGGTCCAGGACATTTTTTGGTGGGAAGATTCAAGATTATTTCCTCAATTTCCTTATTTGTTATAGGACTATTTAAATAATTCACAACTTCCTGATTCAATTTAGTTAAGTTGTGTTTACTTAGGAATTCATCCATCTCTTTTGTGTTGTCAAATTTCTCAGAGTATAAGTTTTTGAAATATGATGGTATAATTCTCTGGATTTCTTGGCTATCAGTAGTGATAACTTCATTTTTATTTCAATTTTGTTAATCTGGGTTTTCTCTCTCTTGCTCTTAGTTAATTTTGCTAGGGCTATATCAATCTTATTGATTTTTTCAAAGAACCAGTTTTTTGACTGGTTGATCTTCTCTATTGTTTTCCTAATCTCGATTTCAGGTATTTCTCCCCTTATTTTGCTAATCTATTCTGTTCTACTGCTTTTGGGATCAGATTGCTCTAGTGTCTCTATAGCTTTAAGCTGCATTGTTAAGTTGTTTATTTCTGATATTTCCATTTTTATGATGTAGGCATTAAAAGCAATGAACAGCTTTCATTGTGTCCCAGAGATTTTGGGAAGTTGTATTTTCATTACGTTCACATTCAGGAAATCTTTAATTTCCTTTGCAATTTCTTCCTGAATCCAATTCTCATTCAGCCTCATAGTGTTAAGTTTCCAGGAGTTAGTGTATTTTCTGTTGCTTGTTGTGTTGTGGATGTCAAGCTTTAGGCCGTGGTGGTCTGTTAAGGTGCAGGCTAGAATTACAACATTCCTGTATATGTGGAGATTCGTTTTGTGGCCCAATATGTGATCTATTTTCGAGAAAGTTCTGTGTGCTGCTGACAAAAATGTGTATTCTTTGGTGTGTGGATGAAAAGTACGATAGATATCTGTAAGGTCCATTTCAGTAAGGGTTTGGGTAAGCTCCAAAGTGTCTCTGTTAAGTTTTTTACCTGTAGATCTATCCCATGTTGAGAGGGTGGTATTGAAATCCCCAAGAATTATCATTTTGGGATTGATTTCTCGCTTTAGCCATTTTAGAGTTTGCTTAATGAATGTGGGAGGGGCCGTATTGGGTGCATATATGTTCAGTATTGTGAAGTCTTCCTGGTGAATTGTACCTGTGACTAAAATGTAGTATCCATCCATGTCTCTTATGATTTTCTTTGGTTTAAAGTCCACTTTGTCCGATTGCGTAATGGCTACCCCTGCCTGTTTTCTGCTTCCATTAGCTTGTATAATTGTTGTCCAGCCTTTTATTTTTAGGGCATGCCTATCTTTTGTGGTGAGATGGCTTTCCTGCAGGCAGCAGATTGATGGATTGTGATTTTTAATCCAAATTTGTAATCTGTGTCTCTGATCGGTGAGTTAATTTCATTATCATTTAGTGTTATAATGGAGAAACTATTTTTAATTCCAGACATTTATTCTGTTTAGTAGTTTTTGTAAGTATATTGCTTTGCTTTTATTGGTGTTATAATTGCCTTCTGTTCTCCCGGATATGCCTGTTTTTTTCTGCAAGCATGAGTATCATTTCTAGCATTTTTTGAAGGCCTGGTTTGGTGGACATGTATCCCTTCAAGTTGTCTTTGTGCTGGAAGATTTTTCTTTCTCCCTCGATTATGATGGATAGTTTTGTGGGGTATATCAGCCTGGGTTGACATTTTTGCTCATTCAAAACTTGAAGTATGTCTCTCCAAGCTCTTCTTGCTTTTACTGTTTCAACTGAGAAGTCATTTGTTATTTTAATAGGTTTATCTTGAAAAATGACTTGTTTTTCCTCCCTTGAAGCTCTCAGCACCATTTCTTTATCTTGAATGTGGAGTGTTTTAACTATTTGCCATGTTGAGGTTCTATTTTGGTCATATCTGTTTGGGGTGCGGAATGTCTCTTGTATATATATATGGGCCTCTCTTTTTTTAGATGAGGAAAGTTTTCCTTGATGATCATTTGAAAAATTTCCTCAGGGGTGGTATTTTGAGATTCTTGCTCTGGTATTCCATGAATACGCAAGTTAGGCTTCTTCAGGGTGTCCCATATCTCCTGGATATTTCTCTCAAGTATCTTTTTGGCTTTAACAACCTCTTCCATTGAGCTGGTTAATACTCCCACTTTATCTTCAAGGTCTGAAATTCTGTTTTCTACTTCATTAGTTCTGCTGATAAGACTCTCTGTGGAGTTCTGGGTTGAAGATAACTTGTCTTTTAGCTGAGTTTTAAACTCTGCTTGAGTCTGTTTTAGGTGCTCTTTGCCTGTTTTTGTTTCTTGCACTGTTTTTCTCAACACCTCCAAGTGTCTCTTGTCTTCCTCTTCAAAGCGATTGATTCGGTTATTTAATTCCTCCCGGATTTCCTCTTTCATACTATTGAACATGGTAATGATCATGTTTTGAAAGTCGTTATCCTGGGTCAGGCTTTCATGGCCATTTTCCGTGGGTTTGTTTTGGTTGGAGTCTAACATTATGGGATTATTTTCTTCAGTGGGTGATTTGTTTTCTTGAGTGTTGTTTCTCATGGATTTGCACTTTGACTTGGGCATTGTCATTTTAACTCTTAAGATCTTTCAATTTCTGTGCTTTTTTCACTGAACTGATTTATTTGGCCTGGGGTTCTGGGGTGGGCTGGGGTGGAGCTTATCTAAGTTGAGGTGAGTCCCAGCTGGACCGAGCTCGCGTCCAGGGCAGCGGGAGTAGGAGAAAGGGAGGATGGGGTGCGCGGGGGAGGGGGTTGGAGGGGGGCTGGGGGGGGGGGAGGTGCTCTTTAACCTGGGGGAGCTGGGGTGAGGCCTGGGCGCAGGGGGTCCTCCTCCCAGGCCCTGCGTGGCTCCGTGCTCTGGCTGGCTGGTGGGAGGAGCTGGGTTCCTCCTGCTGCCTGGGGTTCTGGAGGTGGGCGGGGGCGGAGCTTACCTAGGACCGCGCGTGCGTCCCAGGCGGCGGGAGTAGGGGAAAGGGATGTATTTTTCATTTGTAACTGGGTAACTTTTGATGTCATGTTCCTGAGCACTTGCTAGAACATGAATCCTTATATCAATAGGTAAACCATTGAGAAAACATCTATTCTTCCTCTTTTATCAATATAATCCAATATTATCTCTCAGATAGCAAGGGGTCTTTTGTAATCTTTCCTTGTATATGGTAAAACATTGATAGACCAAATATCATGCAAGTTTTGTGGTAGTACACATAACTTCATTGAGTTCATGGAAGCCACAGCCCTGTAATGTTCAGAAGATAGTGTCTGGCCACATCTTAAGATGTCTCCTGAGTGTACGGTTGGGAGGAGGGATTTGATGTCCTGTCTAGAGCTGAGAAGGTCATAATCATTCATATTCAGTGCTTTATCTTATTGCAATTGTCCATAATAAACATTCCATTGTAAAAAGAAAGCTTCTATGTTGATTGGGGAGTATGCCTCCAATCTAGGGATACAATGGAAATGTTTAAAAGTAGATTTGATATTGTTTTTTTGCACAAATTTTGTATAAGTAACCACCACTGCTTTGAACTCATCAGTGCAACATCCTCATCATATCCAGAGACATTTCATGGCCCTGCTCCCCATCCGTGAGTTGTTGCACTCTTTCCACAATCTCTAAGTCTGTTTATGTTTAACCACCCAAGCATTATTTATTTTTAGCATCTTTGTGAGAACACGGTTCTCTGTTTCCACCAATATTCACTATAAGAGTCCAAAAATATCATTTGTCTTTGTGATAGCATATTTAGAAGAAAGTTTGATACTATTTTCCCACTTTATTAGTACTTACTACTTTTACAAAGCAATAGTTTTCATTATCACATTTTCATATGTGTGTGTCATATACTGTAATCTTATTCAATCTGAGCCTTATATTACTTCTATTCTGTTTGTTCCGTAGAATTGGAAGTCTTGAATACTTTGATTTCTCACATGACAGACCAGAATAAAGAAGCCTTTCACATTTATTTTCTATTCTTTAAAATTTCTTTTTTTTTTTGCTTCTTATTTTTATTCTTCTCATTCATACAAACTTAATAAGTACCCCAGTACCCTCCCTCCCTCCACCCCTCCCCGGACCCCCATGCTCCCTCTCCTTATTTTCTTTCCTTTCCCCCTCCCTCCCTTTCTCCTAGTGCCTCCTCTCCCCCACCATCCAAAGAGCATACTTTAGTGTGAATGTCAAACTTCCCTCTGGGTCCTCAACCCTAATGAGGTGTAAGGACTCAGTATCATTATGTAGAGCTCTTTCTTGTGTTCCCCTTTAGTGTAGGAACACAATTGTGGCTGTTAATCCCGTGCTTCTAAGGATCCTAGTGCCTGTGATCTGTGGTAGACTTTGGGGGGGTAAATGATATGTAGGTCATTGCACAGGTCATGCCAAGTCCTATTATGGATACTTTGGCCTTAATTTCTGTGGAGTATCTTGCATATTGTTGCTTCTCCGCATCTTTAAGCTCTTACTGCCCCCTCTTCCACAAATTTCCCTGAGTTTTTAAAAATTTTTTTATCATTATTATTATTTATTCAACTGTGTGCATATGCATGTGTATGTGCACGCGCACTTGTGTCTGTGTGTGTGTGTGTGTGTGTGTGTGTCTGTGCATGTGTAGAACCACGGATGAATTTGCGAACCGCCATGGACGCCTCCACCTCCTTCTGCCCCGGGATTCACAGGCTCTGCCCTACCAGGACCAGAAGCGCAGGCCGCCCCCGCTTCCGCCTGGTGTCTATATGTGGGCTCTGGGATCTGAACTCAGGACCTTCCGCCTGCAAGGCATAGGCTTAACCCCTGAGCCACCTCTCCAGCCCCTCCCTCAGTTTTAATATGGGGAGAGATTAGACTAGCCTGGTTTGAGGTGGTTAATGTAGGGTCTGTGATATTCTGAATTATGGGTTTTTTTTTTTTTTTTCAGTTTTGCTGCTCCTGCACTACCCTTGGCTCCACCCAGATGGGTATTGAATGTCATCCCCTGGCCAGATATAAAAGGCTGCTGAAATAGAGTCATACTATAAGTAGATTCAAAGGTAGATGGAATAAGAGTAGGAGACTGCAGTGGGGGGGACAGTCTCCCATTTCAGGATGATTACTATCTATCTGTCAGTCTCTATACCTTCCCTGACTGGTGAGATCAAATCCTCTCAGTTGCAAGTGACCAGGAAGGAAAGTCTGTGAGCTAAACCAGATGTCTCACTACTTACTTGCATTACTTAATGGTGGCCTATCTTCTCGGCTGTAGCATGATACCCTCTCTCCTTGTTTCTGGTGGGGCCCTCCATCCCCTGACCTCCTGTTTATAATCTTTGCAATTACTATAGGTATTACAGAGATTTATCTTTGAGTGTGTCACTAAGTGGGTTTGGTACTAGGATCCACCTATTAGGGAGTACAGGTGGTTCTTATTTTTCTGTGTCTGGGATACTTCATTCAATACATTTTTCTTCTATTTCCATCCATTTCCTGGCTTCTTTCATGTTCTCAAATTTCACAGAGTATAAGTTTTTGAAATATGACCTTATAATTCTCTAAATTTATTGGGTAATGGTAGTGATAAGTTCATTTTCATTTCTAATTTTAATTTGGGTTTTCTCTCTCTCTTGTTTTTGGTCAATTTACCTAGTCATGTATCAATCTATTTGATTTTTTCAAAGAACCAGCTTTTTATTATTTTTTATTGTTTATTCAATTGTGTGTGTGTGCATGTGTGTGTGTGTGTGTGTGTGTGTGTGTGTGTTGTGTGTGTGTGTGTGTGTGTGTGTGTGTGTGTGTTGTGTGTGTGTGTATGAGTGTGTAGAACCACGGGCGAACTCAGGAACCGCCATGCACTGCCTCCACCTCCGCCCTACCAGGACCAGAAACGCAGGCCGACCCCTGGCGTCTATACGTGGGGTCTAGGATCCGAACTCAGGACCTTCCACCTGCAAGGGGGAGGCTTAACCCCTGAGCCACCTCTCCAGCCCCCAAAGAACCAGCTTTTTGACTGGTTGATTCTCTATATCATTTTCCTTATCTCAATTTCAGATATTTCTTTCCTTATTTTGCTAATCTCCTCTCTTATACTACTTTTGGGATTATATTGCTCTACTGTCTCTAAAGTTTTAAGCTGCATTGTTAAGTTATTTATTTGTGATGTTTCTATTTTTTTATGTAAGCATTAAGAGCTATGGACTTACCTCTTAGGACAGCTTTCATTGTGTCCCAAAGATTTTGATAAGTTGTATTTTCATTATCATTCGCTTTCAGGAAATCTTGAATTAACTTTGTAATTTCTTCCTCAATTCAATTCTCATTCAGATCATAGTGTTTAGTTTCCTGAAGTTAATTTATTTTCTGTCGTTTGTTGTGTTGCGGATGTCAAGCTTTAGACCATAGTGGTATAATAGGGTACAGGCTAGAATTCCAACTTTCCTGTATATATGGAGATTCATTTTGTGGCCCAATATGTGGTCTATTTTGGAGACAATTCTGTGTTCTTCTGAGAAAAATGTGTATTCTTTGGTGTGTGGATGAAAAGTTCGATAGAGATCCGTAAGGTCCATTTCAGTAAGACTTTCCTTAAGTTCCAATGTGTCTCTGTAAGTTTTTGACTGTTGATCTATCCTATATTTGGTGGGTGGTGTTGAAATCCCCAAAATTATCGTTTTCGGGGTTGATTTCTTCCTTTTGACACTGTAGAGTTTGTTTAATGAATGTGGACGAGCCCATATTAGATTCATATACGTTCAGTATTGCGATGTCTTCCTAGCAAATTGTACCTGTGACTAAAATGTAGTATCCATTTGTGTCTCTTATGATTTTTTTTTGGTTTGAAATCCACTTTGTCCAATAGCATAATAGCTACCCCTGTCTGTTTCTCGGTTCCGTTAGCTTTCAGAATTTTGGACCAGCCTTTCATTTTTAGGATGTGCCTAACTTTTGTGGTAAGATGAGTTTCCTGCAGGCAGCAGATGGATGGGTTGTGATTTTTAATTCAAGTTTGTATTCTGTGTCTCTTAATTGGTCAGTTAATTCCACTGACATTAAATGTTATAATGGAGAAATTACTTTTAATTCCAGACACTTTTTATGTTTAGTGGCTTTCATAAGTGTATTATTTGGATTTTAGATTTTGTTGGTATTATACTTCCCTTCTCTCCTCCTGGATATGCTTTTTCTTTTCTTCAGGCTTGAGTATCATTTGTAGCATTTTTGGAGGCCTGGTTTGGTAGACATGTAAGCCTTCAAGTTGTCTTTGTGCTGGAAAACCATAACTCTTGAATATATCTCTCAAGTATCTTTTTGGCTTTAACAACCTCTTCCATTGAGCTGGTTAGTTCTTCCACTTTGTCTTCAATGTCTGAAATTCTATTTTCTACTTCATTAGTTCTGCTGATAAGACTCTCTGTTGAGTTCTGGGTTGAAGATAATTTGTCTTTTAGTTCAATTCTAAACTCTGCTTGAGTCTGTTTTAACTGCTGTAGGCCTATTTTTGTTTCTTAACTATTTTACTCAACTCCTCCAAGTGTCTGTTGTGTTCCTCTTCAAAGTGGTTGATGTGGTTAACTCCTTCCAGATTTCCTCTTTTATAGTATTGTTCATGGTAACGATCATGCGTTGAAAGTCCTCATCTTGGGTCTGGCTTTCTTGGCTATTTTCTGTGAATTTGTTCTGGTTGGAATCTATCAATATGGGGTTAATTCTTTCAGTGGGATATTTGTTTTCTTGGGTTTTGTTTCTCATGAATTTGTGCTGTGACTTGGGCATTGTTGTTTTATCTTGTAAAACCTTCTTTCAGTTTTGGTGTGTTTTTGACTGACCTGAATTTGTTGGTATTATTACTCTTGAGCAGTTATTACTAGTGTTTACCTTGGAGTTAGATTCGTTTGTTTGTTGTTATTGTTATTTACTAGATGAGGCTATTAGATTGTTAGTACATCAATTAATTCAGGTTTACTGGACAGGTGATGAATATTAATATGGTAGTGCACTTTTACGAATTAGTACCTTGGTGATAAGTGAGGGTGAATGGCATAGTCCCTGAAGTTGTATATGTTTTCGGGGTGGCTATATGGAAAAGTTAATCTACAGTGACTAATAATTGAAAGGAAACGGATGGTAAAAGTGGTTTACTTATCTTTGAGCTGGATGTGAAGATTCTCTCCCATGTGACAGGATGATTTTAGAGGACTTCAGTTTATGGCATTTGTCCCTTAGAGCTTTGCTTAGGTTTTCTTTGGATCTGTTGAATTCTGAGGAGCAGTGTGTCTACCTTTGATGGTGAGTTGAGAAGCAGTGTGTCCTCCCTGAACCACAGGCGTCCAGGGCAGAAAGTGGAGAGCTGCTAGATGGTGGAGGCACAGTTGACCTGGGACCTGGCATGTGGCCTAGTGGTCCTTCCTACCCTGGAGCAGATTTGGTGCTGGTCTGGCTGGCTGGTGGGAGGAGCTGGGATGAGCAGGTGACCTGGGGCCTTGAGTTGGGCTGGGGGAATTTACCTGAGAAGCAGTGAGTCCTCCCTGGACCCCAGGCATCCAAGGAGGAAAGGGGATCTGTATTCTTTAAAATTACAAATATAAACATAATTCTTAGCATTTTTACCCCATATTATCCTGTTTCATTCACTGTCCTTATTCTAGCTGAAAATCTTCCCAACAATTTCCCTCCTACCATGGATGCAGAGATCATTTACCCTAAGGGAGGACCCACTGTTGTTGTGCTGATAAAGTGTGCATGATGTCAATTAAATTGATGTGGCTTAAAGCTTTCATCAGAGAATTTTCTTTTTTGCAGTGGATCATGGGTGATATAGAGAATCACAATGGTGAAAGTGTGAGAATAAGTGAATGTGGGATGTACAGACATCTAGTCTCCCACTTCCCCTTCTCCCTCTCAAGCAGGGAATATTTAGGAAGAGGGGCAGGAAAGAATGTAAAAGGCAGATGTAAGGAGGAATAATGACAAAGAGAAAGAGTGACTTTTAGACATGAAAGAACTGTTGTACCCAGGAACTCACAAGACCTGCAGAATATTGGACTTTTCTACATCTTGTTATAAATGGGAGAAAAGCTCATGAAATCCCAGCCTTCCTTGAGGGAATATTATTGGTTATTACTGATTGAGGAAGGAGGACCTATTTTTCTCAGTTTTACACCCACTGACATGTTGTTTATATTGCAACACATGCCCAGGCACATTCCAATGCAGGCAATTTTTTTGCATATTTCATTTTATTTTTAATTAATCTTTTAAAAATTGATTTATTTATTTTCCCCACTCATACAGCTCAAAAAGTACCCCAGTCTTCTACGTTCCTCCACCCTTCCTTAGTGCCCCTTGCATCATCCCCCCTTTCTCCTTCTTTTCCCCCTCCTCCCTTCCCTTCTCCCAGTGTCTCTGCCTTTCCCCCTCCCATCCCTTGGAGCATCCTTTTGTGTGAATGCCAACTTCCTTCTGAATCCTTCACTCTGTTGAGATGTAAGGATTCAGCGACATAGCCCACAGCCCTTTCTTGGGCTCCCCTTTAGTATGAGAACATCATTATGACTGTTAATCCCTTGCCTCTAAGGATCCTAGTGCTTGTGATCCATGCTAGACTTTGGGGGCTCGTTGACATGTCACTCGTTGTGCAGGTCATGCAAAGTCCGATTATGGTTACTGCAGCCCTAACTCGTGTGGAGTAAAATCTTGCCGCCCCCCTCTTCCACAATTTTCTCTGAGTTTTTGGATAGGAAGATATTTGGCTGGTCTAGTTCCAGGTGATTAATTAATTTTTAAATGTTTTAAATTCATTGTTATACATGTGCCTTACCTGGCTCCCTAATTCCCTTTTCTCTTCCTCCTTCCTTTCCTTTCCATCCTCCTCTTTCCCCATCTTCCATCCCCTCCCTTTATAGCTCCAGTCTACTTCCTCCTATTCTCCTGTCCTTTGGTTCTAAGGGTCCTGGGGTTTCCTCTGTATCATCTGCTCTCATGCGGATTTCAGGCCTGTGGCAGACCAAGAGGCTCTTCCTTTGGCAGTCCACTAATATGGGTACTCCCCTACTTGTGTCTGACCTCTCAACCACAAAGATCCAACTACCTAATACTATTTCTCCTGAGACCCATGCCAGTCCATCAGGGCATGTTGACATGTCCATCACTGTGCAGGTCTGTTGAGGTAAGTCACATTGCCATGAATTCCTGGATGCAGCTGCCCTATCTTGAGTGTAGTGTCCTGTCCAGCAACATACCTCTCCATCTTTAGGCTCTTACCATCTTACTGCCCTTTCTTCTGCAAAGTTTCCTGATCCTCTTAATGAGGAAAGATTTGGCTTGCCTGATTCTAGGTGAATGCTATAGAGTCACTAGTGTTCTGTATTCAGGTTGTTTTTTGCTGTCCATTTTGCTATTCTTGCTCTGCACAAGGCTACATTCTACTTGTGTGTTGAGATCTACACCTATTCAACAATACAGAAACTGTTACAAAGAGGCCTTTATATAAGGGAAAGCTTAAAGAAGAGGGAGGAACAAGAGTAAGGCACAGTAGTGAGTAGAATCAACTTCCAGAATATCATCTGGCTATGTACTAACGACTAACCCTTCCAGAACACACTTCCAGTGCTTGAAGCCAATCCAAATACTAGTGAACAAGAAGGAGACTGACAGTGGATTGGATCAGATATCTCACTAATTATGGGTCTTTCTTGACAGTGGCCTTATTTCTTTATTGAACTTTGTTCCTTTACCTTTATTCTCTTGGTGTCTTCCTTGCCTTACCTTCCTAGTTTTAATCCTCTAGAGTTGTAAAGGTAATAAAAAGATTTCCCATGAGTATTATTATTAGGGCTCGGAATTAGGTTCCACTTATAAGGGAGAACATCTGATGTCTGGTTTTCTGTGCTCCTGATACCTCATTCAGTGTGACTTTTCCCAGCTCCATATATTTACCAGCGAATTTCATTACTTTCAGTTTTTTTTGATGGCTCTGTAGCAGTCCATTGTGTATATGTGCCAGATTATCATTATCCATTCAACTGTTGGACATCTAGGTTGATACCATGACTTTGATACTGTGAATAACTCTGCATTGAACGTGGATCTACATGTGTCATTACAATATGATGAAGCACTTTGGGGTAAAATTTCCAGCAGTGTTACAGTAGGATCTTATGACATTTCAATTTTTAACTTTTTTAGAAACTGCTATACTGATTGGCAGGCAACTTTTTATTAAACTTAGTGATATACACATACACACACATGAAGTAACATGGATCAACACAGAAACTCATGGTTGATTAAGGTGATTAGAATAAAATTCTGTTGAGCATTAAACCCTCAAAGAATCAGATTTTTAACTTCTTGCTGGACTCAAAGAACATTGCAGAAGAGGGAGGAAGTGAAAACAAGAACCAGAGAATAGAAAGGACCCCAAAAATACACTGTTTTATAGATATCACATGTCTATGCTAATTTATGAACTCCCCACCAGCTATGTTTAACATAACAAGGATTGTACAAGACTGTGTCATGGGTCAAGGAGGGGCTCAGGTGTTCCACACCCTCCTCTAGGTAAACTGATAGCAGTGGATGGCTTTTGGAAATCAAGAAATCATTCCTTTCAGTGATATAGACAGTATAAGTTACTATTATGGATTGAAATGTAAGTTTTCCCTCACAGGTTCTTTGATCATTTGGGAACGTTTAGGAGGTGAAGCTTTGTTGGAAGAAGGTAGTCACAGGGAATGGGACTTGATGTTGGTTAGCCCTGCCCTGAGTGAGTGTGTGAGTGAGTCTGCTCTTGAGTTTTGCAGCTCAGCCTCCATCATGTCTGCAGCGACTTAAGCCTCTTCCAGTTTCTGCCAGATAGTCATGCTTTACCCACCAAAATAGACTATATCTTTCTTTTGCCCCTTATATTTTTGCCCACAATAGACTATATCTCTCTTTTTCTCCTTAAATTCTTTGAGCCTCAGTGATGTCTCACAGAAGCAATAGAGAAAAGTACCCAGTGCAGTTACCAATGCTTCAGTGGGTATCGCAAGTCCATATGAGCAATCCTGGTACAACTCAATGGGTCATTAAAAAAAAAGACATGATAGTGAAAGGGAGACTTGTTGGGAGGAAAGAAGTTTAGACAAAGAGAAGGAGGAATAAAAGAAGATGGGGTGGTAAGTATAATCAGAATGAAACACTTACTTGTATGAATTTGTTAATTAATCAATTAAATAAGAGATAAAAGGAGAGTTAATAATGGGAAGTGGAAGGAGGCCAATTGGAGAAAAGTAAGGAAAGAAGAAACAGTAATGGGGTGATTATTAATAAAATAAAATACATAGGACTTTAGTGTCCTTGTGAGATGAAGTGTTTTGTTTCTCATCAAATAAATTGATAGGTAGATTTTATAATTCAAAAGGAGTGAAGTTCTATAATCACCATTACAAGAAGCTATTGCTAAGGTTCCTCAAGTATGGAAGGTGACCCCAAAGCAGTAAATTCAGAAAAATAACATGAGTATTTTCAATCATCAATAGTAGAAAACAACCAAATTCATTATCACAACTAAATTATATGTTAAGTTAGTTATTAAGGAATCAAAACGTTTGTAGAAAATGAAAGTGATTCTAGTAAATTCTACCATGGAGGCTTCCTCAGTATTTCTGCATTTGAATATTCTAGATGGTAAAAATCCAATATATGATACAGTCATGAAAAGGAAAGATGGCCTCATGAACTTCTTCAAGATTTCCTTCATGTCCTTGTTCCTCAGGCTGTAGATAAAGGAGTTCAGGAATGAAGGGACCACAGTGTACATTAGAGGCTATGGCAAAATTTTTTGGTAAATCTCTCATAGCAGAGCTAATATACACTCCAAACCCTGTCCCATAAACCAACAGAACAACAGAAAGATGAGATCCATAGGTAGAAGTGGCTTTATATTTTCCTCCACGTGATGTAATTCTCAGAATGGAGGAGATAATTTTAACATAAGATAAAATAATCCCAAGTGGAGAGACACCACCCAATATGCTGATCGCTACATAGGCCACTAGGTTATTGGTAAAATATCTGAGCAAGTAAGCTTGATGGTCTGGACAAGCTCACAAAAAAGAGGGATTTCTACATTTGAGCAGAAGGATTAACAGCATCAGACTCTGTAGCAATGCGTTCATGATACCAGCAGCCAAGGAGAAAAGAATAAGAAGAACATGAGTTGAGGGTTCATGATACATGTGTACCGAAGCGGAGGACAGAGTGGTCATAAGCAATCACCACAAGCAGGTAGTTTTCACAACCAGCAAACACCACAGCAAACATTCCTGAGTGAGACTGTGCACATAACTGATGCCTTTGCTCTGTGTCTGAGTGATCATCAGCATCTTAGGGACGGTGGTGGAGATGAAGAAGATGTCAGCCAGTGACAGGTTGCAGAGGAAGAAGTACATGGGGGGTGTGGAGGTAGGAATCAGAGCTGACAGCCAGGATGATGAGCAGGTTTCCCAAAATGGTGACCAGGTAGATGGACAGAAAGAGGCTGAAAATGAGAGGCTGCAGGTCTGGGTTATCACTCTGGCCCAAAAGAAAGAATTCTAAAGCAGTTGATTGGTTTATAATATTCATGTTCTGGAAAAATGTGAAGAAAAGTTGTGATGAAATATAAGACATAAAACAATTCTTTCTCATCTTAGAAAGGCTTGAAAAAGTTCCCTCAGACAACTTGCTCCTGGAAATCTAGTCTTCAGGGCTGTCAGTAAATAAATTTCTAAGCTAATCCCCCAAATCTCCAACATTTGTTTGGGAAATCCCACAACTAATACTTTTACTGAATTAGGAATGATCCCAACATGTAAGCAATAATTCATAAAATTTGTTAGCAATGTTCTTTAAAAACGCATTTATTTATGTAGTGAAAACAACAGTCATAACTGAACAGAACAGACGTTTTAAAGAAATGTCTTATTGTAACTAGTTGTAATATATTTACTTAGTGCACTTACGTTTTTTTCCCAAGCATAACAAAATGCAGTGGACTGATACAGTTATTTCCATATAGTTATCCCTATTGTTTAATGGTAAGTATCTATCTACTTATTGTTCATTTCTTTTTCAATATAAGGAAGTTAACCTTGGGGCTTGCACATGCTGCACTGTACACAATGGTAGGACTCTTGCTTAGCAAACAAGCAATAGCTGGTTGAAATGCAAGAGATGTGTGAGAGAAAATAATCACCTATCACTTTCTCTACTTTGACAATGTACCAATTAATTATTGCATCTTATAGATACTTGTGTTTACCATGAGTATAAATAAACATGAACTATTGATAAAATATATTTATTTGTTAGGGGAGAGAGAGAGAGACAGAGAGAGAGAGAGAGAGAGAGAGAGAGAGAGAGAGAGAGAGAACATGCAATAGCACATGGGTGGGGGTCAGAAGATGTTTAGAACTCAGTTCTTTCCTTCTATCCTGCAGACTTCCAAAGATAAAACTTACGTTACTAGATTTAGAAACAGACACCTTACCTGCAGATATCATGTTCTAAAAGGAACAGATTTCTGTTCTGTGGGTAGCCATTGTCATGTGTACAGAAAGTGTGAGACCAGAAGAATGGACACCAAGCCATTATTCCTGCCAATCTAAGAAATTGTCCATTTGATCATAGATCACAACGTGGAGAGGTCTGAAGCATTAATCTCCCATAATTTCCCTATACATTTATTTTTTTAACATTTTTTATTATTATGTCCGCTCATACAAACTTAATAGGTATACTGGTTCCCTCCCTCGTTCCTCCTTCCCCCAAACACCCTGCTCCCCCTCCCCTCACCCCTCCCTCCCAATCCCCCAGTGCATCCCGCCCCAATTCCCAGAGAGTGCTTTAAGGTGCATCCCTGACTCTCCTCTGGGCCCTCCTCTCCGATGACGTACAAGGACTCAGTGGCATTTCCCTGAACCCTTTCCCATGTTCCCCTAAAGCACAGGAACACTACTGTGGCTGCCAATCCCTTGTCTCCAAGGATCTTGGTGCCTTTAGCAGATGCTAGACTTTGTGAGGTCAATAGTGTGTTGGACATTGCGCAGGGCATGCAAAGTCCAATTATGATTGCTTCAGTCCTAACTTGAGTGGAGTATCTTGCAAATCATTGCTCCTCCTATCCTTTTGCTCTTACACTCTTACCGCCCCCTCTTCTACAAATTTCTCTGAGTTTCAGGATGGGGAGAGATTAGTCTGACCTAGTTCTAGGTGGTTGATATAGAGTCTCTGAACTTCTGGATTGTGGTTTGTTGATTTTCTTATGCAGTTTTGCTGCTCCTGCAATGCCCTTCAGTCCATCCTGCTGGGCACTGTATGTCACCTCCTGGCCAGAGACAAAAAGCTGTTAAACTGGAGTCTTATTATAAGAGCACATACAAGGGTAGATGTAATAAAAGTAGGAAACCTCAGTGAGGGAGGGGTCAATCACCCATTTGCAAAATGGTTACTTTTTATCTGCCAGACTATATGCCCTCCCCTTCTGGTGAGATCATACCCCCTTAGTTGTAAATGATCAGGAACGAACATCTGTAAACTTAACCAGGTGTCACATTACTTACTTGCAGTCCTTGATGGAGGCCTATTTTCTCTACTGTAACATGGTCACTTCTCTCCTTGTTTCTGGTGTGGCCCTCTGCCCCATCCCTCCTGTTCATAATCCTTGCAATTACTGTAGGTAATACATAGATTTACCTATGAGTGTCTCAAGGTGGGCTGGGTGGGTTTGATAGTAGGAGCCACCTATTAAGGAGTACATACAGCGCTTAATTTTCTGGGTTTGGGATACTTCACTTAATATAATTGTTTCTAATGACATCCATTTCCTGGCAAATTCCAATAATTCATCATTTTTGATGGCTGAGTAGTACTCCATTATATAGATGTACCACTTTTCCTTATCCACTCATCAACTGTTGGACATTTGGGTTGATTCCATGACTTTGCTATTGTAAACAGTGCTGCTATGAACATGGTCTTGCTTGTGCTATCGAGGTGAACCTCTGCTGCATGGGGGTATATTCCCAAAAGTGGAATAGCAGGGTCATATGGCATTTCAATCTCCAATTTCTTTAAGAATCTCCAGACGGCTCACCAGAGTGGCTGTATGAGCCTGCATTCCCACCAGCAATATAGGAGCGTTCCCCTCTCTCCACATCCTCTCCAGCATTTGTTGTTGTTTGTATTGTGGATTTTTGGCATTCTGACCAGGATGAGATGATATCTCAAGGAGGTTTTGATTTGCATTTCCCTGATGGCTAAAGAAGTGGAGCATTTTTGAAGACTCTAATTTAACAGGTTTTTATCTCTGGCCAGGGGTTGACATCCAGTACCCATCAGGGTGGAGCCAAGGGCATTGCAGGAGCACCAAAACTGAATAAAAAAATCAACAAACCAAAATCCAGAACATCAGAGACTCTATATCAATCATCTGGAACTAGGCCAGCCTAATCTCTCCCCATCCTGAAGCTCAGGGAAGTTTGCGGAAGAGGGGGCAGTAAGATTGTAAGAGCACAAGGATGGGAGCAGCAATGATATGCAAGATACTTCACATAAGTTAGGGCCGAAGCAATCATAATTGGACTTTGCATGCCCTGTGCAATGTCCAACACACTATTGACTTCACAAAGTCTGGCATTTGCTAAAGGCACCAAGATCCTTGGAGGCAAGAGATTGACAGCCACAGTAGTGTTCCTATGCTTAACGGGAACACGGGAAAGGATTCTGGGAAATGCCAACTGGGTCCTTGCATCTCATCAGAGAGGAGGACCCAGAGGAGTGTTTGGCATGCACATTACAGGATGCTCCATGGATGGAAGGGGGAGGCACTAGGGGATGAGGGAAGGGGGAGAGGAGGGGGCCACAGGGGATAGGAGGTTGGAGGGAGGGGTGACCGGTGTACCTGTTAAGTTTGTATCAGTGGAAATTTTAAAAAAGTAATTTTTAAAAATAGTTTAACTGACAGAGAAACAGAGAGACAGAGAGACAGAGAGAGAACATTTGTATCATTGACCATGGTACACAGGTAGAGATCAGAGGACAAGTTTCAAAAATCAGTTCTCTTTTGCTTTAATGCATATTCCCAAGGATCAAACTCAGGTGGTTTGGTTTAGCAAACATGTGCCTTTACCTGCTAAACCACATCAGTAGTCCAAGAACCCTATTTTTAAACATGTTGTGAAGAAGATTATCAACAAGAGAAGAAGAAAGGATTAAAAAGTTAAAAAAATTATGTTCATATATGACAGAACAAAAATAATAAATTATATTTAAAAATCCTTTATCTGAACTACATATTCATGGACTCTGACCAAGAAATAAAGCTCTAAACTACAACATAAGACTTGAAAAATTCCACACAGCCATCTTTCATATACAAGTGTAATAACCCTTGGCTATAATAGGTCTAATCATTGAACCACAAGAAATTGATGGTTCAAGAACCCAACACTCATTGCCCTTCTCTGAATCATTTCAAAAGATCAATTCTAAAGTCATGGTGCAATGTCAAGAAAGGAGATTTTTTAACTTTTTATTTATTTTGTGCATGTGTGGGTTTGAATGTATCAAAGCCACTGTGTTACCTGTGGAGGACCAAGGATGACTTCTGGAATCATTTTGGATAGCTTCTACCTTCTTTATGCTTTGCTCTGGGTTTTCCGAGGCTCCACCTACCAGGACCGGAAGTGCAGGCCATTTCACCTGGTGTTTTTACATGGGACCTGGGATACCGAGGATCTTCTGCTTTCAAGGCAGTCTTAACCCCTGAGACATCTCTCCAGCTCCCAAAAAAGGAAATTTTTAAATGAGTTTGGTCAAAGCTTTCTTTATGTCGTGGTTCCTGAGACTGTAGATGAATGGGTTCATCATTGGAGGGACTACAGTATACATCAGCGATGTCACAGAAGTCTTCCTGGATGACTCAGCAACTGCAGAACTAATGTAGATCACAAAACCTGTCCCATAGAATAAGGAAACCACTGAGAGATGAGACATACAGGTGGAAAATGCTTTGTATCTACTTCCTGATGAAGGCATTCTGAGAATGGAACAGATAATTTTTTATTATTATTTCCGCTCATACAAACTTAATAGGTGCACCAGTTTCCTCCCTCCCTCCTCCTCCCCTGAACCCCCTGCTCCTCCTCCCTTAACCCCTCCCTCCCCATCCCCCAGTGCCTTCCCCCCAATCCCCAGAGAGTCCTTTAATGTGCATCCCTGACTATCCTCTGGGCCCTCCTCTCCGATGACATACAAGGACCCAGTGGCATTTCCCTGAACCCTTTCCCATGTTCCCCTTAAGCGTAGGAATACTACTGTGGCTGTCAGTCCCTTGCCTCCAAGGATCTTGGTGCCTTTAACAGATGCTAGACTTTGTGAGTCAATAGTGTGTTGGACATTGCGCAGGGCATGCAAAGTCCAATAATGATTGCTTCAGCCCTAACTTATGTGGAGTATCTTGCAAATCATTGCTCCTCCCATCCTTTTGCTCTTACAATCTTATCGCCCCCTCTTCTGCAAATGTCCCTGAGCTTCAGGATGGGGAGAGATTAGTCTGGCCTAGTTCTAGGTGGTTGATATAGAGTCTCTGAAGTTCTGGATTGTGGTTTGTTGATTTTCTTTTGAAGTTTTGCTGTTCCTGAAATGCCCTTCACTCCATTCTGATGGGCACTGTGTGTCACCCCTTGCAGTCCTTGATGGAGGCCTATATTCTCTGCTGTAACATGGTCCCCTCTCTCCTTGTTTCTGGTGTGGCCTTGCAACCCCATCCCTCCTGTTCATGCTCCTTGCAATTACTGTAGGTATTACATGGATTTACCTTTGAGTGTCTCAAGGTGGGCTGGGTGGGTTTGGTACTAGGAGCCACCTATTAGGGAGTACATGCGGTGCTTAATTTTCTGGGTTTGGGAAACTTCATTTAATATAATTGTTTCTAATGACATCCATTTCCTGGCAAATTCCAATAATTTATCATTTTTGATGGCTGAGTAGTACTCCATTGTATACATGTACCACAGTTTCCTTATCCGCTAGTCAACTGTTGGACATTTGGGTTGATTTCATGACTTTGCTAATGTAAACAGTGTTGCTATGAACATGGTCGTGCTTGTGCTATCGAGGTGAACCTCTGCTGCATGGGGGGTTATTCCCAAAAGTGGAATAGCAGGGTCATATGGCATTTCAATCTTTAATTTCTTTAAGAATCTCCAGACAGCTTGACAGAGTGGCTGTATGACCTTGCATTCCCCCCAGCAATGTAGGAGAGTTCCCCTTTCTCCACATCATCTCCATCAATTGTTGTTGTTTCTATTGTGGATTTTTGCCATCCTAAAAGGGTTAGATGATATCTCAGGGAAATTTTGATTTGTATTTCACTGATGATTAAGGAAATGGAGCATTTTTTAAGATATTTGTTACAAATTTTAATTTCATACCTGGCAAATTTTCTTTTAAGTTCCAGGGCCCATTTCTTAATTGGGCCATTGGATTCCTTGGATTTTAGTTTTCTAAGTTCTTTGTGCACTCTGGACAGTAGAGCTCATTCAGATATGTGGTTAGTGAAGATTTTCTCCCATTCTGTGGGTTGCCTTTGAGCTCGTGTTACAATCTCTTTATCTGAACAGAAGCTCTTTAATTTCACAAGATCCCAACTGTTGAGAGTTGGTACCAGAGACTGTGCCATTGGATGTCTGTTTAGGAAATGGCCTAGCCCAATCAGCTCGAGGGAGTTCCCTATCCTTGCAACTATGGTTTTTATAGTCTCTAGCCTTATATCAAGGTCCTTGATCCATTTGGAATTAAGTCTTGTACACGGTGACAAGTACGGGTCCAGCTTTAATCTTCTGCATGTGGAGATCCAGTTTTGCCAGCACCATTTGTTGAAGATGCTGTTCTTTTTCCATTGGATTCTTTGGGCACCTTTGTCAAAGACCAAATGGCTGTAATTTTGTGAGCTTATATGTGGGTCTTCAGTCCTTATCCATTGATCTGTGTGTCTATTTTGGAGCCAGTACCAGGCTGTTTTTATAACTATGGATTTGTAGTATAGACTAAGGTTTGGTATGGTGATACCTTCAGCAAGGTTAGTGTTACCCAGGATTGTCTTTGCTATCCTGGGTCGTTTGTGTCTCTTTAGGAACTTTGAGATTATTTGGTCAACTTCTTTGAAGAATTGCTTTGGGATTTTAATTGGTATAGCATTGAATTTGTATATTGCCTTTGGTAGGATGGTCATGTTTACAATGTTGATTCTGCCAATCCAGGAACATGGGAGGTCTTTCCACCTTCTGGTGTCTCCTGCAATTTCTTTCTTTAGGGTTTTAAAGTTTTCATTGTAAAGGTCTTTTACCTCGTTGGTTAGGTTTATACCAAGGTATTTCATTTTTTTAGGGGCTATAGTAAATGGGATTGTTTCTCTCAAGGTTTTTTCACTTCATTCATTCTGGGCATATAGGAAGGCCTCTGATTTTTTACATTTATTTTGTATCTTGCCATCCTGCTGAACTTCTCAATTAGATCCAGGAGCTTCCTGGTGGAGTTTTTGGCATCACTTAGGTACAGGATCATGTCATCTGCAAATAGGGATAGCTTGACTTCTTCCTTGCCTATTTGAATCCCTAGTATGTCCCTTTCTTGTCTTATGGCTTCAGGTAACACTTAAAGTACAATATTGAATAGAAGTGGTGAGAGTGGACAACCTTTTGTAGTTCCTGATCAAAGTGGGAATGCTTCCAATTGTTCCCCATTGAGCAGAATCCTTGCTGTGGGCTTGTTGTATACAGCTTTTATTATATTGATAAAGGTAACTTCCATTCCTACTGTCTCCAGCATTTTGATCATAAAAGGCTGTTGGATCTTGTCAAAAGCTTTTTCTGCATCTATCGAGAGTATCATGTGGTCTTGGACCTTGGACTGGTTTACATGATGAATTACATTTATTGATTTGCATATGTCGAACCAACCTGTGTGCCGGGATGAAGCCTACTTGGTCCCCGTGAATGATCTTTTTGATATGTTTTTGAATCCAATTTGCTAAGACTTTGTTGAGAATCTTTGTCTGTGTTCATCAGAGAGATCGGCCTATATTTTTCTTTTTTAAGAGAATCTTTATTAGGTTTTGGGATTAAGACGATATTAGCTTCATAGAAGGAATTTGGTAGTGTTCCTTCCTTTGCTATTTAATGGAACATTTTAAGTAGTATTGGTGTTATTAACTCCTTAAATGTCTGGTAAAACTCTGTGCTTAATCCATCTGGTCCAGGACATTTTTTATATGTTATGAGACTATTTAAATAATTCACAACTTCCTGATTCAATTTAAGTAAGTTGTGTTTACTTAGAAATTCATCCATCTCTTTTGTGTTGTCAATCTTCACAGAGTATAAGTTTTTGGAATATGATGGTATAATTCTCTGGATTTCTTGGGTATCTGTAGTGATAACTCCATGTTCACTTCTTATTTTGTTAATTTGGGTTTTTCTCTCTCTTGCTTTTGGTTAATTTAGCTAGGGGTGTATCATCAATCTTATTGATTTTTCAAAGAACCAGCTTTTTGACTGTTTGATTTTTTCTATCGTTTTCCTAATCTCGATTTCAGATATTTCTCCCCTTATTTTGCTAATCTCCTCTCTTCTACTACTTTTGGGATCAGATTGCTCTAGTTTCTCTAAACCTTTAAGCTGCATTGTTAATTTGTTTATTTCTGATGTTTCCATTTTTTTGATGTAGGCCTTAAATGCTATGAACTTACCTCTTAGGACAGCTTTCATTGTGTCCCAGAAATTTGGTAAGTTGTATTTTCGTTATCATTCACTTTCAGGAAATTTTGAATTTCCTTTTTAATTTTTCCTGGATCCAGTTCTCATTCAGCATTATATTGTTAAGTTTCCAGGAGTTAGTCTATTTTCTCTTGTTTGTTGTGTTGTGGATGTCCAGCTTTAGGCCATGGTGGTCTGATAGGGCACAGGTTAAAATTTCAACTTTTTTGTATATGTGTAGTTTCATTTTGTGGCCCAGTATGTGATCTATTTTGGAGAAAGTTCCATGTGCTGCTGAGAAAAATGTGTATTCTTTGGTACATGGGTGAAAAGTTCGATAGAGATCTGTAAGGTCCATTTCTTTAAGGGTTTTATTAAGTTCCAAAGTGTCTCTGTTAAGCTTTTTTTTTTTTAACATTTTTTATTATTATTTCTGCTCATACAAACTTAATAGGTATACCACTTTCCTCCCTCTCTTCTCCTCCCCCCGATCCCCCTGCTCCCCCTTCCCTCACCTCTACCTCCCCATCCCCCAGTGCCTCCCCCCCGACTCCCCAGAGTCCTTTAATGTGCATGCCAGACTCTCTTCTGGGCCCTCCTCTCAGATGACGTGCAAGGACCCAGTGGTATTTCCCTGAACCCTTTCCTGTGTTCCCCTTAAGCATAGGAACACTACTGTGGCTGTCAATCCCTTGCCTCCAAGGATCTTGGTGCCTTTAGCAAATGCTAGACTTTGTGGGGTCAATAGTGTGTTGGACATTGCGCAGTGCATGCAAAGTCCAATTATGATTGCTTTGGCCCTAACTTGTGTGGAGTATCTTGCAAATCATTGCTCCTCCCATCCTTTTGCTCTTACAATCTTACTGCCCCCTCTTCCGCAAATTTCCCTGAGCTTCAGGATGGGGAGAGATTAGTCTGGCCTAGTTCTAAGTGGTTGATATATTGTCTCTGAAGTTCTGGATTGTGGTTTGTTGATTTCCTTTTGCAGTTTTGCTGCTCCTGCAATGCCCTCCACTCCATCCTGATGGGCATTGTATGTCACCTCCTGGTCTGTTAAGCTTTTGACCTGTTGATCTATCCCATGTTGAGAGGACGGTGTTGTAGTCCCCAAGAATTGTCATTTAGGGGTTGATTTCTTGCTTTAGACACTGTACGGTTTTCTTAATGAATGTGGAGGGGCCCATATTGGGTGCATATATGTTCAGTATTGTGAAGTCTTCCTGGTTAAATTGTACCTGTGACTAAAATGTAGTATCCATCTGTGTCTCTTATGATTTTCTTTCGTTTGAAGTCCACTTTATCTGAAGCATAATTGCTACCCCTACCTGTTTCCTGGTTCCATTAGCTTGCAAGATTTTGGACCAGCCTTTCATTCTTAGGATGTGCCTATCTTTTGTGGTGAGATGAGTTTCCTGAAGGCAGCAGATTGTTGGATTGTGGTTTTAATCCAATTTTGTAATCTGTGTCTCTTAATCCGTGAGTTAATACCATTGACATTTAATGTTATAATGGAGAAAGTATTTTTAATTCTATACAATTTTTATGTTTAGTAGATTTTGTAAGCATGTTTTTTGATATTTATGTTTTGGTGGTATTATACTTCCCTTCTGTCTGCCTGGATACGCTTGTTCTTTTCTTCAAGCTTGAGTATCATTTCTAGGATTTTTTGAAGTCCTGGTTTGGTAGACATGTATCCCTTCAAGTTGTCTTTGCGCTGGAAACCTTTTCTTTCTCCCTCGATCATGACAGATATTTTTGCCAGGGATATCAGTTTGGGTTGGCATTTTTGGTCATTTAATACTTGAAGTATGTCTCTCCAAGCTCTTCTTGCTTTTACTGTTTCCATTGAGTAGTCATTTGTTATTCTAATAGGTTTACCTTTAAAAGTGACTTGCTTTATTTCTCTTGAAGCCTCAGCACCTTTTCTTTGTCTTGACAGTGAAGGGTTTTGACTATTATTTGCCATGGCAATTTTCTATTTTGATCATATCTGTTTGGAGTGTGAAATGCGTCTTTTATTTTGATAAGCCTCTCATTCTTTAGTTGTGGGAAGTTTTCATTTATGATGAATTGAAGTATTTCCTCAGGTGTAGTATTTTGGGATTCTTGTTCTGGTATTCCATGAATGCGCATGTTAGGCTTCTTCAGGGTGTCCCATATTTCTTGAATGTTCCTCTCCAGTATCTTTTTGGCTTTAACAATCTCTTCCATTGAGCTGGTTATTTCTCCCACTTTGTCTTCAAGATCTGAAATTCTATTTTCTGCCTCATTTGTTCTGCTGATAAGACTCTCTGTTGAGTTTAGGGTTGAAGATAACTTGTTTTTTAGTTCAATTTTAAACTCTTCCTGAGACTGTTTTAACTGCTCTATGCCTATTTTTGTTTCTTGAACAGTTTTTCTCAACTCCTCCAAGTGCCTGTTGTGTTCCTCTTCAAAGTGGTTGATACGGTTGTTTAACTCTTCTCGGATTTCCTCTTTCATAGTATTAATCATGATAATGATCATACTCTGAAAGTCATTATGTTGGATCTGGCTATCTTGGCTATTTTCTGTGAATTTGTTCTGCTCGGAATCCATCATTAAGGGCTTAATTCTTTCGGTGGGAGATTAGTCTTGTTGGGTTTTGTTTCTCATGGATTTGCACTTTTACTTGGGTGCTGTTGTTTTGTTTTTTAGGACCTTTCAGTTTCTGTGTGTTTTTCACTGAACTAATGTAGTTGGTATTGTTACCCTTGCCACTTATTACTAGTACTTGCCTTGGATTGGGTATGTTTGTGTATTGTTATTGTTATATCCTAGATGAGACTGTTATGCTGTTAGTACATCAGTTAAGTCAGGTTAAGTAACCAGGGGTGCATATTAGTATGGTAGTGCACTTTTACGATTTAGTATCTTGGTGATATGTGAGAGTGAGTGGTGTACTCCCTGGAGTTGTATGTTTTTGCATTGGCTGTATGAGGAAGTTGATTTACAGCAATTGATACTAGAAAGGATCAGTAAGGTGAAAAAAAAAAGGTTTACTTATCTTTGGGCTGGATGTGAAGAATCTCACCCACGTGACATAATGATTGTAGTGGAGTCCAGAGGTATGGCATGTGTTCCCTTTGTTCCTTAGAGTTTTGCTTGAGTTTCCTTTGGACTCTATTGAATTCTGAGTAGCAGTGTGTCTTCTGTGGACCACGTGCATAGGTCCCCGGTGGGCCGGAGAGGCAGAGGGTCTGATGTTGATGGTAGAATTCTTCACCTGGGACGGGGGGGGGGGAGGGGGGAGGTGCACAGGGGCAGGAGGACGCGAGGGGCTGGGGTCTGGGACAGGACCCAGGCAAAGCCGGAGGCCGCCTTGGTGCTTGCCGGGAGACATGGGGGCCTGGGCTGGGACGGGGCTCTCTCTCTCACTCACTGACCTGGGAGCTGGTGGGGGCAGCTCAGAGGGGCTGGGGTCAGAAGAGATAATTTTAAAGTAAGAGAAAATAATCCCAAGTAGAGGCACACCACCTATTGTGCTGGTTACCACATATACCAAGATGTTATTGATGAGGATGTCAGAACATGCAAGCTTGATGACTTCATCAAGTTCACAGAAGAGAGAAAGTTCAAGATTTGTGCAGAAAGAGAGATGCAAGATCATTAAACTGTGTAGAAGGGCATCCATAAAGCTGATGCACAGGGAGAAGAGAATCATCAAAAAACACAGATGTGGCTTCATAATTACTGTGTAGTGAAGGGGATTGCAGATGGCCACATAACGGTCATAGGCCATGGCTGCAAGCAGGAAGTTTTCCATCCCAGCAAAAAGCAAGATAAAGCTGAGCTGGGTGAGACAGCCTAGGTAACTGATGGCTTTGCTCTGGGATTGGAGGTTTGCCAGAATCTTGAGGATTGTGCTAGTGCTGAAGCAGATGTCAGTGAAGGACAGACAGATTGCAGAGGAAGAAGTACATGGCGGTGTTGAGGTAGGAGTCAGAGCTGACAGCCAGGATGATGAGCAGGTTCCCAAGCACTGTGACCAGGTACATGGACAGGAACAGTCCAAAGAGGATGGGCTGCAATTCTGGATCCTCTGAGAGCTTCAGGAGGAAGAATTCTAGGACATCTGTTTGATTTTGTAATTCAATGGTTTTTGGAATCTGATGGGAAAGAAGAAAACGATGTGATGGAAACAAAGATCTTCCTGTTTTTTCCCTCTTCTCCCCATCCTTTCATTGTATCAGTATTCTTTCTGTTTTTCTCTTTACTGTATCACTTAATGACTAAATTTCATTCAGTGAATGACTCTCTCTTATTTCCCATTACAGAATAAAATTAAAATGGAAAACTATGTAGATTTTCCACTAAGAATGTTCAATGGTCTCACACTACTAGGCATTTAAAAAAAAATACAAATGTTGTTGCTAGAGAGATGGCTTAGGATTTAGAGCCTTTGCCTCTCAAGCAAAAGGACCTGAGTTTGGATACCAGATCCAACATAAAAATTCCTGGCAGTCAGGCGGAAGCGGGGCGGCCTGCGCTTCTGGTCCTGGTAGGGCGGAGCCTGTGAATCCCGGGGCAGAAG
Organism: Typhlomys cinereus; assembly: GCA_023101885.1. Classification (NCBI taxonomy): domain Eukaryota; kingdom Metazoa; phylum Chordata; class Mammalia; order Rodentia; family Platacanthomyidae; genus Typhlomys; species Typhlomys cinereus. Next base: position 3,527,248 of record JALPQD010000206.1, read on the forward strand.
GAGATGGAGGAGTCCATGGTGGTTCGCGAATTCGTCCGTGGTTCTACACATACACAGACACACGCACACACAGACACACAGACACACGCGTGCGCACATCCACACGCAAATGTGCACAGTTGAATAAATAATAATAATAAAAAATTTTTTAAAAAAATTCCTGGCAGAAATGGTAGCAGCCTGTACTTCCAAGTCCTAAAAGCAGAGACTCTGAAACCCCAGAGCAAATCAATAAGGAGGTAATGCAATCCAAGGTAATTATCATAGTCACTTTGGGCCTCCACAGGAGCACACCCTCAATTGCCCTCTTTTACAAACAAACACACACATACACCCTCATATCCATACCCACACATGCAAATAAATCTGTTAAGTCTAAGCAAAATATAGTCTTAATGAATATTTCAAACTGTTCGCATCTGCCTTCTGAGTCTATTTTCTGAGCAAGAAAGTAATTTTCAGCTGCTGGGGAACCCATCTTTTCACTTACTGTATGGAAAGCCATTATCAAGCCTTAAAATAATTTCCAATAATCAGATAAATTGAAAAATGGTAATAGCATTGTTTGATATTTAAGACTCGTTAAACATGTATACATACTTGCTTATGCCATGCACACTATTAGATTATTTACCTATGCAAGGAAAATGATGAATCTGGAAATAATGGAATAGATGAAAGACCAACCATCATGAGGGCAAACAAATGTAATTCCAGGGAAGGAGCATGCATTAAGATTAGGAGGAGATTGTCTGGGAAGAAGAAGAATTACAACTGGAGGAGAGGGATGGCACTGGGGATTAAGATGTGAAATAGTATGTATTCACTGTATTCATGTATAAAAATAAGAAAAATACAAGTCTTGTTCAGAGCCTGTCATGCATGTAAGGAAGTCAGAAACGTGTACAATTTAATAATTAACAATGCTTTTAATATTTTCTATCCCGTTTCTCAAGATATCTAGTGATCCAACAAAAAGTTGAACTCATATTTCAGCAGCTCTTATTTCTGGTCCTGGAAATCAGAGCTTGGGAATTTCCAAAGCAAAGCAACAAAGAGCAAAGCAATCCAGGATAATACATTACGCCACCCTTGGGCCTCCACACAGAAGCATGATACAGTGACCCTTATACACATACCCACACATAGACACCCAAACCTATATGCTCCCAAAATAAAAAATTATAAGTAATGCAAATTCATAACTGCCATGGCAACATGAGTGATAATCCTTAAACAGAAATGATTTGTCTATGATTACCTTACATTATAAATATCTTTAAAAATCAGCACATGTTCCTTCTATGGTTGAACTTTAGTCTTTACTAATATAATCTAAACAGTACTACAGATGCAAAGAAAATATTGCATACCCTTATTAAATATTTTGGTTTTATTTCCTTTCCAATTGTTGTGACAAAGTGCTTGAACTGAAGCAAATTTCTGGATGAAAGGGTTCTATTGGCTCACAATTCCTATAGTCCCATCACGGAGGAAACATCTCAGAGGCATGAGCTGGCCATGTCACATCATATCCTCACTGAAGAAACAGAGAACAAATGAACACAAGCACACTTGCTCACTTGATTTCTTTATCTTATAAAACCCAGACTGCCTGTTTAGGGAATCATCCCACCTACTCAAAAGGTGAGTCTTCCTACATTAATTAATGCAATCAAGACAATCTCCTACAGGAGTGCACAAAGGTCTGTCTCCTTAGGAGTCAAACACAATCTCAACTAACCGTCTCAGTTTTGAAGCGCAGATTTAGTGAACTGTAATACTTTATAAATATTTTAGTATGCCAGGAAATTGACAGCAATAAAAATCTTCTTTGCTTATCATTATTAAAATATATTGGCATATAAGCATTATATGTTATGCAAGCAAAATAATACATATTTAGTTTTCCAATTCATGTGTAACTCAGGCATTTCCTTTCCTCAATGGAATCATCATAAAAAAATTAGTATTCACTAGGTGTTCAATACTTCATTTTTTATGAACAATTTGTGAACAATGTTCTTGATTAACCTTGCACAATTTGAAATTTTATATTCTGTCTATGGCATAGTCTCCTTGGCTATTTATTTAGTGACATTTTATTAGTGACATTTTAATCACATCTTTATCTTGACACATTTTTTCCACGTCATTAAACTTAAAATTTTCCCGTGCTTTAAAGCATAATAATTCATTTATTCTTTCCCCAGCAGAAGCGCATTTTATGGTGGCATGTGCATGTATGCACACCAATGAATTAAATTTGAATTCTGTAGAATAATTTAGAACAGCATATTATGAACATGTGCCTGCATAAAAGGAAGAATGGAGTAGAACATAAAAGTTATGTTAAACTCATGTATTTGTGTTATTAAGTATTCTGATAGCAGATTTATATCCCTATTAGCTTAGTAAAGAAGCATCCACACATGTTTGCTTCATTATTTGATGCAATTCTGATCTGTAAGTTTAAAATGTTAATAAATGCAAAAATACTAGGGCGCGGTCTTACAATCTGCCTTTGGCTCTACCTGCTATAGCTCAGAGTGATAACAAATAAGTATAACATCTGTTAAAGCTTTATTCTATGAAGGAGTGTTATGGCTCAGAAACTAAAATGGAAAGATCCAATTCACTAGGTATGTTTTCCCTTTTGTCTAATGAATTAAAATTTAGATAACTCTAGAAGATCACAAATTAATAGTGATAAATTGTCATGGAAGTTTTGATTTCATATAAGAAATCAGCAGATTGAATCTTCTTCAAATATTTCCTCCTAAGTAGGAGTAAACAAGAGAACAAAATGGAATTTCATGCACACACCATGTACGTGACTCTTTTCCTTTCTCCTCATTTTCAGATCCCATTTGTTCTGAAAAGGACTGGTGGACAAAATTCTGTCACTAGTACCAAACATCACTTAAAAGACTTGAGGTTGGTCAAGTTGCCTCTCTTTGGGCCATCCCACTGATAAGGGCATTTCCCATCACTCATCCAGTTTTAGACCCAAAAGTTTCCACTGTATGTTCTGATCTTTCTTGCATTCCTAGGTACTCTGTGGGAGTCTGTTGGTATGTCAGTCATTATGCAGATTTGGGAAGATTAAGTCTCACAGTAGTGAGTTCCTAGATGCAGCAGTACTGCCTTGAATGGGATGTGTTGTCCAATGGTGAAGTTTCCCATCTTTAGGTTCTTACAATCTCATTGCCCCCTCTTCTGCAATGTTCTTAAACCCTTAGAGTGGGGAAAGATTAGGTTGGTCTGATTCTGGTTGAGCCTTGCTGAGTCGCTGGTACTCCGCATTATTGTTGGCTGTCCAGTTCACTGTTCTTTTATTGCCCTAGGCTGCATCCTGTTATTCCTGAACCCCTCCCTACAAGATTAAAAAAGCCAGAGTGAACCCTGCAATCCATAGAAACATATAAGCAGGACGGTGGGAGGGATTGATAACAGGAAGGGAGGGAAAGGGAGGGAGTGGGATAAAGGAAGGTAGGGAGAGTACTCAGTATACTTGTAAAAGTAGAAAAGTAAAAATAATAATAATAATAAAAAAGAAAAAAAGACTTGAGGTTACCTTGGTTTCAAAACTAAAGGATAATATTCATCTCTTCTCTGGCTATGAAGAAGGAATGTCCATAGGGACACAGAGAGCATGAAAACCCCTTGTGTCTGTGCAGAAGTGATAGTCACTAAGAACAACATAGTTTGTGCTGTCAGGGACCTGGCAAGGCTGAGAAATAGACGGTCACCTGCAGACTATGCACTCAATCTATACAGCCCTTGGGATTTAATATTCAAAGTTCCTCATTAATCAGATGCTTTCACTCTCATGTGGTTATGGACCAAAACCCTTAAGGAGCAAGCCTGGATGATGCAAAAATTTGGTTTGGTGGATCTACCCCTGTAGAGGGGCCAGATGATACCTTCTTCAATCTACTTTTTTTTGGCTTATGTCCATTTCAACTGCTGTGCAGGCAGCAGCACATTTTCTTTCTGGGGTAGAACTTTAGTTTTTATTAATCTTGTCTTAACAACAATAAGGAATATAGAAAAGATTTTATGCTTGAAATACGCTTCATATATTATATACACACATATATAATTTATCAATTTCTATACAATACCTAAATCCATACCTATAGCAATCAATATCTTTAACATCTCAATAATCAGCAATTAAAATAGACATGAGCCAAAAGACAGTGGATTAAAGGAGTAATTCTAGAATTCACTTATGAAGGAGAACATACAGCACCTGTCTTTCTGAGTCTGAGATACTTAGCTCAGTATAATTTCTTCCATTTTTCTCCACTTACTAGATAATTTGATTAATTCACTTTTTAACAGTTGAATGGTATTCCATTGGGCATATATACCACATTTTCATTATCCAATTATCTACTCTTGGACATCTAGGTTGATTCAATTTCTTTGCTATTGTGAATGAAGTTGCTATACTATGTATGTACATGTGACTCTGTAGCAGAGTGCAGTATTCTTTGCAAATATTCCTAGGAGTAGTACAGCTGGGTTATTCATACTTGTTTTTACTTTCATTTTTATTTTCTGAGTTTCACACATGAATACAGTGAATTTATTATATTTTCACATGTTAATCCCCAATCTCATTACCATTCCCTTCCTCATTGTACACATCCTTGATTTTTTCCTATCAGTCTTTCTTCTACTTTCTTTTTTTTTAACATTTGTTATTATTATTTCCGCTCATACAAACTTAATAGGTAGACCAGTTCCTTCCCTCCCCTCCTCCCCCTGAATCCCCTGCTCCCCCTCCCTCCCTCCCCATCTCCTAGTGCCTCCGCCCCAATTCCCAGAGAGTCCTTTATTGTGTATGCCTAACTCTCCTCTTGGTCCTCCTCTCCGATGATGTACAAGGACCCAGTGGCATTTCCCTGAACGCTTTCTCGTGTTCCCCTTAAGCATAGGAACACTACTGTGGCTGTCAATCATTTGCTTCCAAGGACCTTGGTGCCTTTAGCTGATGTTAGACTTTGTGAGGTCAACAGTGTGTTGGACATTGCGCAGGGCATGCAAAGTCCTATTGTGATTGCTTCAGCCCTAACTAGTGTGGAGAATCTTCAAATCATTGCTCCTCCCATCCTTTTGCTCTTACAATCTTACTGCCCCCTCTTCCGCAAATGTCCCTGAGCTTCAGGATAGGGGGAGATTAGGCTGGCGTAGTTCTATGTGGTTGATATAGAGTCTCTGAACTTCTGGATTGTGGTTTGTTGATTTTCTTATGCAGTTTTGCTGCTCCCACAATGCCCTTCACTCCATCGTGAAGGGCACTGTATGTCACCCCCTGGTCAGAGACAAAAAACTGTTAAACTGGAGTCTTGTTATAATAGCACACTCAAGGGTAGATGTAAAAAAAGCAGGAAACTTCAGTGAGGGAGGGGTCAGTCACCTATTTGCAAAATGATCACCTTTCATCTGCCAGACTATATGCCCTCCCCTTCTGGTGAGATCATACCCCCTCAGTTGTACATGGTCAGGAACGAACGTCTGTGAACTTAACCAGGTGTCACATTACTTACTTGCATTCCTTGGAGGCGGATTTTCTCTGCTGTAACATGGTCCCCTCTCTCCTTGTGTCTGGTGTGGCCCTCCAACACCATCCCTCCTGTTCATAATCCTTGCGATTACTGTATTACATAGGTTTACCTTGAGTGTCTCAATGTGGGCTGGGTGAGTTTGGTACTAGGAACCACCTACTAGGGAGGACATACAGCGCTTAACTTTCTGGGTTTGGGATACTTTACTTAATATAACTATTTCTAATGACATCCATTTCCCAGCAAATTCCAGTAATTCATCATTTTGGATGGCTGAGTAGTATTCCATTGTATAGATGTACCACTTTTCCTTATCCACTCGTCAACTGTTGGACATTTAGGTTGATTCCATGACTTTGCTATTGTAAACAGTGCTGCTATGAACATGGTCATGCTTGTGATATCGAGGCGAACCTCTGCTGCATGGAGGGTTATTCCCAAAAGTAGAATAGCAGGGTGTTATGGCATTTCAATCTTTAATTTCTTTAAGAATCTCCAGATGCCTCGCCAGAATGGCTGTATGAGCCTGCATTTCCACCAGCCATGTAGCAGAGTTCCCCTCTCTCCACATCCTCTCCAGCACTTGTTGTTGTTTGTATTGTGGATATTTGCCATCCTGACAGGGTGAGATGATATCTCAGGGAAATTTTGATTTGTATTTCACTGATGGCTAAAGAAGTGGAGCATTTTTTAAGATATTTGTTAGGCATTTTAATTTCATCTCTGGTAAAATTTCTTTTAGGTTCCGGGGCCCATTTTTTAATTGGGCCATTGGTTTCCTTGGTGTTTAATTTTCTAAGTTCTTTGTGCACTCTGGACAGTAGAGCTCATTCAGATATGTGGTTAGTGAAGATTTTCTCCCATTCTGTGGGTTGCCTTTGAGCTCGTGTTACAATCTCTTTATCTGAACAGAAGCTCTTTAATTTCACAAGATCCCAACTGTTGAGAGTTGGTAGCAGTGACTGTGCCATTGGATATCTGTTTAGGAAATGTTGGCCTAGACCAATCAGCTCAAGGGAGTTCCCTATCTGTTCAACTATGATTTTTAAAGTCTCTGGCCTGATATCAAGGTCCTTGATCCATTTGGAATTAAGTCTTGTACATGGTGACAAGTACGGGTCCAGCTTTAATCTTCTGCATGTGGAGATCCAGTTTTGCCAGCACCATTTGTTGAAGATGCTGTTCTTTTTCCATTGGATTCTTTGGGCCCCTTTGTCAAAGATCAAATGGCTGTATTTTTGTGGGCTTATATCTGGGTCTTCAACCCTTATCCATTGATCTGTGTGTCTATTTTGGATCCAGTACCAGGCTGTTTTTAGAACTATGGATTTGTAGTACAGACTAAGGTTTGGTATGGTAAAACCTCCAGCAGTGTTTTTGTTACTGAGGATTGTCTTTGCTATCCTGGGTCTTTTGTGCCTCCATATGAATTTTGAGATTGTTTGGTCAACTTCTTTAAAGAATTGCTTTGGGATTTTAATTGGTATAGCATTGAATTTATATATTGCCTTTGGTAGGATGGTCATTTTTACAATGTTGATTCTGCCAATCCAGGAACTTGGGAGGTCTTTCCACCTTCTGATGTCTTCTGCAATTTCTTTCTTTAGGGTTTTAAAGTTTTCATTGTAAAGGTCTTTTCCTCCTTGGTTAGGTATATACCAAGATATTTCATTTTTTTAGGGGCTACAGTAAATGGGTTTTTTTCTCTCAAGGCTTTTTCACTTCTTTCATTCTGGGCATATAGGAAGGCCTCTGATTTTTGCTCATATATTTTGTATCCTGCCACCCTGCTGAACTTCTCAATTAGTTCCAGGAGCATCCTGGTGGAGTTTTTGGGATCCCTCAGGTATAAGATCATGTCATCTGCAAATAGGGATACCTTGACTTCTTACTTGCCAATTTGAATCCCTCTTATGTCCCTTTCTTGTCTTATTGCTTCACCTAAGACTTCAAGTACAATATTTAATAGAAGTGGTGAGAGTGGACAGCCTTGTCTAGTTCCTGATCGAAGTGGGAATGCTTCCAATTGTTCCCCATTGAGCAGAATCCTTGCTGTGGGTTTGTTGTATACAGCTTTTATTATATTAATAAAGGTTCCTTCCATTCCTACTGTCTCTAGCGTTTTGATGATAAAAGGCTGTTGGATCTTGTCATAAGCTTTTTCTGCATCTATTGAGAGTATCATGTGGTCTTGGTCTTTGGACTGGTTTACATGGTGAATTACATTTATTGATTTTCGTATGTTGAACCAACCTTGAGTGTCGGGGATGAAACCTACTTGGTCCCTGTGAATGATCATTTTTTGAAATGTTTTTTAATCTGATTTGCTAAGATTTTGTTGAGAATCTTTGTGTCTGTGTTCATCAGAAAGATCGGCCTATAGTTTTCTTTTTTAAGTGAATCTTTATTAGGTTTTGGGATTAAGACGATATTAGCTTCATAGAAGGAATTTGGTAGTGTTCCTTCCTTTGCTATTTGATGGAACAGTTTAAGGAGTATTGGTGTTATTAACTCCTTAAATGTATGGTAGAATTCTGTGCTGAATCCATCTGGTCCAGGACATTTTTTGGTGGGAAGATTCGAGATTACTTCTTCAATTTCCTTATATGTTATAGGGCTTTTTAAGTAATTCACAACTTCCTGATTCAATTTAGGTAGGTTGTGTTTACTTAGAAATTCATCCATCTCTTTTGTGTTGTCAAACTTCACTGAGTATAAGTTTTTGAAATATGATGGTATAATTCTCTGGATTTCTTGGGTATCAGTAGTGATAACTTCATGTTCATTTCTGATTTTGTTAATTTGGGTTTTCTCTCTCTTGCTTTTGGTAATTTAGCTAGAAGTGTATCAATCTTATTGATTTTTTCAAAGAACCAGCTTTTTGACTGGTTGATTTTTTCTATCGTTTTCTTAGTCTCGATTTCAGATATTTCTCCCCTTATTTTGCTAATCTCCTCTCTTCTACTACTTTTGGGATCAGATTGCTCAAGTTTCTCTAAAGCCTTAAGCTGCATTGTTAAATTATTTATTTCTGATGTTTCCATTTTTTTGATGTAGGCATTAAAAGCTATGAATTTACCTCTTAGGATAGCTTTCATTGTGTCCCAGAGATTTCGGTAAGTTGTATTTTCATTATCGTTCACTTTTAGGAAATCTTGAATTTCTTTTTTAGTTTTTCCTGAATCCATTTCTCATTCAGCATGATATTGTTAAGTTTCCAGGAGTTAGTGTATTTTCTCTTGTTTGTTGTGTTGTGGATGTCCAGCTTTAGGCCGTGGTGGTCTGATAGGGCACAGATTAGAATTTCAACTTTTTTGTATATATGTAGATTCGTTTTGTGGCCCAATATGTGATCTCTTTTGGAAAAAGTTCTGCGTGCTGCTGAGAAAAATGTGTATTCTTTGGTGCGTGGGAGAAAAGTTCGATAGAGATCTGTAAGGTCCACTTCTTTAAGGGTTTGATTAAGTTCCAAAGTGTCTCTGTTAAGCTTTTGACCTGTTGATCGATCCCATGTTGAGAGGGCGGTGTTGAAATCCCCAAGAATTATCGTTTGGGGGTTGATTTCCTGCTTTAGGCACTGTAGGGTTTTCTTAATGAATGTGGTGGGGCCCGTATTGGGTGCATAAATGTTCAGTATTTTGAAGTCTTCCTTGTGAATTGTACCTGTGACTAAAATGTAGTATCCATCTGTGTCTCTTATGATTTTCTTTGGTTTGAAGTCCACTTTGTCCAAAAGCATAATTGCTACCCCTACCTATTTCCTGGTTCCATTAGCTTCCAAGATTTTGGACCAGCCTTTCATTCTTAGGATGTGCCTATCTTTTGTGGTGAGATGAGTTTCCTTAAGACAGCAGATTTTTGGATTGTGGTTTTTAATCCAAGTTTGTAATCTGTGTCTCTTATTCGGCGAGTTAATACCATTGACATTTAATGTTATAATGGAGAAATTATTTTTAATTCTGGACATTTTTTATGTTTAGTAGATTTTGTAAGCATGTTTTTTGATATTTATGTTTTGGTAGTATTATACTTCCCTTCTGTCCTCCTGGATATGCTTGTTCTTTTCTTAAAGCTTGAGTATCATTTCTAGGATTTTTTGAAGTCCTGGTTTGGTAGACATGTATCTCTTCAAATTGTCTTTGTGCTGGAAAACTTTTCTTTCTCCTTCAATCATGACAGATAGTTTTGCCGGGTATATATGTCTGGGTTGGCATTTTTGCTCATTTAATACTTGAAGTATGTCTCTCCAAGCTCTTCTTGCTTTTACTGTTTCCATTGAGTAGTCATTTGTTATTCTAATAGGTTTACCTTTAAAAGTGAGTTGCTTTTTTTTTCTCTTGAAGTTCTCAGCACCTTTTCTTTGTCTTGAATGTGGAGTGTTTTGACTATTATTTTCTGTGGTGATTTTCTATTTTGGTCATATCTGTTTGGAGTGCGAAATGCCTCTTGTATTTGGATAGGCCTCTCATTCTTTAGTTGTGGGAAGTTTTCATTTATGATGAATTGAAATATTCCTCAGGTGTGGTATTTTGGGATTCTTGTTCTGGTATTCCATGAATGAGCATGTTAGGCTTCTTCAGGGTGTCCCATATCTCTTGAATGTTCCTCTCCAGTATCTTTTTGGCTTTAACAATCTCTTCCATTGAGCTGGTTAATTCTCCCACTTTGTCTTCAAGATCTGAAATTCTATTTTCTGCCTCATTTTTTCTGCTGATAAGACTCTCTGTTGAGTTTTGGGTTGAAGATAACTTATTTTTTAGTTCAATTTTAAACTCTGCCTGAGACTGTTTTAATTGCTCTATACCTATTTTTGTTTCTTGAACTGTTTTTCTCAACTCCTCCAAGTTCCTGTTATGTTCCTGTTCAAAGTGGTTGATACGGTTGTTTAACTCTTCTCGGATTTCCTCTTTCATAGTATTAATCATGGTAATGATCATACTCTGAAAGTCGTTATGTTGGGTCTGGCTTTCATGGCTATTTTCCATGGATTTGTTCTGGTCGGAATCCCTCATTATGGGATTGATTCTTTCGGCAGGAGATTGGTCTTCTTGGGTTTTGTTTCTCATGGATCTGCACTTTGACTTGTACATTGTTCTTTTGTTTTTTAGGACCTTTCAGTTTCTATGTGTTTTTCACTGAATCGACGTAGTTGGTATTGTTACGCTTGCCAGTTATTACTAGTGCTTGCCTTGGATTGGGTATGTTTGTGTATTGTTATTGTTATATCCTAGATGAGGTTACTAGGCTGTTATTACGTCAGTTAAGTTAGCTTATGTTACCAGAGGGTGAATATTAGTTTGGTAGTGCACTTTTACAATTTAGTATCTTGTTGAAATGTGGGGATGAGTGGTGTACTCCCTGGAGTTGTATGTTTTTGCGTTGGATGTATGAGAAAGTTGATCTACAGCATTGATACTTTAAAGGATCAGTAAGGTGAAAAGGAAAAGTTTACTTATCTTTGGGCTGGATGAGAAGAATCTTGCCCACGTGATATAATGATTGTAGTGGAGTCCAGATGTATGGCCTGTGTTCCCTTTGTTCCTTTGAATTTTGCTTGAGTTTTCTTTGGGCTCTATTGGATTCTGAGCAGCAGTGTGTCTTCCGTGGGCCACGTGTGTAGGTCCCCGGTGGGCCAGAGAGGCAGAGGGTCTGATGTTGATGGCAGAACTCTTCACCTGTGACTTGGGGGGGGGGGGCGGAGGCACGCGGGGGCGGGAGGGTGCGAGGGGCTGGGGTCCGGGGCTGGCCGGGTGGCTCCGGGGTGGGGGAGGGGCTGGGCTGGGCTCTCTCGCTCCCTGGCTCAATGGCAGAATTCTTCACCTGGGACCTAGGGTGGTGTCAAGGTGCACGGGGCGGGAGGATGCGAGGGGCTAGGGTCCAGGTCGGGGCCCAGGCTAAGCCGGAGTTGGCCTGGGTGCTTGCCTCCAGGACGCGTGGGGCTCCCTCTTTCTTCTACTTTCATGTTTGTAGTTTTCATTGTGAACTTGATGGCCAGTTCCTGAGCACTTGCTAGAATATGAATCCTTACATCAATAGGTAAATCATTGAGAAAACATCTTTTCTTCCTCCTTTATCAATGTTAATCCAATATTGTCTCTCAGATAGGCAAGAGATCTTTTGAGATCTTTCCTTATTCATGGTGTGGGACCTGAAAATATTTGTCTCCACTTTGTACTTGTTCACTTGCCCTCCCTATGAAACACTGGACATGCTAGACATAGACTGTTTGACCCAATTTGTGTATGTGACTATAACCATGACCAGTCAGGTCCAAATTAGGAAATACTTAACATTCTTAGAGTCCCCCTAAACTGGAAGAGCAGCCTTTACAGTAACATTTTGCCAACTTTGTCAAGGACAGATTGTGGTTAGAGCAGGTGGAAGCCAACCACTAACTGCTCAAGGAATTCCAAGGGCCATGAGTAATGCAAAGGGTGCTAGAAACTGTTTATGGGGGTCAGAGCTGACTAATCTCCACATGTCAACAATACTTTTGCTTCAATCTATCCAATGTATCTGCCTGGTTAGAAGCCCTTTCCCCTAGAAGTAGCCACTATAAAAAGCCCTGCTGAACAAGACTGGAGACTCTCCTGATCTGCTGTGTCAGGGATGGGGAAATCCCAGGCTCAAGCCTTGAATAAAGGCCCTCATGTGATTGCAACAATGTCGACTCCATGGTGGTCTCTTGGGATTCAGAAATCTGGGCACAACATTATGGGGGCTCGTCCTGGACTCCCAGAGACCCCTGGCTCAACTCGATAGGTCACAAAAACAAAAACAAATACCAAGAGACATGTTAGTGAAAAGGAGACTTGTTGGGAAGAAAGAAGTTTAGACAAAAAGCAGGTGGAATAAAAGAAGATGGGCGATAAGTAAAATCAGAATGAAACACTTACCTGTATGAATTTGTTAATGAATCAATCAGATAAGAGATAAAATGAGAGCTACTAATGGAAAGTGGAAGGAGGCCAGTGAGAGAAGAGCAAGGAAAGAAGAGACAGTAATGGGGTGATTATTAATAAAATAAAATACATAAGAGCTTAGTGTCCTTGTGAGATGAAGTGTTTTATTTCTCATAAAATAAATTTATAGGTAGATTTTGTAATTCAAAAGGAATGAAGTTCTATAATCACCATTACCAGAAGCCTTTGCTAAGATTCCTCAAGTATGGAGGGTGACCCCAAAACACTAAGTTCAGAAAAATTACATGAGTATTCACAACCATCAATAGTACAAAACAACCAAATTCATTATCATAACTAAATTATACATTAAGTTAGTTGCTAAGGAAGCAGAACATTTGTAGAAAATGACAATGATTCTGGTAAATTCTGCCACGGAGACTTCCTTAGTATTTCTGTATTCAAATATTCTAGATGGCAAAAATCCAATATATTATTCAGTCATGAAAAAGGAAAGATGGCCTCATGAACTTCTTCAAGGCTTCCTTCATGTCCTTGTTCCTCAGGCTATAGATAAAGGAGTTCAGCAGTGAAGGAACCACAGTGTACATTACAGAGGCTATGGCAAAATGTTTTGGTAAATCACTCATAACAGAGCTAATGTACACCCCAAAACCTGTCCCATAAAACAACAGAACAACAGAAAGATGAGATCCACAGGTAGAAAAAGCTTTATATTTTCCTCCACTTGATGGAATTCTCAGAATGGAGGAGATAATTTTAACATAAGACAAAATAATACCAAGTGGAGAGACACCACCCAATATGCTGGTCACTACATAAGCCACTAGGTTATTGATAAAAGAATCTGAGCAAGCAAGCTTGATGACCTGGACAAGCTCACAAAAAAATGAGGGATTTCTACATTTGAGCAGAAGGACAGACGTAGCAGCATCAGACTCTGTAGCAACGCATTCATGATACTAACAGCCAAGGAGAAAAGAATAAGAAGAACACAGAGTTGAGGGTTCATGATACATGTGTACTGAAGAGGGTAGCAGATGACCATATAGCGGTCATAAGCCATCACCGCAAGAAAGAAGTTTTCACAACCGGCAAACACCACCGCAAAGCAGACTTGAGTGACATAGTGCACATACTGATGCCTTTGCTCTGTATCTGAATGTTCAGCAGCATCTTGGGGATCGTGGTGGAGATGAAACAGATGTCAACCAGGGACAAGTTGCAGAGGAAGAAGTACATGGGGGTGTGCAGGTGGGAATCAGAGCTGACAACCAGGATGATGAGCAGGTTCCCAAGCACTGTGACCAAGTACATGTACAGGAACAGTTCAAAGAGGACAGGCTGTAGTTCAGGATCATCAGGGAGTCCCCGAAGTAGGAATCCAACTACACTTGTTTGGTTTTCTGCTTTCATGCTTTTAAGGAGGCTGATGAGAAAAATGGAACAATGGGTCAAATCATGGATTTCATTTTGGAGAGAAACTACATTATAACATAAAGTAGAACATATATTTCTTTCACACATTCTCTCTTTTCAGTTATGTTTTATGCACTCTCCTTTTTTTCATTTAACCATCTAATTTTTACTAGCTCCCATTCAATATTGGACCACCGAAAAAGAGTAAGGCAGATATATGATTTTTCTTTGAAATGTAGAGTAAATAAACACAAATAACATTCAATCTACATACACATTGGTAGCTTCCCATTTCAATAATGAATAAAGCAAAAAATTGTTATATAACTTCACTCTGAAATGTAAAGCAGATAAACACAAAGAGTATAAAACTATATCCACAATAACAATTTCCATTGTTTTCAATACAATAGATTTTAATTTAGTTTGAGCTCCAGTACATATGTGTGAAGCATTTCCTACAATGTAAAATTATACACATTGTCTTCATTCATAAATTAAGGAACCATGGGAAAACCATGTGTGAACAAAAAGGATGAGTCATGGGAAAACAAAATCTTTGAGATTGATGCTTGATATGTGAGAAAAGATTTTTATTGCGATTTGCATCTTACAAGTATATGGTTATAGTAGTTGGGATAGTCCCTTGCAGAAGGGACAGGATGTATGGTACATCATATATGGAGATTTTAAAAAAAGCAAATATCTTTAGTTTTGCATTGCAAAAAATTTAGAATGAATCAGTAAACACAAACCCTTAAAAAAACTATTTACTATCTAAAATAATAAAGAGAAGAAAATTTAAAATCTAGCAAATATATAAAGTATTCAAAATAGAGAAAAGAAAATAAAGACCTGATGATATAAGACTATATAACTAACATAATTAAATTGAGTATATATGTTGAAACCTAAGGCAAATGGCAAGAATTCTCCTCCCCTATCTCTTTCTATGGTATTCAAAAAGAAAGGTTCCAAAGATATTGATGTGCATGTAGAATTAATCATTTGAATACAATGGCTAGGCAAACAGCTCACAAATGACCATGATCTTCCCATTCTCTTTTTTCTCTCACCTCACAGCTGCCTCAAGTGCACTAACAGATAAAGGCCTTTCACTAGCAGCAAAGCAGCACCTAAGAGACTGTGGGTTACCTTGGGAAAACCATTGCAGAACAACATTCAGTTCTCTGAATGTAAAGGAGAAAAGCAGACACTCTGTTCTTAAAGCATATTGTGAGATAGTTGGCTGTGTAAAGGATAGATGCTTGAGATGTGTTAAGAATGTTACTTGCTGATCTTGTTAAGGGTGAGAAGTGATGATCACAGATTATAGGCACTGTGGTCCCTGGAGCTTCAATATCTAAAAGTCCTCATTACTCAGTCTGAGTCTCATTGCAATGCCAAATCTTAGGTGATAGAGGTGGGTGCTGAATATCTCTGTTTCTCAAGATTCCCTTATGTGGCAATACTGTTTTCTTTCATTTACCTTTGTTCTTTTTAACTCACCCGAACTTTATGTGACCTGAACAATTAAAGATCTAGCCCATATTTATGTTTGTATTCAAGCTAGTATTACTAATGTTGTATTTAAGAGCAATCATAATCAAGAACAGTACCAGAAATATTGACCACACACTTCTTGAGACATTTTATAATGTTCTCCAGATCACCTAGTTTATCATAGTTTATTCAAGTAGAGCAAATGTATACAAATAAGAAGAAACTGAATGCCCAATATGCAACAGTGTTGAAATTACTCACGTTGTTCTCTTTGGTTTAGGTACTTTCACTGAAATAAATTGCATATGTATATTTTAAGCTAAGTAATCGCACAAGCTTGTTAATTTTTCTCCATGGGCTCCAAAACACTAAACTAAAAGAAAAAAGTTTTTCCTGAATGTTTTACCATTGTCGTCCACAAAATTCACACTTAAGAAATGTACAATATATCAATCACCTGGAACTAGGCCAGCCGAATCTCTCCCCATCCTGAAGCTCAGAGAAATTTGCGGAAGAGGGGGCAGTAAGATTGTAAGAGCACAAGGATGGGAGGAGCAATGATATGCAAGGTACTCCACACAAGTTAGGGCCGAAGCAATCATATTTGGACTTTACATGCCCTGCGCAATGTCCAACACCCTATTGACCTCACAAAGCCTGGCATTTGCTAAAGGCACTAGGATCCTAGGAGGCAAAGGATTGACAGCCACAGTAGTGTTCCTATGCTTAATGGGAACACAGGAAAGGGTTCTGGGAAATGTCACCGAGTCCTTGCACCTCATCAGAGAGAAGGACCCAGAGGAGAGTTTGGCATGCACATTAAAGGATGCTCCAGGGATGGGAAGGGAAGGCACTGGGAGATGGGGAGGGAAGGGGGAGGGGAGGGGAGCACAGGGGAATAGGAGGTTGGAGAGAGAGGGGGATCGGTGTACCTGTTATGTTTGTATGAGTGGAAATAAAAAAAAAAGAAATGTACAAAAGAATGCAAAATCACAAAATTTTCTCACTGTGTTGTAAGTATACCATTTTGTGTTAGATTACACTCATGGTTACCCTGGTGGATGTATACCTGCTGGCTATGAATTGGACATGCCTAAATCTTTGTGTTCAAAATAAGATGTTTGCTAGATGTTTTATTGTTATTTTACAAACATACAATTGTATCTACATGTATATGCTCTCTCTCTCTCCCTCCCTCCCTCTCTCTCTCTCTGTGTCTCTCTCTGATGCTCATACACACATATTTATTCTCTCAAGCAAACACTCACAGACATAAAAGTTTTAGGGAATTACACAAAGGGAAATTATTTTGCTATACCAGCATGCCTCCTCAAGTATACAATTCTGTATTATTCCTTTAAGACATGGAGTGGAATATTCGAAAGGCATTATTCATAACAATATAAAGATACATACTAATTTTCATCAACACCAGAAGTGATCTTTAGTTTAAATGTGCCAATACATAACTTAAAAATAGATAGCATTATCAAGAAGGTAGAAGAGCAATCCAGGATGATTCTTAATATCATCTTTGGAACGCCAAAGGTACACACACAAAAGTACCCTCTTGTACACATGGTACACAGACATACAAACACACGTGCCTGTGAGCACCCACATAAACACAAACTTGCAAAACAGCTTAACAACTTGTCACCAATGAACAAATAACTTAAGAGATAGGAAAACGGTGGCTGGAGAGGTGGCTCAGAGGTTAAGCCTCCGCCTTGCAGGCAGAAGGTCCTGAGTTCAGATCCCAGATCCCACGTATAGACGCCAGGCGGAAGCGGGGGCGGCCTGCGCTTCTGGTCCTGGTAGGGCAGAGCCTGTGAATCCCGGGGCAGAAGGAGGTGGAGGCGTCCATGGTGGTTCGCGAATTCGTCCGTGGTTCTACACACACACACTCACACACACTCACACACACTCACACACACTCACACACACTCACACACACAAAATTGAATAAAAAAAAAAAAGAGATAGGAAAACGAACTGAGCCATTCTTGAAAGAAGTACAAATAACCAAGAATGAATCCAAGAAAACAATATTCGACATCCTTATCTATCATAGAAATGTAAATCAAATCTGCATTGAAAGCAGGTGGGTTGGCACATGCCTTTCGTTCTGGCCCTCAGAAGACTAAGGCAGGAGAATTAGACATTTGAGAAGAGCCTGAAATATAATACAGACACCCTGATTAAAGAAAAGAAAAAAAGAAAGAAAGAGTATGTGAATATATATATATTTAGATCAAATTTCATCTTGACTTACAATGGCTACCATCAAAAAACAAATAGGTAAAGCAAGTTCTGAGAAAGATGATCTATAGAGACAGAGGAAGACATTCTTATACATTGTTGTTGGAAATGCTATTTAGTAAAGAGATCTCAAGTGTGAAGTCTAACCTCTATAAGAATCAGTATAGAAATTCCTCAAAAAAATAGAAAAAATTATCAGTGGTCAGCTATGAACTGAGGGAAAACCCATGGAACCTAAAGAAATGAAGAAAAACGACCAACTAACAGATTGGGAAGTGGGACAAAAGTAACCAGTTGTGTACCAGTGGGGGGCAGAGAAGCACAGAGGTTGGTAGGAACCGACTGCTAGGTACCAAGAGAAAGCAAAAAGACTAAGATCACAGGAAAGGCCCTTGATGGACTAACAGTCATAATTGTGTTCCCATACTAAGGAGGAGCCCAAGAAAGGGCTCTGGGCAATGCCACTGAGTCCTTATACCTCACCAGAGTAGAGGACACTGAGGGAAGATTGACATTCACACTGAAGGATGATCCAGGGAATGGGGGGGAAGGGAGGGCACTGGGAGAAAGGGAGGGAGGGGAGTGAAAGGACGGGAAAAAGGGGGGATGAAATGAAGGGGAAAAGAGGGGGAGGGTGCAAGGGGGACTTGGGAGAGGTGGAGGGAGGAAGGGGACTAGGGTACCTATTAAACTTGTATGATTGGGAAAAAATAAATAAATATAATTAAAAAACAAACAAACTAATAAAACAAAAGGCACTTGGTAACTCAGCAGGTCACAAAAGAAGACCCAAGGACATGAATATAGGTGGAAAACTTATATGGAAGGAGGGCTGACAGGAGATAAGAAAAACTAAAGGGTAAAATAATCAGTATGCAATATATATAATTACATATACATACAATTATATATATACATAAAATTGCACGTATAATTATGAATATATATGGAGAGAGAGAGTTGTCAAGGAGCAAATTAATCAACAAAATCAGGAATAATTAATATGTGTGTGAAACTAGGACAAAATTTAAAAAGTTAAATAAATTGTACAAGTGAATAAAATAATCAATTAATAAAGAGAAGTAGTAGAGAAAAACCAGAGTTTAAAAGAATGTTTATAAAATAAATTGCATTTGCCATAACTAAATGGGTACCACATATACATTAGAGTATAAGCAACTGAGAACATTATAAGCAAACAGTACCAAATATTGGCCAGGAATACTGACTTTCTCAACACATTTTCTATTTCTGTTTTCACAATATACCTTCTTTTCTCCATGTTTTCTCTCTTCCTATCTTATAAAGAAATGTGGTTACTTTTAACAAGCAGAAAGATAATCCAGGAAAAGATATTCCTCTGTAAATCTCTTTCCTGAGCCAAGTAGCAAGTGTGGATATATTATACAAGAATAATAATGTAGTACAAAGTGATCTAGTCATAGTTTGGAGATCAGATATATTGACAGATATATTCAGGCAATATATTGTAAATAACTTCAAAAAGTTATTCATATGAATACTATATGGAAAATAACAGATCACATGTCCTAAGGAAGGACATTGAGTATTCTGTCCATCTTCTACCATGTTCAGAAACTGCTTTTGAGTCTTCTGCTCTCCTGGACAGAACCAGTTTTAGGAATAAAGGTAGCAAATAAAGGATTGATGGAAGCCCTAGCATCTTCTAATGCATTACCTACCTTGGAAATCGTTCTTGACATAAAACATTGCTCTGTTCACTATTAGACCATATTAACATTAGGTCCTTTATGTTAATAAAACCAAGGGTGACTTCTTTGGTGAGTTTGACTCTCTCCTAATCATTCAAATCACTGATGTCCTCTGAATTTGAAAAATAATGACCCTGAATATGCTATGTGATTTTGTTTTCATCTCAGAATAACATAGAAACATGTCATCAGGATGAAAGGTGAAACTTCGTTTTAACATAGGACTAATCCTAAACTGCAAGTCTTACGGACCCAGATATATAATCAGGAGGAAATTTTTGGTTAGATAGGGCCATACCATGACACTGCTCAGTTTTCCAACCACTTGACCTCCCACATCTCCCTTTATGAATCTGCACAACCATAGATTTCCTAAAACAAGAATATCTGTTTAACAGTCTGTTACTTTGGAACTGAACAAAAACAGGCTTGTATAAATAATTAGAATCAGGTCATGAAAATCACAGAAATAGACACAAAATTGGGTTTCAATCAATTATAAGGTAGTTGCTGCTTAAGTTACTTTAAAAAGTCATAGTAGGAGAGAAATAGGCATTTGGACTCAACAGAAGTCACATTGCTTCACTTACTCTACAAGTTGATGTCCAACTAAACAAAACTTCACAGATGAGAAGCCATCCTATGGATGAACTTCCACAAGGCTTCCTTCATGTCTTTATTCCTCAGACTGTAGATAAAGGGGTTCAGCATCTGAGAGACCACAGAGTACATCACTGAAGCTACTGCAGTCTTCCTTGATGAGTGCAGAATGGCAGATGTAATATATACACCAAACCCCGTCCCATAGAACAAAGACACCATGGAGAGGTGGGACCCACAGGTGGAGAAGGCCTTGTACTTTCCTTCTGATGATGACATTCTCAAGACAGAAGACACGATGTGAACATAAGAGAAAATTATCCCAGAAAGGGGCACACCGACAAATATGCAGGAAGAGACATAAATCAGTACGTTGTCTATGAGAGTGTCAGAACATGCCAGCTTGAGGATCTGAGGTAGTTCACAAAAGAAGTTGGGGACTGCTAAGTGTGTGCAGAAGGACAACCGCAGCACCATCAGACTGTGCATCAAGGAATCCACAGCACTAATGAGCAGGGAGAGCAGAACCAGTAGCACACAGAAGCAGGGGTTCATGATAATGGGGTACCTCAGTGGCTGACAAATAGCCACATAGTGGTCATATGCCATCACTGCAAGCAGACAGTTCTCCAAACCTCCAAAAATCAAGACAAAGCTGATCTGTGTCAGGCAACCCCTGTAAGTGATGTTCTGACTCCTGGTTTGGATGTTCACTAGCATCTTTGGGATGGTGCTTGTGCTTAAACAGATGTCATTCAAAGACAAGTGGGAGAGGAAGAAGTACATGGGGGTGTGAAGATGGTGATCAGAGCCGACAGTCAGGATGATGAGCAGATTTCCCAGGATGGTGACCAGGTATATGGACAAGAACAAGCTGACCAGAACAGGTTGCAGTTCTGGATCATCTGTCAGTCCCAGAAGAAGGAATTCTGGATGATATGTCTAGTTTTTATGTTCCATGTTGTTGATGAATCTCAGAGAAATAAGTGGAAAAGATGATTATGATGATGATGATAATGATGATAACAATAAGGGTAATTAGTATTTGGACCAGAAACAACAATAACAATTATGAAAGTGTCAAAATATCACTCCTGGGGTCAGGAAGTGATTCCTCTCCCACCTGTCTTTGAATGACATCTGTTTAAGCACAAGCGTCATCCCAAAGATGCTAGTGAACATCCAAACCAGGAGTCAGAACATCACTTACAGGGGTTGCCTGACACAGATCAGCTTTGTCTTGATTTTTGGAGGTTTGGAGAACTGTCTGCTTGCAGTGATGGCATATGACCACTATGTGGCTATTTGTCAGCCACTGAGGTACCCCGTTATCATGAACCCCTGCTTCTGTGTGCTACTGTGTGCTACAAGCAAAAGGACCTGAGTAAAGATCCCCAGATCCCACATAAAAATGATGGATTGATGTGGCATGAGTATGGCTAAGCATGGGAAACAACAGAGTACACCAAGATGATTCCTATTGTCCCCCTCATATATACCTTCTCAGGAATACACATTCAAATGCCCTCGTGTGTGTGTGTGTACATATATACATATATACTTGTATATGTATGCAAACTAAATAAAATATTACTTTTATAGACACCTTAATCTTTGCATCCAAGCTATGAAAATTGAAAGGTGTACCTAATAAGTTTGTATGAGCTGAAATAAAAAAAAAAAGTTCCCATAGGTACTCCCTTAGAAAGTTCCCATAGGTACACCCTTAGAAAGTTCCCATAGGTACACCCTTAGAAAGTTCCCATAGGTACACCCTTAGAAAGTTCCCATAGGTACACCCTTAGAAAGTTCCCATAGGTATTCCTTTAGAAAGCTCCTCATAAGCAGGTACAGCTGCGTTTAAGTTGTGTGGGCAGAGTCACTCAACCTCAGCACTGCCAATGTTCTGGGCTGGACAACTTTGTTCTGTTCTCTGCTAAACAGCTTTGCCAACCTCTGATGCCAGTAGCACCACTCTTCAGTGGTCACAATCTAAACCATCGCAGACAATTTCATGTGCTTCCCAGGGCAGCTCCCAGTCGAACAGCAATGAACTATGAGACAAGAAGATGGAAGATGCCAGCATCTACCATGAAGTCCAAAAGGAAGCAGCCTGGTGGTACCAGGATTGCCAGCACCTGTGTTCTCTCCTGCCATCTCTGTGCAGCCTGTGATTTCCTCTTTGTGGTCCAGAACAAAGCTCTGGTTGTGGGAAGGAGGGAGAGGGAAGAGCCACATGCCCAACCTTGAAGATGCTTCACAAAGCAACACACAGCTGGTGTGTCCCCTGGGCCTGACTCGGTCCCCTGCTCACAACTGCAACCTGAGCTTGAAAATGAAATCCTGAATTCTAGGATGCTATGAACCAGCTAAAGGACAGCATGAAGGAAGGGAAGGACATGTGCCAGAGACTACCAACCATCTCTACTGCATGGTGACCGACAAATCATTCTTCAGTATCCTCCTGATCCCCAGCCAGGCACAAGGGAGTCAATCTGTCTGAACCTCAGTAACAAGGCTAGGAAAAGGCCAGACCCGAATCCAAGTCCTATTTTAAAAAGTTTGTTCTTCCTTTTCATGTACCCTATTAAATCTCTCTGGAAGCCATTCTCTGTAATATAATAATATATTATAAACATTTTTCCATGTCTTCAGGTTTTCATAAAGACTAAGGTTTGAGAGCCAGATGTATAAAGCCAGAAAAAATGGAATTGAAAATCCAGGTTAGCAGGAGTGTGGCCTGGATAGCTAACTTCTGAAAGCTCTACTTTTCTCATCTAACAGAATGATAATTCTGCTTTCTCATCCTTGATTTGCTGGATAGATGCCATCAATATCAAAAAATATCTTCTGAATAATAATAATGGCTAATACATATAAAGCAGCTCTCAGGTTACACTACAGCACTTCAGCATGCTAATCATTCTTCTCTTCCCAATGAAGTTGCTTTCAATAACGACAGTATTTTCTTGTACTCAAGTTTATGGACTCATAACCCATGTCTCTGAAAAACACCAAGGCTTTCTGCATTAATCAGGGTTCTCTGAAGAACAGAATCTCTAGAATGTAATATATGTAAATAAGCTTATTAAATTAACTTACAATAAAAAAAAGAAAGGAAAAGTTTTAAACTATCCAGTGTTCAACCATGTTAATGGCAAACCTATGAAGCAAAACTCTATACAAACTTCTATCCCAGGACTAATGAATTTAAATAAATGGACATTTTCATATTGTTTTAATATTGGAAAGAAGGAGTAGTTCTACTCTGAACGAATTGGATTCTCTCTTGCTGTTTTTGTGGGAATAAAAGAGCAAGAGCCAATTGAATATGGGTGCAATTGGATGCAAAAATATGTCAAAATATGATACATGGTTTACAGGAGAAGGCTGTGGGACTTATTCCTCATTATGTTTTGCACACCTAATCATTACTGCTTTCCACTATGAAATTCTAGTAATGTAGTTGGACATGTTTTTTTTTTTTTTCTCCATTACATGGATTTTTTTTCCTTTTTTTTATTAAAAATTTAATTATACATTTTAAAATTTTTTACCAGTTCCCTCCCTCCCCCCTCCTCCCCCCGAACCACCTCCTCCCCCTCCCCTTCCCCCAGTGCCTCCCCCCCAATTCCCAGAGAGTCCTTCATTGTGTACGCCTAACTCTCCACTGGGTCCTCCTCTCCGATGACATATAAGGACCCAGTGGCATTTCCATAAGCCCTTTCTCTTGTTCCCCTTAAGCATAAGATCACTACTATGGCTGTCAATCCCTTGCCTCCAGGGGTCTCGGTTGCCCTTAACAGATGCTAGACTTTATGAGGGCAACAGTGCGCTGGACATTGCGCAGGGCATGCAAAGTCCCATTATGATTGCTTTGGCCCCAACTATTGTTGAGAATCTTGCAAATCGTTGCTCCTCCCATCCTTTTGCTCTTACAATCTTACCGCCCCCTCTTCCGCAAATGTCCCTGAGCTCCAGGATGGGGAGAGATTAGGCTGGCCTAGTTCTATGTGATTGATATAGAGTCTCTGAAGTTCTGGATTGTGGTTTGTTGATTTTCTTTTGCAGTTTTGCTGCTCCTGCAATACCCTTCACTCCATTCTGTTGGGCACTATATGTCACCCCCTGGCCAGAGACAAAAAGCTGTTAAACTGGAGTCTTGTTGTAATAGCACATTCAAGGGTAGATGTAATAAGAGTAGGAAACCTCACTGATATGTTTTAAAGCATCCACTGAAGAAGTTGATATTACCTGGATGGTTTCAGGAGAGATAAAGTAAAGCATCATGCCTGGATATTGAAGGAAGGAAGAAAGGCATTTTCTTGGGAGGTAAGTACCAACTGGTCCACAAGTTCCTGGCAATAAAGGATTTTCATTCCCACATCAAATCCAAGAGGAATCATATCAGATAGGCTCCTTTCTGAATCTCCCTGAAGACTCAATATCCAGAGCTCCTCATTAAACACAGCATATGTTTTATGATTTTGAGCCCGTGAGTGCACATCCTAAGAGATATGATTTCAGAAGAGTGGAATTCATGCTGGTTCACTTTTTGGTCCCAAATTCCAAGTGTCTAGTATTAACATATCTCTTTTCTACTTCTTTCCATTTTATATGCCTTTATCACATAGCACATGAATTTTTTTCATTGAATTCCAAACCTTGCATTTTCCCTTATAAAAGCATTTCTGTCTACTATATGTCATCAGTAGGCCTGAGGTCATTTTACTTTGGAAACTATACTTCACATACATGAGTGCAGCACATATACATCAGTCAAAAATATTATGAGAATGTCAACACTCTGAGTTGTCTCATTTCCTTTAGTCACTGCTTTGGAAGTTTCAATGTATTAGCATAATTTTCCACAGAATATTAAAATCTACAATGTTTGATAGCCAATTATTGAAAAAGAATAATTCCTTGGTGAGTAAGTTACTAATATTTTCTCCAATTTTATATGATAGTTTGTCAATTTTTACTGATTTTATTGTTGTCTTTTTTGTATTAATCACTGACTGATAGATTATCCTTTTGTGATTGTGGCAGTTAGCCTCCATTGTTGCTGATAAATCCATGACCAAACAGCCTAAGGGAACAAGAGGTTTTATTTTCTCTATTTCTTTTCACAGTTCCTTGCCTGGCTTGACAGGAGAGCCCACACCAACACCAAGGACCCAGGAAACTGGCCACATACTATCTGCATAACAGATGTAAGGGAGACAATCCTTACTTGCCAGACCAGCATGTCTGGTCAAGTACACAGCAGGACGCCCACTTTCTCAACCAATTTTCTCCTTCTTCTTCACCTTCCTCGGGATTAGTCCCACCTACCGTGGGCTGGGCCACTTCATCAACTACACAATCTGTTGCAGGTTCACTCTGTGTTTATCTCAACTTCTAATTCTCTACAAAAATATCTAGTGCTCAAAGCCTCATTGGTTAAGTTAATACCTGTATCTAACTATGACAGTGATTCTGAATTGTTTTTTCTGCTTATGAGTCAACCATAAGACCCTGAAGTAAGTATGAATTCAGAACCATCTCTCCTCCCAGCGCTTCATCTTTTCTGCCCAAGGAATTCCTGTTTTTGCATCAAAGGATCTTCACTGAGAAAACTTAATGGTTGTACATAATTTCTCAGT
Source organism: Typhlomys cinereus (assembly GCA_023101885.1). Classification (NCBI taxonomy): domain Eukaryota; kingdom Metazoa; phylum Chordata; class Mammalia; order Rodentia; family Platacanthomyidae; genus Typhlomys; species Typhlomys cinereus. Next base: position 3,552,915 of record JALPQD010000206.1, read on the forward strand.
TTTTTCCCATTGACAGAGACTCTTGACGTAGTTCCTTGATTAACTTTTCCTTCTGCCTTATTTCCTAAGTCTCATCAGTTTGTGGTTCCACACAAAGAAGTGAAATACTTATTTTTGCTGACATTCCTCTGTGTGTGTAGGTATATGTTTTGTATGTGAGTAGTTGTATAGGTGTGTAGGCTTGAAAGTGATTTTGCTCGAGTGTGTGTACCTGTGGAGGCTCAATAATGACAACAGGAATCATCTTCATTGCTCTTTCTCTTTATTGTTGTAAGTCTGGGTCTATAATTAAACCCAGAACATGTCATAAGGCTAGTATGGTTAGTGAGCTTACTCTGAGGATTCCAGGCTCTGCCATCCAGGACTAGAATGGAGCACCACACTCACTCATACTCTCTAGCTTGTAAGACTAAGACCTTAAGCTTTTGATGTTCATGATTATTTTATGATTAGGGATTGTATGAGCTTTCCCATTAAGATTTTTTTTTATTTTTGTAAAAAAAAAAATGTCATCAGTGTTCCCTCTAGTTCATCTGCTCTTGTGTAGAGAGAAGAGAAGGGGAGAAGGAAAGGTAGAAGGAACGAATAAGTACTCAATATTCTTGTAAAACTAGGAAAAAACAATTTTTAAAATGTCAGCAGAATTTCTAGGATTGCATGGAGTCTATGGATTGTTTCAGGTAGTATGTCTATTTTCACAATGCTATTTTTTCCCATCCATGAGTATGGGAGGTATTTCCATTTTTTAGCTTCTTCTTCAGTGCTTTATAATTTTCTTTCCAGACATTTTGCACTTTCTTAGGTAGATTCACTTCAAAGATATTTTGATGCTAATTTAATGAGATTGTTTCCTGGAATTTTTCTCTGCATGGTTATTACTAGTATGTGGGAAACATACATGTGCTGTTTCTACATTTTGTATCCTGTTACTTTACTGAAAGTTTTCATCAGTCATGAGTGAGTGTGTGTGTGTGTGTGTGTGTGTGTGTGTGTGTGTGTGTGTGTGTGAAATCATTTAGGGTGCCTTACACGCAGGATTGTATCATCTGGAAATAAGGATATTTTGATTTCTTCCTTTGCTGTTTATATCACTTTCATTTCTCTTTCCTTAATAGTTAAAGCATCAAGCACTACACCACACAAGAGTGGAGGGTAAAGTTGACCCTCTATTCTTGTAATGTTTATTGTGAAAATGCTTTGAGAGATTTCTCATTTAGCACAATATTGGCATAGGTTTGGCATAGGTTTATCAAATGCAGTTTTTGTTATGCTGAGATATTGATATATATTTCTTTTATTCTCAGAGCTGTTGTCGTGAAGGGATATTTTATCTTGTCAAATGTTTTTTAAATCTATTTTTGTCTTGGATCTTGTGCACAGTACATGTTATGTTTTCTGATTTGTATGTGTTAAAACTTACTTGAAAATCTGAAATAAAGCAATTATGATAACTCATCTTTTTGATGTGTTGCTGGATTCATTTTGCAAGGATTTGGAGATGTTTTATATCTATGTTCATTGATGAGATGAGCTATCATTTCCTTTTGTATGTGGTTATTATTACTAAATAATGTTTAATATGAAGATTGTGTTAAGGAAGAAGACCTCTGGAAAAAAATAATCCCCCATTTCACACCTCCCCTGGGGAAATTATTGAAGGTTCATTCCAATTGTGACAATGGAAAACTATTTTTTCAGTGCTATACTCACTGATATATCATCCACGTTCTAGCAAGCCCCCAGGCACATGTCAATGTAGACAACCTCGATGAAATTTAGGGGACCATAAACAAAGACATGAAGTAAGAGGGAGACTGATTGGAAAGAAGGTTTTCAATGGGAGAAGGAGAGATAGGATTGAATAAGGTCAGAGTAAAATGAATTAAATTCATTGTATACTTGTAAGCAGCTGCCAAAGAATTTTTTTAAGTGAATGTGGGCCGGAGAAATAGCTCAGCAGGCAAGGCACATTATTGCAAACCTGGGGACATGAAATCAATCCCAGAAGCTCACATAGTAGAAAAAGAGAACTGACTTCTGAAAGTTGTATTCTGTATTCCACCTGTGCACCATGGCATGCATGCTCCTTCTCTTTCCTTCTCCCTCTCATATACATATATACACACTCTCTCTTTCTCTCTCATTGTCACTCTTTCTTTTGCTCAGATAAAAAATAGAAAAAATGAAATAAAAACAAAAAGTGAATTTAAAAACAGTAGTTTTCTTTTAAATTTATGGAATAATTTAAGAAATATTGATGCTTATATTCTCTGTAGGTCTGTTAGCAATACACCCACCTTGGCCTATTTTAACCTTAACACAGAGATATCTTACTGTTACTTCAGCTTCATTACTTGTTATAGAAAAGTATCATCTGTTTATATGCTGTTGGTTTTACTTTGGCAGTCATACATCTCTAAGAAATCATCTATTAATTATAGATGTTTCAATTCATTGGAAAATAAGTTTCAATCATATGTCTGAATAATCTTCTAATGTCACTGGTATCTGTTGAAGTATTTCTCTCAGCTCTGGCTTGAGTTAGTTGAGGCTTCAAAGACATGCTACACAGACATGGCAACAGGAACAGCATGGTAGAATATATCAATACCAATGGAATATCTCTCCATGCTGTACATGGTGGTACTTCCCTCTTCCCTCCACTTTTAAATTATCTGTTCTATTCTAATGCTGTTCTACCCTAAGGTTAAACCATGGTTCCCTTGGCCACCGGCCCTCATGTTTATCAATCAATCAATAAATAGATAGTGGAAAGAGGGTAGTACTCAGAAATAGCTCACACATCTTCATCGATACAATTTTGACAAAGGTTTCAAATCAATTGAGCAAATAAGTTTAAACAATGATTTAAATGTCAATTGAACATTTGAGAGGATTGGTACCTAGTATTTATACATACTCTAAAAATTAAATATTGCAAGTTAAATCATCCAATTAATACATAGACTTGTGAACAGAATACACAGTTCTCAAAAAAGAAATATGGAGGTTAATAAATATTTGTAGACATGTTCAACATCCTTAACCATAAGAAACTTCAGATTGGGGCTGGAGAGAATGAAGCTTCTATGCATTAGATGCATAAAATGTATTCATTTTATGCATTATCTTAACTGAATTTATATTGTAAATGCATATGCTGTAACTATATGTATATGTTTTGTATTACTTGCTTTTTCCATGTAAGATATCCTCATCTCTCTCATAGTGTATATTTACATAGAGTGTACATAGTCACCCTCTCTGTTTTTTCCATATCTGTTTTTCTGTCTCTGTCTCTGTCTCTGTCTTAAGTCAATAGTCTATGTAAGAAAGGAAACATGCAGTTTAGTCTTTCTTAACCTGGTTTATTTTGCTTAACATAATGATCTCTAGTTGTATCAATTTCATATAAATGCAATAATTTCATTTTACTTTGCAACCAAACAAAATTTAATTGTGTACATTTACACAATTAAATACTGGTCATGAATTAAGGGGTTAAGCCTCTGCTTTGCAGGTGGAAGGTCTTTAGTTTGAATCCTAGACCCCACGTATAGACACCGGACAGAAGCGGGTGCGGCCTGCGTTTCTGGTCCTGGTAGGGCGGAGCCTCTGAATCCCGGGGCAGAGTAAACAAGGAGGTGGAGGCGGTCCATGGAGGTTCCGGAATTCACCCGAAGTTCTACACACACACACACACACACACACACACACACACACACACACGCACACACAATTGAGTAAATAATAAAAAAAAAAAATTAAAAAAAAAAGAAACCAGATTAAAACTTCTTTGAAATTGTGTCTCCTCCTAATTATGTCTAACTTGAAGAAAACAAGAAATGTTGGTAACGATTTGGGAAAAGAGTAAGTACCATAAATATGAGTGAGATTTTAACCTTTTGTATCCACAATGAAAGTAAGTGAGGAATCAGTAAGTGTCAAATAATTGACTACCATAAGGTTTACTGTGTCATACCTGCTTGTATTTCCAGTGGACACTAATCAGCAGATTTCATGGATACTTACATGTATGAATTCATTGTTATACTAGTCACATAAGCTAAGACATGGAACCAAGTGAGATGACCAGAGACAAATGGATGGATAAAGAAAATGCACACAATTAAATTTTGTTTGGTTGCAAAGTAAAATGAAATTATTGCATTTATATGAAATTGATACAACTAGAGATCATTATGTTAAGCAAAATAAACCAGGTTAAGAAAGACTAAACTGCATGTTTCCTTTCTTACATAGACTATTGACTTAAGACAGAGACAGAGACAGAGACAGAAAAACAGATATGGAAAAAACAGAGAGGGTGACTATGTACACTCTATGTAAATATACACTATGAGAGAGATGAGGATATCTTACATGGAAAAAGCAAGTAATACAAAACATATACATATAGTTACAGCATATGCATTTACAATATAAATTCAGTTAAGATAATGCATAAAATGAATACATTTTATGCATCTAATGCATAGAAGCTTCATTCTATTTATAACTAACTCAATTTATGCATTAAACTTTTAGCAAATCATGAACAAAAGTTTCTCTTATGCTGTCTGTCATTATAATAAGCAAATCATTAGGAGGTTTTTCTTTTCTTTCTTTTTTTTTTTTTTTTTGAGACAAGTATTTCACTCTTTACTCCAGCCTGGCCTCAAAATTACACTGTTGTTTAGGTTGGTCTTAATCTCATGTGTCATTTATTCAAATCTGGGATGAGAGTTATATTTCACCATGTATGATTTTCATCAAGAATGCTGTACATTCTTTGTAAATTCATGACCAGTATCTCTATTGTTTATGTTAGTAACATGCAAGCATATAAAACTCATGAACAGTCAAATTTAAGACATAAATTGAAATTGTTATAGTTAATCAGAAATGAATAAGAAATCAGTTGAGGGCTGGAGAGATGGCTCAGGGATTAAAACTCTACCTTACAAGCAGAAAGTCTTGAGTTCAGATCCAAGGTCCCAAGTAAAAATACCAGGCAGAAACGGTGGCAGCTTACACTTCTAGTTCTGGTGGTTAGACCTTGGGAAATCCCAGAGCAAAGCAAAAAAGAGGTGAAGCAATCAAAGATGATCCTTCCCAAAGTCACCCTATGTCCAGAAGGACATAGCAGTGTCTACCCTCTGATACACACACACACACACACACACACACACACACACACACACACACACACACACATCCCACATACACACAAACATACACACACAAAAACACACAATAAATGAATAAATAAGTTAATAAAGTTTAAAAAGAAAGCAGCTGGAATGTGGCACCAATTAACTTTGATTGTCACCAAAAAGCATTTCTATTACAATAGTCAGCGATAGTTTTAACTCATCAATGTGATATAGCAATTAAGACAAAAGACAATAATACAGGAATAATGCAGTAACCCTGTTATTTAAATGAAAAATACAAATAACATCAGAATATAGATGAACACCATCCTTGAAGGGGAACATGCTTCTCCCCCCCATGTTCCTTAGAAACAATGACATCTTGCCACCAGTTAACAGAGTTCTCTAGACTTTTACTGACTGGAGATTCTAGGTATGGAATTTCTGACTGCACATCTTCTCCTGGAATTCTGGGAACAGGATATGATAACTATTGTCTCCATTTGTGATTGAGGGGAGTCTGTGTTACTCAGCCTTGAAGTAAGCCCAGTTGCCTCTTGTCTATTGATAAGGAATCCTTATATGCCCTGCTTTGTGTGTGTGTGTGTGTGTGTGTGTGTGTGTGTGTGTGTGTGTGTGTGTATGTGCATATGAGTGTGTGTGTGACACAGTCACAGTTATGGAGTGCTGAAAAGGCCCTACAAAATGGCAAGTATCTGAGAGTATCTGAAGTTCTCTGTTTTTTTGTGAGTGATATCAGATCTTGGCAATAGTCATTGACAAGTCATGGTGGGCAGCTATACCTCCTTTTTTCTTAATTGAAATAAAGTTAATGAATGAATTCTCCAATAAAATGATTTACAAATTAAAAGTAACTTAAATACATGGAGCATATCAAGTAAAATTCCTCAGTTTTGACATGGTTTAGTCTGTCTGTCTCCTCCATCACACATAGCACTTAATAGATCTTGGGATCAAAACTGCTTCTTATCTCAATAAACTGTTTCAGTCTTTCCTTTGGAATAAAGTTAAAATGTAATTTTATTTCTTCTTTTGACATGTTAAATGTATTAGGGTTCACCTAGATAATCCAAGATAAACACATCTTCCTCTTTAGAGAGACTATTCCACTTATCATGTGAGTCATGAGCACCGAGTTGTCACATTCCATCAGCCACCATTAACTGGGGATGGGATTCTGACATGCAGCATGGTGTTCTACTTAGCCACTATAGAAAGTCAGTTTGCTTTGTCTTTGGAAAAGTTAAATATCAGAGGATCACAGGAAGGGCCTTCATGTGTTCCTCAGGCATCAACACCAGATGTGCCCAATGTGTTTATTCCCATTCAAGAGCCATTTCAAAATGAAATCACCCCTAGATATCACTGAAAACTTGTTCCCTGTTCCTGTGTATTCTCAAATTCAGACAATGCTCACCATATAAGATATCTCTCCATTCCTTCAACATACACGTTAGAGTTTACTTCTCTTCTTAAAACTTAAAGTAGTGGAACAACACCACATTCTAAAAGGGACCATAGCGGACTTCTCTACCACCCTGAAATTCCAGGATCTGTCTCCAACAAGGCCGAGCAACAACCCAGGGCAGACAGTACACAGTATATAGAAAGTATCTATGGACTGGAGTAATGGCTCAGAACTTAAAGCCTTTGCCTTGCAAGTAAAAGGATCTGAGTTCAGATTTCCAAATTCCATATAAAAATTCTGGGTAGATATAGTGTTGGCCTGCTATTCTGGCCCTGGAAGATGGAGCCTGGAAAAACTGAGAGCAAAGAAATAAGAAGGTAGAGCAATCCAGGATGATTCTCAGTGTCACTCTTGATACTCCATAGGCACATACAATGAAGTGTCACCTGTACACAGACACACACACACACACATATCACACAAATTCATCTGTCCTTAAGTCTCAATTTAATTCCAAATTATCCTTCGGGTTAGTTCCTTCCTTAACGATCATTTTCTTTTCCTAATTTATTTTTTAGTATATATGTATGTGTGTGTATGTATTAGATGGCATTGTGTTTGCTTCTTAAGGCCCAAGGATAACTTCAGGAATCATGCTGGATTGCATCTATCTACCTTTTGCTTCACTCTGGGATTTTCCAAGCTCTGCTTTACAGAGCTGGATGTGCAGATCCTCACAACTTCTGACTGGCATTTTTACCTTGGATCCAGGGTCTGAAATCAGGACCTTCTGCTTTCAAGGCAGAGGCTTAACCCTTGAGCCATCTCCATAGCCCCCTAGCAACTATTCTACTTTCTTCCTCCCCCAGTAGAAAGAGTGCAGGTCTGTTTTTAGATATGAAAGGAGTAGGTAATCATATTTCTGTGATCCTCTCTCTCAATATTAAGGAATTCCCTATGTTGCAAGTCTATAGATTTGTACATCTCTTCCTTTATAAAAAATACATAAATATGTATACATTGATTAACTTCAAAGATTTCACAATTATCTCAAAACATTGATAACAGCAACTAAAAACAGCTTCATGAGTAATAAAATCTAATTTGGTGTGTGTCATTATTACTATACAAGAAAATTTCTGCCAGAATTTATCTCTACATCATATAGACATCCATTCTCCCTCACAGGGGACCTAATTCCAGCATGCAATTAGCATGAACATTATTGAGTGATCTGGAAGAAGGTGTTGTCTAATACATTCACAGTTGATCAGAACTTCCCTTTTCCTGACCATTGTCTCAAACTGGCCTCTTCTGAAGGGTGCCATAAAAACAATAGCTAAAATTAGAGAATCTCTTCATAATCCATTATTATTTATATTTTTTATAAATTAATATATTTTAACATATTGTTTAGAGAATAATAATTTTTAGGCTTGGTTTTGAATTCCCTTAAAAGTACATTGTATCCTGCATAGAAAATTGTTTAGAAAATAAGTTTCTTCGTGATTTTTTTAAACAAAAGCCTTGAGCTGATCCACTTAGAACCCAGGGACAAAATTATAGTAGAAGTAACAGGAATGTGGCACTTCCTGATAAAATGTTGGTTAGAGAGGTCTTAAAGGTGCCCAAACATTATAGGCTTTTGCCATTGCTCTTGGTTGCTCTCCAAAAACTGTCAATAAGACCTTATTACTGAAAATGCCACAACATGGATCATAGCACATGGGCAAAATGTATCAAGTGGAACTGGTATGAGAACTTTCTTCTTGTTAGATAGCTTACACAATACCAAGGAAGCTGCTGGGGAAGGGAAATAACCCCAAGCCTCATGAATGGCATGGGATCTGTAGATTGCAATGTAAATCACAATGGCAACATGTGACCACCAGTGTAATAGTGGCATGAGTACCAAAGAGACATCCAACAGCTTTCTGATTGGACTCAAGACCAACTTGTCAGGGGCTGGAGAGGTGGCTCAGGGGTTAAGCCTCTGCCTTGCAGGCGGAAGGTCCTGAGTTCGGATCCTAGACCCCGCGTATAGACGCCCGGGCAGAAGCAGGGATGGCCTGCGTTTCTGGTCCTGGTAAGGCGGAGCCTGTGAATCCCCAGCAGAGTAAACAAGGAGGAGGTGGAGGCGGTCCATGGTGGTTCGCGAATTCGTCCGTGGTTCTACACACACACTCACACACACACATACACACACATATACATACACACATGTGCACACAATTGAATAAATAATAAATAATAAAAAAGACAAACTTGTCAGAATGGTACCCATCACTGTTACTGTAAACTAAAACAAGAATCTAAATAGATCAATAGAAAAGGCAGCAAATAAACCTATAAATAGGAAGACAGTAAATCAAACTGCTCTGCAGGCAACTGTTATTATACCCATAGAATGGGAACTCACAGTGGAAACCTTTGGGTATAAAGCTGGATGAGTGAGGGGAAATGCACGCACCAGTGGGGTAGCCTGAAGGACAGTAACTGGTACACTACAGAGGACTGAACCCCCATTGAATAGATAAGCTAGAGTGAACCCTAAAGTCCATAGAAGCATACAGGTATAGAGTAGTCAAGCCAGACTGAACTCTAAAGTCCACAGAAGCATACAGGTGGAAGAGTGGGATGGAATGATGAATGGAAGGAGGGAGTGCGGAGGGAAGGAAGCTGGGATGAATACTCAATATGCTTGTAAAAGTAGAAAAAATTAATAAAAATCAAAAGAAGTTGCTTAAATTATGTGCCAAATACCTAAAAGTTAAAAGTATTGGATCAAGTGCAGATGTCCTGGAAGGGGATGGTGGGAGAGGAAGGGGTGGGGTGCAAAGACATGAATTCATTCTGTTTGCATACGGAAATTTCAAAGAATAAAGAGAAAAGAAAGCACTGAGTCATGGATGATGGAAGAATGGGATGAAATATCAGGTGTCTAGTGGGACAGGAATGCTGTCACTTTAACTTACTCTATCTAGAAACCCAAGTTTAAAGAAAATTGCACCTCACAAAAGAGACATTATTTTACCTACAACTTTCTTCAATGATTCCTTCGTGTCCCTGTTCCTCAAACTGTAGATAAAGGGGTTCATCATCTGAGGGATTGCTGAATACATCACTGAAGCCATTGCAATCTTCCTGGGTGAATCAATTATCTCAGAGGTAATGTATACCCCAAAACCTGTCCCGTAGAACAAGAAAACAACTGACAGGTGAGACACACAGGTGGAAATAGCTTTGCACTTCCCTTCTGATGATGGCATTCTTATCACTGCTGACACGATGCATATGTAGGAGACAATGACTCCAGACAGAGGCACACCAGCAAAAACAGAAGCAGAAATCAATATCAGTACATTGTCAACAAGCGTGTCAGAACAGGCAAGCTTCAGGACTTGAGCAAGCTCACAGAAGAAGTGAGGAATTTCTGCCTCAGGACAGAAGGACAGACACAGCACCATCAGAGTGTGCAGCAGGCCATTTGCAACACTCATGGCCAGAGAAACCAGAATGAGTAGGACATTGAAGCAGGGGTTCATGATGACTGTGTACTTCAAGGGGTGGCAAATGGCCACATAGCGGTCATAGGTCATCACACCAAGGAGAAAACCTTCCATAATAGTGCAGATCACAACGAAGCATATCTGGCTCAGGCAACCTGTGTAAGTGATGCTCTGGTCCTTTGTCTGGATGTTCCACAGCACTTTTGGGATAATGATGCTGCTTAAACATATGTCATTCAAAGACAGGTTTGAGAGAAAGAAGTACATAGGGGTGGAGCTGGGAGTCAGAATTGATGGCAAGGATGATGAGTAAGTTTCCCAGGATGGTGATCAAGTAGATGCACAGGAAGAAGCTAAACACCAGGGGCTTCAGGTCTGCATCATCTGTCAGTCCCAGAAGAAAGAACTTAGAAACAGCTGTTTTGTTTCTAGCTTCCATGATAATGAATCTGAAGGGAGATGCGATAAAAAAATTCATAAAAAAATGCCTTACATTTACACAAAAGGATGATCCAGGGGATGAGAGGGAGGAAGGGGGAGGCACTTGGTAAAGGGGAGGGAAGGAGGGGGGTGAAAGGAAGGGGGGAGAGTGCAAGGGGGACTGGGGAGGGGAGGAGGGAGGGAGAGGACGGGGATACCTATTGAGCTTGTATGACTGGGAAAAGAATAAAATATGGGAGAAACAAAACACATTCCTTAGAATAGCAGTGTAAAGTATGTGCATCAAAAAACCACCTGGTGTGTACCTTGTCTTCTTTTCTCATTCAGCTTTTGGGATTATAGAGGCATGTTTTTATGATTACACCAACCAGTTTGTAGTACATGATTTTGACATTCTAGAAATTAATAATACAATCCAAAAGCTTACTATCCCATAACAGTAGGGATACATTTCAATGATGTAGTTTCCCTTCATGTTGCTAATGAAAATACAACCAAACATGTGTTAGTTAGGGTTCTCTAGAGTCACAGAATTCACAGAATGAATATATATATAGGAAATTTATTGAGTTGGCTAACAGAAATGGCCGAGGTAGTCCAGGGAAGGCTGTCAGCACCCGAGGTAGTCCAACGATGGCTTCCAGTAGCCGAGGTAGTTCCAACGATGGCTGCCAATAGCTAGCTGCTCAGTTCAGTAGTCAAGTAGGTGATGGCTGAAGGCTGAAGAACTCCTAGAGTCTTGGAAGGTCGAAAGAACCGGGCAGCCGGAAGGAAGAACGATTCCTACCACAGGTGCAAGAACGCATCTGTTCTCCTTGGTGGCTCCTTTTCATATGATGTAGTATTGGGAGAATCCTTTGAGAGCTTTGATGTTCTGATAGGATCTAGGGTGTGTACTATCCTTTCAAGTAGTCTCAGTTGATCCTTTCCAGAGGTGGTCTCAGCCCAGCTTAGTTAATACCCTGTGTGTCAAGTTGACACCCAGGCTTAACTATCACAAAACAGCTTAGAGCAATTATGGAGCTTAGTGTGGCTTATGATTCTCGGTTATATTTCATTAGCATGACAGGTGAGTTCATTCCAACTTCAGGAGTCAAGAGAATTGATCAAACCATACCATGCAATGATTCTAGAGAAAGACACACTTTCTTTTTTTTTTCTTTAACATTTTTATTATTATTTCAGCTCATACAAACTTAATAGGTACACAGGTTCCCTCCCTCCCTCCACCTCCCCCAGACCCCCCTACTCCCCCTCCCCTTACCCCTCCCTCCCCATACCCCAGTGCCTCCCCCCCAATCCCCAGAGAGTCCTTTAATGTGCATGCCAGACTCTCCTCTGGGCCCTCCTCTCCGATGACGTACAAGGACCCAGTGGCATTTCCCTGAACCCTTTCCTGTGTTCCCCTTAAGCATAAGAACACTACTGTGGCTGTCAATCCCTTGTCTCCAAGGATCTTGGTGCCTTTAGTAGATGCTAGACTTTGTGGGGTCAATAGTGTGTTGGACATTGCGCAGGACATGCAAAGTCCAATTATGATTGCTTCGGCCCTAACTTATGTGGAGTATCTTGCATATCATTGCTCCTCCCATCCTTGTGCTCTTACAATCTTACCGCCCCCTCTTCTGTAAATTTCCCTGAGCTTCAGGATGGGGAGAGATTAGTCTGGCCTAGTTCTAGGTGGGTGATATAGAGTCTCTGAAGTTCTGGATTATGGTTCATTGATTTTCTTTTGCAGTTTTGCTGCTCCTGCAATGCCCTTCACTCCATCCTGATGGGTATTTTATTTCACCCCTGGCCAGAGATAAAAAGCTGTTAAACTAGAGTCTTGTTATAAGAGTATATTCAAAGGTAGATGTAATAAAAGCAGGAAACCACAGTGAGGGAGGGGCCAATCACCCATTTGCAAAATGGTTACCTCTTATCTGCCAGACTATATGCCCTCCCCTTCTGGTGAGATCATATCCCCTCAGTTGTAAATGATGAGGAACGAAAGTCTGTGAACTTAACCAGATAAGACACACTTTCTTGACAGAAGACTTACAAGCCAAAATGACAAACTATACCAAACTACTGAACTAGCTCCCTCCATCTTATCATCTGCCTAGGAAATGGTCCCACACACCATGAGCTGTGTTCTCTTATATCAACTAGATAATCATACACAAGTTTCTTCAAGGTTTGCCTTAACAACTGTTTTTTTTTTTCACTGATGGGCACAAAACCTCTATGCTTCACTGTCAAGTTTACAACTATAACTAACTATCATAGTTAGAATGTGTTTTAACAGCCATCATATTTGTAAAATGTCTTATCTTTATTTTTTTTCTTTTTTTTTATTAAAAATTTAATTATACATTTTAAAATTTTTTACCAGTTCCCTCCCTCCCCCCTCTTCCCCCTCCCCTTCCCCCAGTGCCTCCCCCCCAATTCCCAGAGAGTCCTTTATTGTGTGCAGCTAACTCTCCACTGTGTCCTCCTCTCCGATGACATATAAGGACCCAGTGGCATTTCCATAAGCCCTTTCTCTTGTTCCCCTTAAGCATAAGATCACTACTATGGCTGTCAATCCCTTGCCTCCAGGGGTCTCGGTGCCCTTAAAAGATGCTAGACTTAACGAGGGCAACAGTGCGCTGGACATTGCGCAGGGCATGCAAAGTTCCATTATGATTGCTTTGGCCCCAACTATTGTTGAGAATCTTGCAAATCGTTGCTCCTCCCATCCTTTTGCTCTTACAATCTTACCGCCCCCTCTTCCGCAAATGTCCCTGAGCTCCAGGATAGGGAGAGATTAGGCTGTCCTAGTTTTATGTGATTGATATAGAGTCTCTGAAGTTCTGGATTGTGGTTGGTTGATTTTCTTTTGCAGTTTTGCTGCTCCTGCAATGCCCTTCACTCCATTCTGCTGGGCACTGTATGTCACCCCCTGGCCAGAGACAAAAAGCTGTTAAACTGGAGTCTTGTTGTAATAGCACATTCAAGGGTAGATGTAATAAGAGTAGGAAACCTCACTGAGGGAGGGGTCCATCACCCATTTGCAAAATGATTACTTTTTATCTGCTAGACTATATGCCCTCCCCTTCTGGTGAGATCAGGAAAGAACGTCTGTGAACTTAACCAGGTTTCTCATTACTTACTTGCAGACCGTCATGGAGGCCTATTTTCTCTGCTGTAACATGGTCTCCTCTCTCCTTGTTTCTGGTGTGGCCCTCCTAACCCATCTCTCTTGTTCATAATCCTTGCACTTACTGTGTTACATAGGTTTACTTTTGAGTGTCCCAATGTGGGCTGGGTGAGTTTGGTACTAGGAGCCACCTATTAGGGAGTACATACGGCGCTTAATTTTCTGGGTTTGGGATACTTCACTTAATATAATTCTTTCTAATGACATCCATTTCCCAGCAAATTCCAGTAATTCATCATTTTTGATGGCTGAGTAGTACTCCATTGTATAGATGTACCACGGTTTCCTTATCCACTCGTCAACTGTTGGACATTTAGGTTGATTCCATGACTTTGCTATTGTAAACAGTGCTGCTATGAACATGGTCGAGCTTGTGCTATCGAGGCGAACCTTTGCTGCTTGGGGGGTTATTCCCAAAAGTGGGATAGCAGGGTCATATGGCATTTCAATCTTTAATTTCTTTAAGAATCTCCAGACGGCTCGCCAGAGTGGCTGTATGAGCCTGCATTCCCACCAACAATGTAGGAGAGTTCCCCTCTCTCCACATCCTCTCCAGCATTTGTCGTTGTTTGTATTGTGGATTTTTGCCATCCTGACCGGGGTGAGATGATATCTCAGGGAAGTTTTGATTTGCATTTCCCTGATGGCGAAGGAAGTGGAGCATTTTTTAAGATAATTGTTAGACATTTTAATTTCATCCCTGGTAAAGTTTCTTTGAAGTTCCAGGGCCCATTTTTAATTGGGCCAGTGTTTTCCTTGGAGTTTAATTTTCTAAGTTCTTTGTGCACTCTGGACAGTAGAGCTCTGTCAGATATGTGGTTAGTGAAGATTTTCTCCCATTCTGTGGGTTGCCTTTGAGCTCGTGTGACAATCTCTTTATCTGAACAGAAGCTCTTTAATTTCACAAGATCCCAACTGTTGAGAGTTGGTAGCAGTGACTGTGCCATTGGATGTCTGTTTAGGAAGTGTTGGCCTAGCCCAACCAGCTCGAGGGAGTTCCCTATCCTTTCAACTATGGTTTTTAAAGTCTGTGGCCTGATATCAAGGTCCTTGATCCATTTGGAATTAAGTCTTGTACATGGTGACAAGTACGGGTCCAGCTTTAATCTTCTGCATGTGGAGATCCAGTTTTGCCAGCACCATTTGTTGAAGATGCTGTTCTTTTTCCATTGGATTCTTTGGGCCCCTTTGTCAAAGACCAAATGGCTGTAACTTTGTGGGCTTATATCTGGGTCTTCAATCCTTATCCATTGATCTGTGTGTCTATTTTGGAGCCAGTACCAGGCTGTCTTTATAACTATGGATTTGTAGTATAGACTTAGGTTTGATATGGTAATACCTCCAGCTGTGTTTTTGTTACTCAGGATTGTTTTTGCTATCCTGGGTCTTTTGTGCCTCCATATGAACTTTGAGATTGTTTGGTCAACTTCTTTGAAGAATTGCTTTGGGATTTTGATTGGTATAGCATTGAATCTGTATATTGCCTTTGGTAGGATGGTCATTTTTACAATGTCGATTCTGCCAATCCAGGAACAAGGGAGGTCTTTCCACCTTCTGGTGTCTTCTGCAATTTCTTTCTTTAGGGTTTTAAAGTTTTCATTGTAAAGGTCTTTTACCTCCTTAGTTAGGTTTATACCAAGGTATTTAATTTTTTTAGGGGTTATAGTAAATGGCATGGTTTCTCTCAAGGCTTTTTCACTTCTTTCATTCTGGGCATATAGAAAGGCCTCTGATTTTGGCACATTTATTTTGTATCCTGCCACCCTGCTGAACTTCTCAATTAGTTCCAGGAGCTTCCTGGTGGAGTTTTTGGGATCACTCAGGTATAAGATCATGTCATCTGCAAATAGGGATAGCTTGACTTCTTCCTTGCCAATTTGAATCCCTCTTATGTCCCTTTCTTGTCTTATAGCTTCGGCTAAGACTTCAAGTACAATATTGAATAGAAGTGGTGAGAGTGGACAGCCTTGTCTAGTTCCTGATCGAAGTGGGAATGCTTCCAATTGTTCCCCATTGAGCATAATCCTTGCTGTGGGCTTGTTGTATACAGCTTTTATTATATTGATAAAGGTTCCTTCCATTCCTACTGTCTCTAGCGTTTTGATCATAAAAGGCTGTTGGATCTTGTCAAAAGCTTTTTCTGCATCTATCGAGAGTATCATGTGGTCTTGGACTTTGGACTGGTTTACATGATGAATTACATTTATTGATTTGCGTATGTTGAACCAACCTTGTGTGCCGGGGATGAAGCCTACTTGGTCCCCATGAATGATCTTTTTAATATGTTTTTGAATCCGATTTGCTAAGACTTTGTTGAGAATCTTTGCGTCTGTGTTCATCAGGGAGATCGGCCTATAGTTTTCTTTTTTAAGTGAATCTTTATTAGGTTTTGGGATTAAAACGATATTAGCTTCATAGAAGGAATTTGGTAGTGTTCCTTCTTTTGCTATTTGATGGAACAGTTTAAGGAGTATTGGTGTTATTAACTCCTTAAATGTCTTGTAGAACTCTGTGCTGAATCCATCTGGTCCAGGACATTTTTTGGTGGGAAGATTCGAGATTACTTCCTCAATTTCCTTATATGTTATAGGACTATTTAAATAATTCACAACTTCCTGATTCAATTTAGGTAAGTTGTGTTTACTTAGAAATTCATCCATCTCTTTTGTGTTGTCAAACTTCACAGAGTACAAGTTTTTGAAATATGATGTTATAATTCTCTGGATTTCTTGGTATCCGTAGTGATAACTCCATGTTCATTTCTAATTTTGTTAATTTGGGTTTTCTCTCTCTTGCTTTTGGTTAGTTTAGCTAGGGGTGTATCAATCTTGTTGATTTTTTCAAAGAACCAGCTTTTTGATTGGTTGATTTTTTCTATCGTTTTCTTAGTCTCGATTTCAGATATTTCTCCCCTTATTTTGCTAATCTCTTCTCTTCTACTGCTTTTAGGATCAGATTGCTCTAGTTTCTCTAAAGCTTTAAGCTGCATTGTTAAGTTGTTTATTTCTGATGTTTCCATTTTTTTGACGTGGGCATTAAGAGCTATGAACTTACCTCTTAGAACAGCTTTCATTGTGTCCCAGAGATTTTGGTAAGTTGTATTTTCGTTATCATTCACTTTCAGGAAATCTTGAATTTCCTTTTTAATTTCTTCCTGAATCCATTTATCATTCAGCATCATAGTGTTAAGTTTCCAGGAGTTAGTGTATTTTCTCTTGTTTGATGTGTTGTGGATGTCCAGCTTTAGGCCGTGGTGGTCTGATAGGGCACAGGTTAGAATTTCAACTTTCTTGTATATGTGTAGATTCATTTTGTGGCCCAATATGTGATCTATTTTGGAGAAAGTTCCGTGTGCTGCTGAGAAAAATGTGTATTCTTTGGTGCGTGGGTGAAAAGTTCGATAGAGATCTGTGAGGTCCATTTCTTTCAGGGTTTGATTAAGTTCCAAAGTGTCTCTGTTAAGCTTTTGACCTGTTGATCTATCCCATGTAGAGAGGGCGGTGTTTAAGTCCCCAAGAATTATCGTTTGGGGGTTGATTTCTCGCTTGAGACACTATAGGGTTTGCTTAATGAATGTGGAGGAGCCCGTATTGGGTGCATATATGTTCAGTATTGTGAAGTCTTCCTTGTGAATTGTAACTGTGACTAAAATGTGTTATCCATCTGTGTCTCATGATTTTTTTTTTATTTGAAGTGCACTTTGTCCGAAAGCATAATGGCTATCCCTGCCTGTTTCCTAGTTCTATTAGCTTGCAGAATTTTTAACCAGCCTTTTATTTTTAGGATGTGCCTATCTTTCATGGTGAGATGAGTTTCCTGAAGGCAGAAGATTGATGGGTTGTGGTTTTTAATCCAAGTTTGTAATCTGTGTCTCTTGATCGGTGAGTTAATACCATTGACATTTAATGTTATAATGGAGAAATTATTTTTAATTATGGAAATTTTTTATGTTTAGTGGCTTTTATAAGTATATTGTTTGACATTTAGCTTTTGGTGGTATTATACTTCCCTTCTGTCCTCCTGGATATGCTTGTTTTTTTCTTCAAGCTTGAGTATCATTTCTAGCATTTTTTGAAGGCCTGGTTTGGTAGACATGTGAGCCTTCAAGTTGTCTTTGTGCTGGAAAACTTTTATTTCTCCCTCAATCATGACAGATAGTTTTGCTGAGTGTATCAGTGTAGGTTGACATTTTTGCTCATTTAATCCTTGAAGTACGTCTCTCCAAGCTCTTCTTGCTTTTACTGTTTCCATTGAGAAGTCATTTGTTATTTTAATAGGTTTACCTTTAAAAGTGACTTTTTTTTCCCCTTGAAGCTCTCAGCACCTTTTCTTTGTCTTAAATGTGGAGTGTTTTGACTATTATTTTCCATGGCGATTTGCTATTTTGGTCATATCTGTTTGGGATGTGGAATGCCTCTTGTATTAGGATTGGCCTCTCATTCTTTAGTTGAGGGAAGTTTTCATTTATGATAATTTGAAAAATTTCCTCAGGTGTGGTATTTGGGATTCTTGCTCTGGTATTCCATGAATTCACAAGTTAGGCTTCTTCAGGGTGTCCCATATCTCTTGAATATTCCTCTCACGTATCTTTTTGGCTTTAACAACCTCTTCCATTGAGTTAATTCTCCCACTTTGTCTTCAAAATCTGAAATTCTATTTTCTGCTTTCTTAGTTCTGCTGATAAGACTCTCTGTTGAGCTTTGGGTTGAAGATATCTTGTCTTTGAGTTTGATATTAAACTCTGCCTGAGACTGTTTTAACTGCTGTATGTCTGTTTTTGTTTCTTGAACGGTTTTTTGAACTCCTCCAAGTGTTTGTTGTGTTCCCTTTCAAAGTGCTTGATGTGGTTGTTTAACTTCTCCTGGATTTCCTCTTTCATGATATTAATCATAGTAATGATCATACTTTGAAAGTCATTATGTTGGATCTGGCTTTCTTGGTTATTATCTGTGAATTTGTTTGGTTGGGATCCATCATTATGGGGTTAATTCTTTTGGTGGGAGAGTTATCTTCCTGGGTTTTGTTTTTCATCAATCTGCAGTTTTACTTGGGCATTGTTGTTTTGTCTCTTAAGACCTTTCATTTTCTGTGTGTTTTTGACTGAACTGATTTAGTTGGCATTACTACTCTTCGGCAGTTAATACTAGTGCTTGCCTTGGAGTTGGGTACGTTTGTGTGTTGTTAGTATGATTTCCTAGATGAGGCTATTAGGCTGTTAGTATATCAGTTAAGTCAGGTTAAGTAGACAGGGGGTGAATATTAGTATGGTAGTGCACTTTTACGATTTAATATCTTGGTGATATGGTTGGGTGAGTGGTATAATCCCTAGCATTGTATATGTTTTGGGGGTGGCTGTATGGAAAAGTTAATCTACAGTGATTAATGCTAAAAAGGAGCAGTATGTTAAAAAAAAAAGTAGTTTTCTTATCTTTGGGCTGGATGTGAAGAATCGCTCCCATGTGAGAGGATGATTTTAGAGGACTACAGATTTATGGCCTTTGACCCTCAGAGCGTTGCTTGAGTTTCCTTTGGATTCTGTTGAATTCTGAGTAGTAGTGTGTTTGTTCTCCGTGGACCACAAGCGAGGGTCCCCAGTGGGCCAGAAGGGCAGAGGGGCTGATGATGATGGCAGAACTTTTCACCTGGGACCTGGGACTTGGCCTAGTGGCCCACCCAGGCTCCAGGGATGGAGCACTGTGATCAAGTCCTGTCCTGGTCGGGCGGGCAGGCAGGCGGGAGGAACAAAGGGGCTGGGGCTGGGGACATGGACAGGCAAACCGGAGGCAGTCTGGGTGTTGCCCGGGCTGGCTGGTGGGAGGTGCTGGGTCAAGGGGGGACCTGGGGGCTGGGGAACTCACCTGGGATGGAGGACCGTGAGCGAGTCCCATCCTGGTCGGGCGGGCAGCCGGGCGTGTGGGTGGAACCGCTCTCACAGAATTTCACAGGTACTTTCTTCATTCTGGCTAGGTTGTTTGCAATACTTGTAAGAAGCTCATGAGTTGACTTTTTGGATTTGCAGGTTGGTTTATTTTGATGCCAATAGTTACATCGTTTTTGTTTATTTCTTTATTTCAAGGAGAGAGATGGAGATAGGAGAGAGAAAGAGAGAGAGAGAGAGAGAGAGAGAGAGAGAGAGAATGTCATGATGAAATGGTGGGTATCATTTTGGGGGGGTATTGTGGAGATGGTTCTCTCTTGTCATGTGAGCTCCAGGGACTGAACTTAGATCTTCAGGGCTACCTGTTGTACTATCTCATTGGCCCTAGTACTGATGATTTAATATAGGACCTCACAAACGTTTGTCAAGTAGTCCAAAACTGAGTTACATCCCTGGCCCCTTTTCTACTTTCTTTTGTTTAGAGATAGTATTTCACCAAATTGCTCAGATGGTCTTAAAGCCATGTTTTTCAAGATGCCTTGAACTTACAACCTTCTTGCCTCAAGTGGCTGGGATTTTAGGCCTATGCCACCAGGACCAACTCTTTATTTTCAATTGAGGAAGCAATCCAATTACTAAACCAGAATGATGTGTTACTCTTTGGATGATTTACATATTTGATTTGATTTCAAATGTCATTTCACAAATGATAGTGATTAATGTTTCATTTTTAAACATGTTAATATTGAAAATATTCTCCAATACTTGGAGTTACTTCTGTGCCTTGATTCAACTAGTCATTCTCAAGAAATCAAATTAAAAAACATCAGATTAAGAGTGAAATTCAGGAAAAGGAGATTTATTCAAGATGGTCATATCAAAATGTAATATTTAATATTTGAAGCCTCATCTTTTTGATATGAGGTTTAGTTTTAAATAGAGGACAAAAATATGCATAACTAAACAGCCCTCAAGATGTGCTTCTACCAATGGTTCCTGTAGATATGGTGGTTAATCTTACAAGTTGCTGGCACTTGTGTGACATCTCTTGCTGAGACACAAGTTCCTCTTCTAGCTGACAAAAAGCTTCAGTCTCTCCCTTTTTCCACATGGGATTCTGGGGAAAATTACAATTTCTTGGCGTCCTTGGTTTCAATAGTCTGATAGCTAGGGTGAAGGGACACAAGCATTTCTTTAGAATATTTTATCTCTGTGTAATCTGGTTATTAACGTATTCCATAACATTTAACTTTTTTCTGTATGAATTTGTGGCTTGAAAGATACTGTTTATACTTTGGAGAGATATTATTGTTGTGATGATTTTCTTCAATACCAAATCCATACTCATTCAAGAAGATTATATATATATAAAGTACTGATGGTAGAGAAAGCTGAGATAATTTCAAGAGTTGATATTAAAAAAAGACATAGATTTATTAGTGCATACTTGTGCACTGAAAATTGAAGGCTGAGATTTGGGCACATTTATGAGGGACTGATAGTTAGAACAAACCTTAATAAAACCTGTCTGAGTGTAAGGAGGGGAGGGAGGGAAGAATGGGATGACGGTGGGAGGGAAAGGAGGAAAGAAAGGAGAGGAAACAATGGGGAAAAGGAGCATGTATGTAAAAATGTAAATGTAATCAATTTATTTTAAAAGAAGAAAACCTGTGGGAAAATATCTTCATGTTATAAAGTACAGCCCATGCTAGATGGGACTATTTCCTAGGTATGTGGATAAGATGGAAAGAATTGGTTCAATATTTTGGAATATTTGGTATACAGGATTCTAGACCAGCATATCTAGCCAAATATATAGAATGATGTCAATTCCTTATCCAGTTCCCTCCATCTTATTCACCTGCCCTGAGGGCTAGCCACATCCATCATGGACTGGGCTTTCTCCATCAACTAGACAATACCTGCAGAATTGCTTAGGACTCAATTCTAACACTAATTCTTTACAAATGTTCCCAGAGCTCAAGCCCTCAAACTTCAAGTTGACACCTGCATTTACTTATGACACTATCTTAAGTATTTGAAAACTATTTTCGTTCAGCAACAAGAAAACGAAACTAACACATCATCTCTCCATACACAATTCCCAGTCTCTAGTAACTATTGTGTTACTTTCTATTTCCCCTTACAGTATTAGCAAACACAAAAAATGCCTTTCTTTCTTGTGCTTGACTTAATTAACTTAGCATAATGTTTTCCAGTTTTATGTACCTCATTGACTATTATATGACAAGGTTGTACTCCATCCATCCATTGATGGATACCTGCACTGAATATTGTCTTGATATTCTTGAATAATATCACAAGAAACAGATTATACTGTGTCACTTTAGCATGATGAGCATATTTCCTTGGATATATATACAAAGTTGAGTAACTAGACCTCATATTAGACTATTTAAGAATCCTTTTCAGATATGGCATGTCCTTAGCTAGTAGAAACATAACATGGCTTAGCATGTGTAATGTCCTTGGTTGAACCTTCAACAACTCAAAAAAATTGCAGAATTAAAATCTTTTTCAAATTCTTTCCTTTAATTTTTGAGTGAAACTAATTTTTTTGCAAATATGCAGCAATAACTCTCTTGAATTAGCTTTTGCAGGTAATATATCATTACAAGTAAGCAAATTCATTAATCAGCTCCCTGTGTTATAAAGTAATCTCAGTTCTCATATCTTAAGTCTAATTTTATTTTCAATTAATTAATTAATTGATTAATTAATATGTTATGAAGGCCTTACAAATGTTTCCATATCATTGTCATACATAATTACCCAACTAAAATTCACATTTTTACCACATTTAAGGGCCTCAACACCAAACCTCAATGTTTCTTTAATTATATTTTTATTTTTGTTTTTCAGCCTGGTAATGGATCCGAGCCATTTAGGAGAGACACAGAGATTCAAAAAAGGAAAGAACGGGGAAGTCAATCTACTTAAACTTATGGTTCCTGAGTATGATGACTATTTCTAATGAAAGTTTTGAATGATCCTCTTTATTACAAGCCAAATGTCTTTCTGTATACGACCTTTCTCTTACTCCTCCTTCTACTCTGATAATATTCCTATCATTATTCCCCATACTCCTCAAATATGCATCCTTTTCTTTTTTCAGTACTGGGGCTAGAAACCAATTTTCACATGTGCTAGGGGAGAGATTTGTCTTTAAGACCCATACTCTCAAAATTTACAACACACAATACTCTAAGAGAGAAATCATGTAGGTATTCAGGATTGTTTCTCTTGTCTTAGTAATAATAACATAAATACTATATCTGTCTCATCTGATTATTTCCTTTTGTGATAAATACAATTCCCAAACAATTTAGGGAACAAGGGAGTTTTCATTCTTGCTCAACAATTTCAAGTGATATTTCATTATGGCAGGAGAATTATCAGCAGGGCCCTGAAAAAAGGGGAAGGGGAATGAATATATCACAACCAAAGGAAAGGTTAAGAGGGAGGCATACTTTCTACATTATCAGTCTACCAAAGTCAAATAGTTTTCTCTTCCATCTTTCCAGGCAATGTCCCGCCAATTACAGGCAGAATCATCAATTAGATAATCTCCTATAAACTTGCTTGAAAGTGTGTCTTGTCTTTGTAATTCTTAATAGGTTTGGCTAAAAGCTTATTTCTCAGTTGTCAGACTGATACTTGTACTGGTTATTCTTATCTGTTGCTATAAGTCAAAATCCAAAGTCAAACAATTTAA
The DNA here is from genome assembly GCA_023101885.1 of Typhlomys cinereus. Classification (NCBI taxonomy): domain Eukaryota; kingdom Metazoa; phylum Chordata; class Mammalia; order Rodentia; family Platacanthomyidae; genus Typhlomys; species Typhlomys cinereus. The sequence goes on from JALPQD010000206.1 coordinate 3,576,248, forward strand.
AGAACAAAGGAAGGTTTATTCAGTTTGTAGTGCCAGAGAGGAGATACATTACATTATGGTAAAAGAGGCAATTCTTGCTTGCAGAGGCTGGAGTAGGCCTAGGTCACATCCATCAAGAAGGCTTGAGAGTTGCTGCTATAAGCTCAAGAGTAGGCTCACTCACTCAAGCAGGCAGGACTAACCAACCTCGAAGCCTGACCCCTGTGACTGCCTCTCTCCTGCAAGACTCCATCTCCCAAAGATGTCATGATTTCCCAAACAACTAAATATTCAAACATATGAGTCTGTGGTGATCAGCTCACATTTCACTCTGGCTCACATAGACTCATTGCCATCTCATAATGTAAACCAGTCTAACTTAAAAGTCCCATAGATTATATCAGTAGTCCCCACATAGGCCAGAAGTCCAAAGACCCAATCCTCTTGTAAACATCAAGAGACCAATTACATACTTCCAACATACAATGGCACATAATAAACATTCCCATTCCAAATGGGAGGAATAAGGGCATATCCAGGAAAGAACAGTCCTTAATGAGACTGAAAATCAGGACAAACTCCAAATTCTGAAGCTCTGTGTAAACCTTTTGTTGAAGTCACAAATGGTGCTGGCAAAACTGGATCTCCACATGCAGAAGATTAAAGCTGGACCTGTACTTGTCACCATGTACAAGACTTAATTCCAAATGGATCAAGGACCTTGATATAAGGCCAGAGACCATAAAAACCATAGTTGAAAGGATAGGGAACTCCCTCGAGCTGATTGGACTAGGCCAACATTTCCTAAACAGACATCCAATGGCACAGTCACTGCTACCAACTCTCAACAGTTGGGATCTTGTGAAATTAAAGAGCTTCTGTTCAGAAAAAGAGATTGTAACATGAGCTCAAAGGCAACCCACAGAATGGGAGAAAATCTTCACTAACCACATATCTGATAGAGCTCTACTCTCCAGAATGCACAAAGAACCTAGAAAATTAAACACCAAGGAAACCAATGGCCCAATTAAAAAATGGGCCCCGGAACCTAAAAGAAATTTTACCAGGGATGAAATTAAAATGTCTAACAAATATCTTAAAAAATGCTCCACTTCTTTAGCCATCAGGGAAATGCAAATCAAAATTTCCCTGAGATATCATCTCACCCCAGTCAGGATGGCAAAAATCCACAATACAAACAACAACAAGTGCTGGAGAGGATGTGGAGAGAGGGGAACTTTGCTACATTGCTGGTGGGAATGCAGGCTCATACAGCCACTCTGGTGAGCTGTCTGGAGATTCTTAAAGAAATTAAAGATTGAAATGCCATATGACCCTGCTATTACACTTTGGGAAATAACCCCCCATGCAGCAGAGGTTCACCTCGATAACACAAGCATGACCATGTTCATAGCAGCACTGTTTACAATAGCAAAGTCATGGAATCAACCCAAATGTCCAACAGTTGATGAGTGGATAAGGAAACTGTGGTACATGTATACAATGGAGTACTACTCAGCCATCAAAAATGATGAATTACTGGAATTTGCTGGGAAATGGATGTCATGAGAAACAATTATATTAAGTGAAGTATCCCAAACCCAGAAAGTTAAGCGCCGTATGTACTGCCTAATAGGTGGTTCCTAGTACCAAACTCACCCAGCCCACATTGAGACACTCAAAGGTAAACCTATGTAATACAGTAATTACAAGGATTATGAACAGGAGGGATCGGGTTGGAGGGCCACACCAGACACAAGGAGAGAGGGGACCATGTTACAGCAGGGAAAATAGGCCTCCAAGGAATGCAAGTAAGTAATGTGACACCTGGTTAAGTTCACAGACGTTCGTTCCTGACCATGTACAACTGAGGGGGTATGATCTCACCAGAAGGGGAGGGCATATACTCTGACAAATGAAAGGTGATCATTTTGCAAATGGGTGACTGACCCCTCCCTCACCGAGATTTCCTGCTTTTATTACATCTACCCTTGAATGTGCTATTATAAAAAAGACTCCAGTTTAACAGCTTTTTGTCTCTGACCAGGGGGTGACATACAGTGCCCATCACGATGGAGTGAAGGGCATTGCAGGAGCAGCAAAACTGCAAAAGAAAATCAACAAACCACAATTCAGAACTTCAGAGACTCTATATCAACCACATAGAACTACGCCAGCCTAATCTCCCCCCATCCTGAAGCTCAAGGATATTTGCGGAAGAGGGGGCAGTAAAATTGTAAGAGCAAAAGGATGGGAGGAGCAATGATTTGCAAGATTCTCCACACTAGTTAGGGCCGAAGCAATCATAATTGGACTTTGCATGCCCTGTGCAATGTCCAACACACTTTTGACCCCACAAAGTCTAGCATCAGCTAAAGGCACCAAGATCCTTGGAGGCAAGGGATTGACAGCCACAGTAGTGTTCCTATGCTTAAGGGGAACACGAGAAAGGGTTCAGGGAAATGCCACTTGGTCCTTGTACGTCATCGGAGAGGAGGACCAAGAGGAGAGTTAGGCATACACAATAAAGGACTCTCTGGGAATTGGGGGGGTAGGCATTGGGGGATGGGGAGGGAGGGAAGGGGAGCAAGGGTTTCGGGGGAGGAGGAGGGAGGGAACTGGTCTACCTATTAAGTTTGTATGAGTGGAAATAATAAAAAATGTATTAAAAAGACTAAAAAAAAAGAAAGGTTTCAAATGGCATGGGTTCTTTTTTTTTTTTTACACTAATTTTATTTATTAAAAAAAAACCTTTTGTTGAAGTCATCTCAGTTCCAAAGGGCTTTGGTTCCACACCTCTAATGCAGCTGCTCACAGAACATGCAGCTGCTCACAGTACTCAGGTACATCCCTCCTATATCCTGGCTACAATAATTCTTACTGAAGTGACTCTCAAAATATGATTCCCTCAGGGACAGAGTGAGTAACACTAAGGAAATAATTGGACATATATAAATTATAGGATTCTACTCCAGACTTACTAAATTTGATTCTCTTGAGTAGGATCCAAAGCCGTGGTTTTTAACAAGACCTTTCAGGAAACTAAGAGACACACTGAAGTTCAAGAGGTACAGTGATGCATCCGTTTGTCTCTTTCTAGAGAATAACCATCTCAGATATGTCTCTGCTTGGTACCTTGTTACACGGAGCTTCATGATTATCATTTATTTTTTTGTACTTAACCCTACTGCAGCTAATTATGAATTCTTTCTTTGTCTCCATTTTTGGCAAAATATCAGGACACATTTATGCTACCCAATGTACTATCTAACATTCATGTATCATGGAATGATGAATGTTCCAGGATTCTGAAAAGAAGAGAGGATACAGTCATCTATGCTCTGAAGTCTTCCACCAGCTGACAGTCACCCCATCATTCCTGACTTGGAGTTGGATATGGTCCTATACAAATAGAAGAAGGTAGATTTTGTGTATGTGTCCCTGAGTGGTACAAAATGTTCCATGCTCCATGAGAGCTCATAGCAAAGAGAGACAGGTGTACAGGAATGAAATTGGATGAATGATGTCATTTCTCACAAAACAAGGGCAACAGAGACTATGAGACTTAAATTTTTCAGAATCGTTCAACATTTAAAATCATGAGTATGGGCTGGAGACTTGGCTCAGGGGTTAAGCCCCTGCTTTGCAGGCGGAAGGTCTTAAGTTCAGATCCTAGACCTACGTATAGATGCCAGGAGGAAGTGGGGTCAGCCTGCATTTCTGGTCCTGGTAGGGCAGAGCCTGTGAATCCCGGGACAGAGTAAACGAGCAGGTGGAGGCGGTCCACGGTGGTCCCAAATTCACCCGTGGTTCTACACACACACACAGACACACACACACACACACACACACACACACACACACACACACACGCACAATTGAATAAATAATAATAATAAATTAAAATAAAATAAAATCATGAGTAGATTGAAAGAGCATCAAATTACCTAGATAGTTAAAAAACTCAGAGTAAATAATAACACATAAACACATTCGTATTTGTTTGTTACACTTTTCTCTAGGCCATATATTATCTGAAAATCAGACACTTGTAACAGAATTCTCCCTTCTGGGACTCTCAGAGGATCCAGAACTGCAGCCCATCCTCTTTGGACTGTTTCTGTCCATGTACCTAGTCACAGTGTTTGGGAACCTGCTGATCATCCTGGTTGTCAACTCTGACTCCCATCTCCACACCTCCATGTACTTCTTCCTCTCCAACCTGTCCTTTGTAGATATTTGTTACATCTACACAATTGTCCCTAAATTACTGGTGAATATCCAGACGGGAAACAAAACCATCACTTACCAAGGCTGTCTTACTCAGGTGTATTTTTTCATAATATTTTTCTGCATGGATAACTTACTCTTAACAGTGTTGCCCTATGACCGCTATATGGCCATCTGCCACCCACTGAATTACATGGTCATCATGAACCCTTGCTGCTGTGCTCTGCTTGTCTCGGCTCCTCTTTTCACAAGCAGTGTGGATTCCCTGCTGCACACACTGATGCTGCTGCATCTGTCTTTCTGCAAAGACCTGACCATCCTCCACTTCTGTGAGCTATCTCAGGTCCTCAAGCTCGCATGTTCTGACACCTTCATCAATAACATCTGGTCTATATCACAACCATTCTGTTGGGTATTGTCTCCCTCTCGGGCATAGTTTTCTCCTACTCTCAAATTGTCTCCTCCATCCTGAGAATCCCATCAAGTAGTTGTAAGTGGAGAGCCTTTTCTACCTGTGGGTCCCACCTTTCAGTGGTATCCTTGTTCTATGGAACTGGGATTGGAGTTTACCTTAGTTCTGCTGTCACAGACTCTCCCAGGATGACGACGATAGTCTCAGTGATGTACACTGTGGTCATCCCCATGCTGAACCCCTTTATCTATAGCCTGAGGAACAAAGACTTGAAAGGGGCCTTGAGAAAACTCACTTTCAGGACCTTTTCTTTTTCACAGTTTGGTCACCTGCCTTGGGTTGGGGTTTCTAAAAGGAGCGAAAGGGAATGAAGTCTTAGCTATTTTTTGATAAAATTCTTCCAGAAAATGATTAACCATGGGCTTTCCTGAAGATGGTTTTGGGTTGCAATTTTCTGTATTTTTAAATATTTCATTTATGAGAATGAGAGAGAGAGAGAGAGAGAGAGAGAGAGAGAGAGAGAGAGAATGTGCATGCCATGACACACAGGTGGAGGACGGAGGAAAACTTGTGGAAATTAAACTTTCATTATGGATGACATTATTTGTTTGTTTGTTTCAGAGAAAGAGAGAGAGAGAAAGAGAGAGAGAGAGAGAGAGAGAGAGAGAGAGAGAGAGAGAGAGAGTATCCATAACCAGTGCATGAAAGTCAGTTCTCTTCTTCTGTCATTGTAGACATACAAACATGCACCTGACCTACTGAGCTATGCTGTTGGCCTGAGTTTTGATATCTTGGATATAATTTGTAAATTAGATTCTCTTTCTAAATCCAGTTTTCATATGTAAAAATTGGTATAAGAAAATGCTATACATAATAATGATTTGGAGGATGTTCCCTTTATGTAAGATTGCATTGGGTGATTCAATATAGGATGATGTAATTACTCTTCCATTACCATAAGAAAATAATCAGACCCAAGTGTCTTTGGAGATAAAGGGTTTATTAATTGGCTTATGTTTCCAGAAGGGATATTATCTATTAAGAGACCAACTGTCATCTTGCAGCCATAAGGAACAGATGGCTAGAAAGAGGACAAAGAGGAAGTGTAGGTGGGCTATAAAAGAAGGAGGCAGCCTATAGTGCATTCTTCTTCCAGCAAGGCTCCACCTCTAGAAAATGTCATAACCTTCTCACACCAGTTAGTGACCAAGTATTAGAACACATGAACCTGTAGAAGACAATTCACACTGAAATCATGTCATACAACAACAAGCACATTTTCCATTGGGAAGAGTAATATGAAGACAGTACATGTCAGTTAAGCAACTCTATACTAACTATGTATAACGGACACACTCATATTTCAACATTATTTATTAATCCAATTCTCATTTTACCCTTTCCAAATGAATGATTTCACTTTTCCTTCTCATTTTGTATACATTTCTGCTGGATCTGTACACGTAAAAATGGTTTTGAATAAAGTCCATCATGATCTCTTTTGTGTCCTTGAATTATAAAAAAGTTTGAATTCCTAATATAAAGGTCTGAATGTGAACAGGCCCCCACAGTCTTATGTGTTGTAATATTCAGTCCCCAGCTATTTGTGTTGTTTGTGAGGGTAATCAGAATTTTAAGAAATGGACATTAGTAAGAGGAAGTACATAATTTCTTCTCTCTCTCTTTCTTTCTCCTTTTCCCTCCATCCCAATGAATGTAAGTTAGTAGCAAACCATAAGCTGAAATAATAAACCTTTTCTCATAATAATAGTAGAGTAACTTTGTGTCTCAGTGATTTAGCTTTAACTAATCTCTGTATAGTCAGAAATCATGTCAAAATTAAAATTTTGTCTTACATAGCAATTGCATCATAAATACTCCAAATTCCAGGAAAGATAAAAAGCCTATTCTAAAATTATTGAGTGCATTGTCTAATATATATATCTACTAACTCAAGTTTGAGAATGATGTTCAAACAATCTCAGGGTTTTTTCCTGAATTTGTCCCTCTCACTATGGAATCAATCATATAGGGATGTATGTTCAGTCACCCATTGCAATTCCTGAAACTGTCTTCAGTATTTGTAACTCAATCAAATCACCATCTAATGAGTATAAATTCAGAACAGAGGCATCTCTCTGTTACCTGGGATCATCTCTGTTTGTAAAAACATCTTTGTTAACCATGGTTACGTTTTGTGTTATCAGATAGTACTTTAATGTAGTTGCAGTAGTTTTCCTGGGGTTCTCACAATGATGTAAAGCCAGGATGGAGCTCAAACTTTATTTCTAAGACATATCCTTTGGGATCACCAAGACTTTCAAAAGTTAGAGAAGTGGCTTAGGGTTGATTAAGACTCCACCTTGCAAGAAGAAAGACCTAAGTTTGCTCTTCAATTCTGAGCATGCACACTATTGAGTCTCCGACTCATCTGCCTCCTCTGACTCTCTGGTGCCTAGTTTCTGCTTCTTGACTTTGTTTTGTTTTGTTTTGTGCATCCTTTTCCTCTTTTTGTCGCTAGGAAGTGATTTATCCATTGTGTTTTATTTTTTTACTGAAAGTTTTACTAATACATATAATGAATATATATATATATGTGTGTGTGTGTGTGTTTTTACCTCTTACTACTCAATTTCATCATCCCTTCTTGTTCCACTTGATACTTAACTCCCAGAAAATAATAAACAATAAAAGAAATTAAATCAATTCAGGGCAAACCCTTAGAAAATTAAAGAGCAAGCTGAGATGTAAGATGTCATATAAATGCAGAAAGATCAAAAGCAGAACTTATTTTGCAAGTATATGTGACTATCACTCCATATTTAAGAGCTGATAAGCAACCTAAGGAATGGAAACATTTTATTTTTAAAATGTTTTTTGTTTATGGTAGAGAGGAGGGGTAGGAGATGAGAGAAAAAGAGGAGAGAAAGGGAGATGGGGGAAAGAAAGAGGAGGGTAGGGACAGAAGTGAAGAGAAGACGATGGAAAGACACAGGAGAGGAAGAGAGGGGAGGAGAAAAAGGAGGGAAATAGATGAGATGACAGAAGAGAAAAGCAGGTGCATATATACCAAAGCACATGGGTAGAAGTCAGAGGACAACTTTCAGAAGTCAGTGATGTCCTTCCACCATGTGAGTTTCCAGGGATTGAACTCAGTTCACTAAATTTGCTTTATAAAAATAATTTTAGTTTTCTTTTTTCTCACCCCAACCTTCCCAAACTCATCTCCCTTCCTTTTCCCTTTAAAATCCCTTCCCCTGTCATGCTCCCTCCTATTTTCAAGTATTTTCACTTGTATAGATCACTGTGCTTCATCTAATCATGTCTAGTTTAACATGATTCAAGCCTTTAGAAGGTGTTATATATCACTGATAACAACAACTTCCTTTTCTTCCCTGTAAGTGTTGTTTCTCATGAGTCTTTCAGGGAGGTGTGGAACTTCTTGGGATCTTTCTCTTCTCCTGGTGAAATGTCGATAGGACATTTCCCATGCAGTTCTTGTCATGTCCAGGAGATAATGTTTGCCCACCATTGTTCTACTTCAGGCTCTTACAATCTTTTTCTGTTAATTATGAAAAACTTTATTTTGCATCAAGGTATCTGAAAAATGAGGCTGCATTTGGGGCACATTGTAGTTGAGGAATGCTCCTTACAAAATGAATACAAAACTCAATTATAGAATTATTCTTAATACCAGATACTCCAAATTACCAATGCGTATGTGAAAGTAAATATGATTTGCATATCATATTTACTAAAGACTAGTTGTGAAATATGGCTGAATTTAAACCAGAAGATATAAATGTAACACCAATAGGTAATTTTTAAATCAAATACTGAAAAAACCAAGTATTAAGAAATAATTCTGGCCATAAACATATCTCGCCTGAAATCCAAGCAGAAAGTCAGTATGTTTTTTTAGCAATTTAAATTTATTGGATGAGAAAATATGAATGCTAAGATGAATTCAGTGGTTAAAAGGGAAATTTTTGGCTAAAACTACAAAATATTTCTGAAATATTAAGGAAAACATTTCAAATCATTTTGAAAATATCTAAATGACATGCTGATTTTCAGAAAAACTTAAGTCTATAGAAATTGTTCTTGAAATACAAATGAGGCACACTAATAATCTAAAAGGTTGTATGATACCCTCACATCAGTGTATCGAGGTGACTTTGCTTCCCTCATGAGCAAAGCAACAAAAACAATCCAGAAAGCAGCATGGCCTTGAAGACCACCTACATGCACAGTCCTCACACTGGGCAAAGAATTTAGTGTTGAGGGCCAGATGTTTTCAATTATTGGAAGTATATTCTCCAAACTGCTTGCATTGTCCACCTTTCTACTCTGCTAAGTCACTGCTTGCAGGAAATACAGAAATCCTGCTACGTTCTGTAATATTTTAGATAGACTTCTTAATTCATTCGTGCTTAAACATTTTCAAAATAGCTTAGGTGAGGTTCATGACAGTGTCAAACACAAAAAATGTAAGCTTTGCTGGTAAAACTGTCACACTGTCTGATTGTGTCCCATTCGTTGGTCTTTGCAAAGCATCAACCGGATTATCTGACGGAGCGTGTTGGCAAACCAAGAATCTGGCAAGACAACCTCAAGCTTTCTTTTTGCCAGTTTACATCCTGCATTTCTTCATCAATGTGCTTTCTTTAAGTAGTGATACTCAAAAGCACAAAGCATTTACTCATGCTGGCACATAGCTAAACACAATTTCTCAAGTATCCTGAAGCCTTTTAAACTAGTCATTCCAGAGTTTCCTGACAACACTTTGCTCTGTTAGTACCATCAACAAACTTTCCCAACTATATATAAAAGAAAAAATGGTATTGCTGCTCTCCAAGTATAGGCACTGTTCATATCTGAACATTTATGGAATTTTCCAACTAGTAACTATCAAAAGCCTCAAAAACTGAAAAATTAATTTTCCAGCTTTACTGTCACCAGCCAGAAGTAAAATTCCTTTCCCAATTAATATTGCCTATTAGCTGATATACTTTAAAAAAATAGTTGGACTTTTATCTTTATAAAGTATATAAAATTTTCAAAAAAGGAACAATTTTGCTTTTCACTGTATTACTGAATGCCTGAAGTAGTTGAATAAAAATGCACATTAAATACACCTACCAACACCATTCAGCAGTTCCATTAGGTTACTCATGTTAGTGTTAGCTAAAAATAAAAACAGCTTTTCGGTTTTTTTTAAATAATTATCTTTTTTATTGTTTATTCAATTGTGTGTGTGTGTGTGTGTATGTGTGTGCACGTGTGTGTATGTGTGTGTGTGTAGAACCACGGACCAATTCGGGAACCACCATGGAAGCCTTAACCTCCTCTTTGTTTACTTTGCCCGGCATTCACAGGCTCCGCCCCACCAGGACCAGAAACGCAGGCCACCCCCGCTTCTCCCCCCCCCCCCCGCATCTATACGTGGGGTCTAGGATCCGAACCCCTGAGCCACCTCTACAGCCCCCAGCTCTTCTGTTTTTATTTAAGTTTAAGTTCCTGTGATATTTCTATTCTCATCCAATTTTTACAATTGGTTTTAGAAACAGTCTAGCATGGGAACTCTATCATGACTGTTTAAATTCTTGCCTCTAGGATCCTCCAGCCTGAAGCATTCTCTCTTGTAATCCATGCTAGAATTTAGGAGCTGGTTGACATGTCACCCATTGTTCAGGTGAGGCAAGGTCCAATCACATTTTGACTATGTCCTGGCTGCTGCAGCCCTAAGTTGTGTGGAACATTTTGCATATCATTGGTCCTCCCCATCTTTGTGCTCTTACAATCTTGCCCCCTCTTCCACAACATTCCCTGAATGTTAGTTCCAGGTGAACATTGTAGTGTCCTTGGTGTTGTGAATTATGGTTATTCTTGTTTTCAGTTTTGCTGTATCTGCACTGCCTTTGGCTGCATCCTGATTGGTGGTTGAGGTCATTTCCTAATCAAAGATAAAAGACTTTAAATGAAGATATTAATTTAGGAAAAGGATCAAAAGTAGGTGGAAGAATTGGAGTAGGACACAACAGTGAAAGGGGTCAGTCTCCTGTTTGCCAGTTGGTTACCATCCAACTCCCAATCCCTATACCCTCCCTTACTGGGGAGATCAAACCTATTCAGTCCCAAGGGAAAAGGAAGGAAAGTGAAAGTGAGCTGCATCAGATGTCTTGCTATTTACATGCAGTACATGACCGTGGCCTAATTTCTCTACTGAAGTGTAGGTTTGCAACTAGGATCCACTTAATAGGGAATACATACGGTGTCTAACTTTCTCTGTCTTGGATACTTCACTCAATATAATTTTTTCTAATTCCTTCTATTTCCCAGCAAATTTCATTGATTCATACTTTTTGATGGCTGAGTAGTATTCCACTGTATAAATGTACCACATTATCATTATCCATTTGACAACTGTTGAGTATTTGGGTTGATTTCATAACATTGTTATTATAAATAGTGCTTGAATGAATGTGGTTGTGCTCATGTCACTGTAGTGAATTCCTACATTTTGGGGGTGTTGGGCCCACCCAGAGATAACAGTCTGGGAGGGAGTGAGCAGGGCATGGCTTAGCACATGGGACCAAAGATGGCGCTGGGAGCTGGTGTCCTAGGCGTAACCCTGCTCACATTACAGAGAGTCCTAATTGGCTTATAGGAGCCAACATAGATTTATGTTTAGTCTGACCTATGCAGAGTATGTGCTATACTGACCATCAAGGTAATTGGCTGGTGTTTCGCGCGCTTGAAGTCTTTGTCTATATAAGCTGATTTGTTACCTCCAATAAACTGAGATCTTGCTTTGACAAACTCACCGTTTGTTGCCGAGTCTCTGGAGGGCTGAGGCGGAGGTGCGGGCGGTCAAGTCGTTACAGCCAGGAGCTGTGTGTTTGAGTGAGTGAATGAGTGAGTGACAGAGTGTTGCCTTGACAGACTCCCTGCTGCATCCGGAGTCCCCTGGATTTGGGCAGGGGTAAAGGGCCTGCAGAATATTCACCTTTCTCCGCCCGGGTGGCCTGGAGCTGTCCAGACGGCCTGGAGCTGTGGCAGTGTGTGTCTGGGAGAATCGGCCCAGCAGGGAGGATTATTCTCAGTAGTGGTATAGCAAGGTCATATGGCATTTCAATACTTAACATTTTTAGAAATCACCATACTAATCTTCAGAGTGATTGTATAAGCCTTCAATCCCACCAACAATGTATGAATGTTCCCTCCTCTCCACACCCTCTCCAGAATTTGGTGTTATTTGTATTGTCATATTGTGTTGTTTATATTGTTGTATTGTGTTTTTTGTATTGTTGTATTATGCTGTTTATATTTCTTAAAAACTTCTATTAACTTTTTGATAAGATAGGAATTTCTTCATTTCTTACTTATGTTTAAATTCAAAATAAAGCAGATTGCCCATTCATGACCCTTAGCTGTGTTGCCTTGGACTTTCTAGTTTAGGACACAAAAAATAATTCCTTACAAAATTTAGAAATGTCAAATATTCCCCATTAAGAGAAACAACAAGTCATGTTATCATTGACTTTGACCATTTTTCTAAATATTGCAAGTTTTATTAACATAATTATCAGATGTAAAAACAGTTGGAAGGTTAGAGAAATGGCTCAGTGGTTACAGTACTTGCTGTACGCACAGAAGGCTGTGGTTCAGCTCTCCAGATCCCATGTAAAATGGCATGTCAGTGTGTGAGACACCTACAGTTTCTGTCTTGGAAGGCAGAGACTAAGAATCCCCTGAGCAAATCAGTCAGAAAGACTAACTTTTTGGAAAGCTCTAAGTTTGATTAGTAACCCTGTCTCAAAACAATGAGATGGAAGAGTGATCAAAAGTGACTCATGATACCAACTTCAGTCCTCCATATGTGTACATAGGTGTCCACACACATGAAAATGTACACGCACATACACCCAAATCCCCCACATTCACATGGAAAATGGAAAAGAAAAAGAGGATTTTTCTCCAGAAAATTTTCCTTCGTTAAGTCTCAGTTTTTCATTATTCTCCTAAAAATTGTAATTTTCTCTATAGTCATTAATGGAGTGTGGAATCTCCGTTTCACAGATAAGACTAGTGTTCAGCTTTAGCAAACAAGTACCCTGAAATAGGTTCAAGCTACTGTGTCCGTTGGCCTCCTTTCTCTGCATATTTAAGGATAAGTGAGAGGTCTCAAGAAACTGAAGATTCATACCCCCAACTCACCAGAAGGGGAGGGCATATAGTCCGGCAGATTAAAAAGTAACCATTTTGCAAATGGGTGATTGACCCCTCCCATTGCCTAATGCCATATGACCCTGCGATTCCACTTTTGGGTATAAGTATTACATCTACCCTTGAATGTGCTCTTATAATAAGACTCCAGTTTAACAGCTTTCTATCTCTGGCCAGGGGGTGACATACAGTGCCCATCACGATGGAGTGAAGGGCATTACGGGAGCAACAAAACTGCAAAAGAAAATCAACGAACCACTATCCAGAACTTCAGAGACTCTATATCAACCACCTAGAACTAGGCCAGACTAATCTCTCCCCATCCTGAAGCTCAGGGACATTTGCGGAAGAGGAGGTGGTAAGAGTGTAAGAGCAAAAGGATGGGAGGAGCAAGGATTTGCAAGATACTCCACACAAGTTAGGGCCGAAGCAATCATAATTGGATATTGCATGCCTGGTGCAATGTCCAACACACTATTGACCTCACAAAGTCTAGCATCTGCTAAAGGCACCAAGATCCTTGGAGGCAAGGGATTGACAGCCACAGTAGTGTTCCTATGCTTAAGGGGAACACAGGAAAGAGTTCAGGGAAATGCCACTGGGTCCTTGTACGTCATCGGAGAGGAGGGCCCAGAGGAGAGTCAGGCATGCACAAGAAAGGACTCTGGGAATTGGGGCAGGAGGCACAGGGGGATGGGGCGGCAGGGGTGAGGGGAGGGAGAGCAAGGGGTTCGGGGGGAGGAGGAGGGAGGGAGGGAACTGGTGTACCTATTAAGTTTGTATGAGCTAAAATAATAATAAAAAATGTATTAATAAAAAAAGAAACTGAAGATTAACACTCATGTGTGTCTGTAGAGCTAAGCTAACGAAGTTCCTGTCAATACAGGAACTGGGTATAATTACCTTATTTCCTTTGAGGTCATTATATGTTCAGGGGTATCCCCAAACACCTCAAATACTATACTGATGGCCTAAAGGGAACAAAAATCTCTTATTTTGGGACTCCTTGTGATTGGGCACTCATGTGAGAAGAAAAGGGTCCACATTTTTGCATTATGTATACATGTGTATGTGTGTGTGTGTGTGTGTGTGTGTGTGTGTGTGTGTGTGTGTGTGTATACTAATGGAGGCACAAGGGTTACATCTAGAATCACCTTGGATTGTTCTATCTCCTCACTGCATTGCACTGGGGTTTCCCAGGCTCTGCCCTCTAAGACCAAAAGTTTAGACTGTTATTGCTGTTTTCACACTGCATTTTTATTTTGGATCTGGGACTCAAACTCAGGTCCCTCCATTTACAAGGGAGAGACTTTCCAAGACCACACGATACTCTCAACAGATACAGAAAAAGGTTTTGACAAGATCCAAGAGCCTTTATGGTAAAAACCCGAGAGACAGTTGGAATGGAAGGAACCTTCATCAATATAATAAAAGCTGTGTACAACAAGCCAACAGATAGGATTATACTCAATGGGGAAATACTTGAAGCATTCCTGCTTCAAACAGGAACTAGACAAGGCTGTCCACTCTCACCACTTCTATTCAATATTGTACTTGAAGTCTTGGCTGAAGCCATAAGACAAGAAAGGGACATAAAGGGATTCAAATCGGCAAGGAAGAAGTCAAGCTATCCCTATTTGCAGATGACATGATCATATACCTGAGTGAGCGCAAAAACTCCACCAGGAAGCTCCTGGAACTAATATAGAAGTTCAGCAGGGTGGCAGAATACAAAATAAATGTACAAAAATCAGTGGCCTTCCTAATATGCCCAGAATGAAAGAAGTGAAAAAGCCCTGACAGAAACAATCCCATTTTCTATAGCCCCTAAAAAAATGAAATACCTTGATATAAACCTAACCAAGGAAGTAAGAGACCTTTGTAATGAAAACTTTAAAACCCTTAAGAAAGAAATTGCAGAAGACACCAGAAGGTGGAAAGACCTGCCATATTACTGGATTGACAGAATCAACATAGTAAAAATGACCATTCTACCAAAAGCAATATACAGATTCAATGTTATACCAATTAAAATCCCAAAACAATTCTTTTTTTCAACATTTTTTATTATTATTTCTGCTCATACAAACTTAGTAGGCACACTGGTTCCCTCCCTCCCTCCTACTCCCCCCGAACCCCCTGCTCCCCCTCCCCTCACCCCTCTCTCCCTATCCCCCAGTGCCTCCCCCCCAATCCCCAGAGAATCCTTTGATGTGCCTGCCAGTCTCTCTTCTGGGCTCTTCTCTCCCATGACGTACAAGGACCTAGTGGCATTTTCCTGAATCCTTTCCTGTGTTTCCCTTAAGCATAGGAACACTACTGCGGCTGTCAATCCCTTGCCTCCAAGGATCTTGGTGCCTTTAGGAAATGCTAGACTTTGTAGGGTCAATAGTGTGTTGGACATTGCACAGGGCATGCAAAGTCCAATTATGATTGCTTCAGCCCTAACTTGTGTGGAGTATCTTGCAAATCATTGTTCCTCCCATCCTTGTGCGCGTACGATCTTACCGCTCCCTCTTCCGCAAATGTCCCTGAGCTTCAGGATGGGGAGAGATTAGTCTGGCCTAGTTCTAGGTGGTTGATATAGAGTATCTGAAGTTCTGGATTGTGGTTTGTTGATTTTCTGTTGCAGTTTTGCTGCTCCTATAATGCCCTTCATTCCATCCTGATGGGTATTTTATTTCACCCCTGGCCAGAGACAAAAAGCTGTTAAACTAGAGTCTTCTTATAAACACCCATTCAAAGGTAGATGTAATAAAAGTAGAAAACCACAGTGAGAGAGGGGTCAATCACCCATTTGCAAAATGGTTACTTCTTATCTGACAGACTATATTTCCTCCCCTTCTGGTGAGATCATACCCCCTCAGTTGTAAATGATCAGGAACGAAAGTCTGTGAACTTAACCAGATGTCTCATTACTTACTTGCAGTCCTTGATGGAGGCCTATTTTCCCTGCTGTAACATGGTCCCCTCTCTCCTTGTTTCTGGTGTGGCCCTCCTACCACATCCCTCCTGTTCATAATCCTTGCAATTACTGTAGGTATTACAGAGATTTATCTTTGAGTGTCTCTAGGTGGGCTGGGTGGGTTTGGTACTAGGAGCCACCTATTAGGGAGTACATAGGGCGCTTAATTATCTGGGTCTGGGATACTTCACTTAATATAATTGTTTCTAATGACATCCATTTCCCTCAAATTCCAGTAAATCATCATTTTTGATGGCTGAGTAGTACTCCATTGTATAAATGTACCACATTTTCCTTATCCACTCGTCAACTGTTGGACATTTGGATTGATTCCATGACTTTGCTATTGTAAACAATTCTTTAAAGAAGTTGACCAAATAATCTCAACAGTCATATGGAGGCACAAAAGACCCAGGATAGCAAAAACAATCCTAAGTAACAAAAACACTGCTGGAGGTATCACCATACCAAACCTTAGTCTATACTACAAATTCATGATTGTAAAGACAACCTCGTACTAGCTCCAAAATAGACACATACATCAATGGATTAGGGTTGAAGACCCAGATATAAGCCCACACAACTACACCCATTTGATCTTTGACAAAGGGGCCGAAAAATCCAATGGAAAAAGAACAGCATCTTCAACATATGGTGCTGGCAAAACAGGATGCCCACATGCAGAAGATTAAAACTGAACTCATACTTATCACCGTGTACAAGACTTAATTCCAAATGGATCAAGGACCTCAATATAAGGCCAGAGACTATAAAAACCTTAGTTGAAACACTAGGGAGCTCCCTCGAGCTGATTGGGCTAGGCCAACATTTCCTAAATGGACAATCAATAGCACAGTCACTACAACCAACACTCAACAGATTGGATCTTGTGAAATTAAAGAGCTTCTGTTCAGACAAAGAGATTGTAACTCGAGCACAAAAGCAACCCACAGAATGGGAGAAAATCTTCACTAACCACATAAGTGATAGAGCTCTAGTATTCAGAGTGCACAAAGAACTTAGAAAACTAAACACCAAGGAAAAAAATGGCCCAATTAAAAATGGGCCTTGGAACTTAAAGGAAACTTTACCAGGGAAGAAATTAAAATGTCTAACAAATATCTTAAAAATTGTTCCACATCATTAGCCATCAGGGAAATGCAAATCAAAACTTCCCTGAGATATCATCTCACCCCGGTCAGGATGGCAAAAATCCACAATGCAAACAACATGAAATTCTGAAGAGGATGTGTAGAGAGGGGAACTCTCCTACATTTCTGATGGGAATGCAGGCTCATACAACCACTCTGGAGAGCCATCTGGTGATTCTTAAAGAAGTTAAGGATTGAAATGCCATATGACCCTGCTATTCCACTTTTGGGAATAACCCCCATACTGCAAAAATTCATCTTGATAGCACAAGCACGACCATGTTCATAGCAGCACTGTTTACAATAGCAAAGTTATGTAATCAACCCAAATGTCCAACAGTTGTCAAGTGGATAAGGAAAATGTGGTACATTTATACAATGGAGTACTACTCAGCCATCAAAAATGATGAATTACTGGAATTTGCCGGGAAATGGATGTCATTAGAAACAATTATATTGAGTGAAGGTATCCCAGACACAGAAAATTAAGCACAGTGTGTGTACTCTAATAGGTGGATCCTAGTACCAAACCCACTTAGAGACATTCAAAGATAAATCTCTGTAATACCTACAGTAATTGCAAAGATTATAAAAAGGAGGGATGGAGAAGGAGGGCCCCACCAGAAACAAGGAGAGAGGGGCTCATGTTACAACAGAGAAAATAGGCCACCATCAAGGACTACAAGTAAGTAATGAGACATCTGGTTAAGTTCACAGACTTTCCTTCCTGATCATTTGCAACTGATGGGATATGATCTCACCAGAAGGGGAGGGCATATAGTCTGGCAGTTAGAAAGTAACCATTTTGCAAATGGGAGACTAACCCCTCCCTCACTGCAGTCTCCTACTTTTATTCCATCTACCTTCAAATATACTCTTATAAGAAGACTCTAATTTAACAGGTTTTTATCTTTGGCTAGGAGGTGACATCCAATACCCATTAGAATGGAGCCAAGGGCACTGCAGGAGCAGCAAAACTGAAAAAAAATCAACAAACCATAATTCAGAACATCTGAGACTCTATATCAACCACCTGGAACTAGGCCAGCCTAATCTCTCCCCATCCTGAAGCTCAGGGAAATTTGTAGAAGTGGTGGTGGTAAGATTGTAAGAGGACAAGGATGGGAGGAGCCATTACATGCAAGATACTCCACATAAGTTAGGGCTGAAGCAATCATAATAGGACTTCGCATGACCTGCGCAATGTCCAACATATTATAGACCCCTCAAAGTCTAGCATGGACTAAAGTCACTACGATCCTTAGAAGCTAGGGATTAACAGCCACAATGGTGTTCCTATACTTAAGGGGAACACAAGAAAGAGTTCTAGGAAATGCCACTGAGTCCTTACACCTCATCAGAGAGGAGGACCCAGAGGAAAGTTTGACATACACATTAAAGGATGCTCCAGGGATAGGGAGGAGGAGGCACTGGGAGATAGGGTGGGAGAGGTGAAAGGAAGGGGAAAAGCAGGGGAGGAAGGGGAACCTGGAAGAGCTGGAGGTAGGGAGGGGACCGGGGTACCTATAAGTTTGTTTGAGTGGAAATAAAATATAAAACAAGGGAGTGACTTTAACTCTTGAATCATCTCTCTGTTCTCTAGAAACCACTTTTTAATATGGTGCCTCCACCAATATATCATCCAAGCTTTAGGAATTGCCCAAGCACGTGCTAATTCAGGTAGCTCTTATGAATCTTACTGAAAAACACACACACACACACACACACACACACACACACAGAAAGAGAGAGAGAGAGAGAGAGAGAGAGAGAGAGAGAGAGAGAGAGAGAGAGAGAGAGGAGACTGGTTGGTGAGAACAAACTGGTGAGAAAAGGAGGGGAGATGAGATCACATGATAATATGTTGAAATGACTTAAATTCATTTCATTAATCTATGAAATTGTTTAAGGAATTTAAAAATAAGAATTCTTATCTAAAGTGGTATGATCAAATCAAAATCTCCCTGAGATATCATTTCACTCAGTTCAGGATGGCAAAAATCCACAATACAAACAGTACCAAATGCTGGAGAGGACGTGGTGAGAAGGGAACTCTCCTACATTGCTGGTGGGAATGCAGGCTCATACAACCACTCTGGCGAGCCATCTGGTGATTCTTAAAGAAGTTAAAGGTTGAAATGCCATATGACGCAGCTATTCCATTTTTGGGAATAACCCACACACAACAAAAATTCACCTCAATGGCACAAGCATGACCATGTTCATAGCATCACTGTTTACAATAGCAAAGTCATGGAATCAACCCAAGTGCCCAACAGTTGACGAGTGGATAAGGAAAACGTGGTACATTTATACAATGAATAGTACTGAGCCATCAAAAAAGATGAATTAGTGAAATTTGCTGGGAAATGAATGGAATTAGGAAAAATTATATTGAGTGAATTATCTCAGACACAGAAAATTAAGCACTGTATGTACTCCCTAATAGGTGGACCTTAGTACCAAACCCGCCTAGTGACATATTCAAAGAGAAATCTCTGTAATACCTACAGTATTTGCAAAGATTATAATAAACAAGAGGGCAGGGGAAGAAGGGCCCTGCCATAAACAAGGAGAGAGGTGATCATGCAACAGCAGAGAAAGTAGGCCACCACCAAGTACTGCAAGTAATTACTGAGACATCTGGTTAAGCTCACTGACTTTCCTTCCTGGTCACTTACAACTGAGGGGGTATGATCTCACCAGAAGGATAGGGCATATAGTCCTGCAAATGGGAGACTGACCCCCCTCTCACTGTGGTTTCCTACTCTTATTCCATCTACTTTTGAATCTAGTCTTATAGTAAGACCCTATTTTAACAGCCTTTTATCTCTGGCTAGGAGGTGACATCCAATACCCATCAAGAAGGACCCAAGGGCAGTGCAGGAACGGCAAAACTGAAAACAAAAAAAAAACAACACACAATAATTCAGAACACCAGAGCCCCTACATTAATCACCAGGAACCAGGCCAGTCTAATCTCTCCCCATCCTAAAGCTCAAGGAAATTTGTGCAAGAGGGGGCGGTAAGATTGTAAGATTTTAAATATGGGGAAGAACAAAAATATGCAAGATATTCCACACAAGTTAGGGCCAAAGTAACTATAATAGGACTTTGCATGACCTGCACAATGACCAAGATACCATTGAGCCCCCCCCCCCAGAGTCTAGCATGTATCACAGGCACTAGGATCCTTAGAGGCAAGGGATTAACAGCCACAATAGTGTTCCTGTACGAAAGGGGAACACAAGAAAGGGCTCTAGGCAATGCTATTGAGTCCTTACACCTCATCAGAGAGGAGGACCCAGAGGGAAGTTTGACATTTGCACTAAAAGATGCTCCAGGGTTGGGGGGAGAGTGCACTGGGAAAAAGGGAGGGGGGAAGGAAGGATAAAGGGGGTGGGAGCAAGAGGATCAAGGGAGGGTGGAGGGAAGGAGGGGACTGGGGTACCTATTGTTTGTATGAGTGGAAAAAATAAAAATAAATAAATAAAAGTGGCAGGGTCATAATGAATAGGAAAGGACACAGAAAAATGCATAATTAGACACCGGAGGAGTAAAAGAAAAATCCATAGGATAGAAAATGAGTGTTCTTGGCCACCGACCCCTACCCGCCAGGTCCCAGGTCCCCAGGTGAGTCCGTCCTCCCAGCCCAGGCCCTCAACTGGTGCCCCCGCCACCCCATCTCCCAGTCGCACCCAGGCAGTCTCTGGCTTTGCCCGGCCCTGCCCCAATCCCCAGCCCCTTTCTTTCTTTCTTTTTTTTTTTTTTATTCAACTGTGCGCGTGTGCGTATGTATGTGTGCGTGTGTGTGTGTGTGCGCGCGCGTGTGTGTAGAACCACGGACGAATTCTGGAACCACCATGGCCGCCTCCACCTCCTTCTGCCCCGGGATGCACAGGCTCGGCCCTACCAGGACCAGAAGTGCAGGCCGCCCCCGCTTCCGCCTGGCGTCTATACGTGGGATCTGGGATCCGAACTCAGGACCTTCCGCCTGCAAGGCGGAGGCTTAACTCCTGAGCCACCTCTCCAGCCCCCCAGCCCCTTTCTTTCTAAGGCCCGGGCCTTCACCAGACAGGACCTGTTCACATTCCTCCATCCCTGGAGCTTGGGTGGGCCCTAGACAAGTGCCAGGTCCCAGGTGAAGAATTCTGCCATCAATAGCAGAACCTCTGCCTCTCTGGCCCACCGGGGACCTACAAATGTGGTCCAGGGAAGACACACTACTACTCAGAATTCAATAGAGTCCAAAGGAAACTCAAGCAAAACACTAAGGGACAAAGGCCATTCATCTGGAGTCCTCTACAATCATCCAATCACATGGGAGAGATACTTCACATGCAGCCCAAAGATAAGTAAACCTCCTTTTTTTCACCTTACTGATCCTTTCTAGTATCAATTGCTGTAGATCAACTTCTCCATACAGCCACCCAAAAACCATATACAACTCCAGGGAGTACACCACTCACCCTCACATATCACCAGGATACTAAATCGCAAAAGTGCACTACCATACTAATATTCACCTCCTGTCCACTTAACCTGACTTAACTGATGTATTAACAGCCTAATAGCCTCATCTAGGAAATTACAATAATAATAGACAAACATACCCAATCCAAGGCAAGCACTAGTAATAACTAGCAAGGGTAATAATACCAACAAAATCAGTTCAGTGAAAAACACACAGAAACTGAAAGGTCCTAAGAAACAAAACAACAATGCCCAAGTAAAGTGCAAATCCATGAGAAACAAAACCCAAGAAGACCAATTTCCCACCGAAAGAATTAACCCCAAAATGATGGATTCTGACCAGAACAAATTCACAGAAAATAGGCAAGATAGCCAGAACCAACACAATGACTTTCAGAGTATGATCATTACCATGATTAATACTATGAAAGAGGAAATCCAAGAAGAGTTAAACAACTGAATCAACCACTTTGAACAGGAACACAACAGGCACTTGGAGGAGTTCAGAATAACAGTTCAAAAAACAAAAATAGGCATAGAGTCGTTAAAACAGTCTCAGGCAGAGTTTTAAATTGAACTAAAAGACAAATTATCTTCAACCCAAAGCTCAACAGAGAGTCTTATCAGCAGAACAAATGAAGCAGAAAACAGAATTTCAGATCTTGAAGACAAAGCAGGATAATTAATCAGCTCAATGGAAGAGATTGTTAAAGCCAAAAAGATACTTGACCCATCCCCACCCCACTCCTCCGGCTGGGACGCGTGGGTGGACCAACTGGACCTCATCCTGCGACCTAGGTAAGCTCTGCCCGTGCCCGCCCACCAGAACCCCAGGTCAGCCCAAAGGACCCAGCTCTTACCCCACCATCCAGCCGGAGCCACGCTTGCAGGGCCAAGGGACGAGGAGGACCTCCCCCTGCGCCCGAGCCGGCCCCAGCTCCGTACCGGTTAAATAGCTCCCTGCCGACGCCCCCATCCTCTCTTCCCCACCCCACTCCCTGGGGCCGGGACTTGCGCCCGGTCCAGCCGGGCCTCATCCACGACCTAGGTAAGCTCCATCCCTGCCCACGCCCAGAACCCCAAGCCAAATAATTCAGTTTAGTGAAATTGAAAGATCTTAAGAGTTAAAACGACAATGCCAAAGTCAAAGTGCAAATCCATGAGAAGCAACACTCAAGTAAAAAAATTTCCCACCGAAGGAATTAATCCCATAATGTTAGACTCCAACCAGAACAAACCCACGGAAAATGGCCAAGAAAGCCTGACCCAGGATAACGACTTTCAAAATATGATCATTACCATGTTCAATACTATGAAAGAGGAAATCAGGGAGGAATTACATAATCGAAACAATTGCTTTGAAGAGGAACACAACAGACACTTGGAGGAGTTGAGAAAAACAGTGCAAGAAACAAAAACTGGCATAGAGCAGTTAAAACAGACTCAAGCAGAGTTTAAAACTGAGCTACAAGACAAGTTCTCTTCAACCCAGAACTCCACAGAGAGTCTTATCAACAGAACTAACGAAGCAGAAAACAGAATTTCAGACCTTGAAGATAAAGTGGGAGTATTAACCAGCTCAATGGAACAGGTTGTTAAAGCCAAAAAGATACTCGAGAGAAATATCCAAGAGATATGGGACACCCTGAAGAAGCCTAACATGCATATTCATGGAATACCAGAGCAAGAATCTCAAAATACCACCCCTGAGGAAACTTTTCAAACGATAATCAAGGAAAACTTTCCTCATCTAAAAAAAGAGAGGCCCATCCACATAAAAGAGGCATTCCACACCCCAAACAGATATGACCAAAACAGAAGCACGCCACAGCAAATAATAGTTAAAACACTCCACATTCAAGATAAAGAACTGGTGCTGAGAGCTTCAAGGGAGAAAAAACAAGTCACTTTTAAAGGTAAACCTATTAAAATAACAAATGACTTCTCAGTCGAAACAGTAAAAGCAAGAAGAGCTTGGAGAGACATACTTCAAGTATTGAATGAGCAAAAATGTCAACCCAGGCTGATTTACCCTGCAAAACTATCCGTCATGATCGAGGGAGAAAGAAAAATCTTCCAGCACAAAGACAACTTGAAGGGATACATGTCCACCAAACCAGGCCTTCAAAAAATGCTAGAAAAGATACTCAAGCATGAAGAAAAAAACAGGCATATCCAGGAGAGCAGAAGGCAAGTACAACACCATTAAAAGCGAAGCAATATACTTATAAAAACTACTAAACATAATAAATGTTTGGAATCAAAAATAGTTTCTCCATTATAACACTAAATGTTAATGGAATTAACTCACCGATCAAGAGACACAGATTACAAACTTGGATTAAAAATCACAATCCATGAATCTGCTGCCGCAGGAAACCCATCTCACCACAAAAGATAGGCACGCTCTAAAAATAAAAGGCTGGTCAACAATTCTACAAGCAAATGGAAGCAGAAAACAGGCAGGGGTAGCCATTATGCTATCAGACAAAGTGGACTTCAAACCAAAGAAAATTATAAGAGACATGAATGGATACTACATTTTAGTCACAGGTACAATTCACCAAGAAGACTTCACAATACTGAACATATATGCACCCAATACGGGCCCCCCCACATTCACTAAGAAAACCTTACAGTGTCTAAAGCAAGAAATCAACCCCCAAACGATAATTCTTGGGGACTTCAACACCGCCCTCTCAACATGGGATAGATCAACAGGTCAAAAGCTTAATAGAGACACTTTGGATCTTAATCAAACCCTTAAAGAAATGGACCTTACAAATTTCTATCGAACTTTTCACCCACGTACCAAAGAATACACATTTTTCTCAGCAGCACACGGAACTTTCTCCAAAATAGATCACATACTGGGCCACAAAACGAATCTACACATATGCAAAAAAGTTGAAATTCTATCCTGTGCCCTGTGAGACCACCACCGCCTAAAGCTGGACATCCACAACACATCAAACAAGAAAAAAAACACTAACTCCTGGAAACTTAACAATATGATGCTGAATGAAAACTGGATTCAGGAAGAAATTAAACAGGAAATTCAAGATTTCATGAAAGTGAATGATAATGAACATACAATTTACCAAAATCTCTGGGACACAATGAAAGCTTTTCTAAGAGGTAAGTTCATAGCTCTTAATGCCTACATCAAAAAAATGGAAACATCAGAAATAAACAACTTAACAATGCAGCTTAAAGCTTTAGAGAAACTAGAGCAATCTAATCCCAAAAGTAGTAGAAGAAAGGAGATTAGCAAAATAAGAGGAGAAATATCTGTAATCGAGATTAAGGAAACGATAGAAAAAATCAACCAGTCAAAAAGCTGGTTCTTTGAAAAAATCAATAAGATTGATACACCCCTAGCTAAATTAACCAAAAGCAGGAGAGAATAAACTCAAATTACCAAAATAAGAAATGAACATGGAGTTATCACTACTGATACCCAAGAAATCCAGAGAATTATAATATCATATTTCAAAAACTTATACTCTGTGAAGTTTGACAACACAAAGGAGATGGATGAATTTCTAAGTAAAAACAACTTACCTAAATTGAATCAGGAAGTTGTGAATTACTTAAATAGTCCTATAACATATGAAGAAATTGAAGAAGTAATCTCGAATCTTCCCACCAAAAAATGCCCTGGACCAGATGGATTCATCATAGAGTTCTACCAGACATTTAAGGAGTTAATAACACCAATACTCCTTAAATTGTTCCATCAAATAGCAAAGGAAGGAACACTACCAAATTCCTTCTATGAAGCTAATATCGTTTTAATCCTAAAACCTAATAAAGATTCACTTAGAAAAGAAAACTATAGGCCAATCTCTCTGATGAACACAGATGCAAAGATTCTCAACAAAGTCATAGCAAATCGGATTCAAAAACATATCAAAAAGCTCATCCATGGGGACCAAGTAGGCTTTATCCCCGGCACACAAGGTTGGTTCAACATACGCAAATCAAAAAATATAATTCATCATATAAACCAGTCTAAAGCTCAAGACCACATGATACTCTCGATAGATGCAGAAAAAGCTTTTGACAAGATCCAACAGCCTTTTATGATCAAAACGCTAGAGACAGTAGGAATAGAAGGAAACTTTATCAATAAAAGCTGTATACAACAAGCCCACAGCAAGGATTATGCTCAATGGGGAAAAACTGGAAGCATTCCCACTTCTGTCAGGAACTAGACAAGGCTGTCCACTCTCACCGCTTCTATTCAATATTGTGCTTGAAGTCTTAGCTGAAGCCAAAAGACAAGAAAGGTACGTAAGAGGGATTCAAATCAGCAAGGAAGAAGTCAAGCTATCCCTGTTTGCAGATGACATGATCTTATACCTGAGTGAAAAAGCCCTGAGAGAAACAACCCCATTTACTATAGCCGCTAAATAAATGAAATACCTTGGTATAAACCTAACCAAGGAGATAAAAGACCTTTACAATGAGAACTTTAAAACCCTAAAGAAATAAATTGCAGAAGACACCTGCAATGTTGACAGAATCAACATTGAAAAAATGACCATCCTAACAAAGGCAATATAAAAAGTCAGTGCTATACCAATTAAAATCCCAGAGCAGTTCTTTAAAGAAGTTGACCAAACAATCTCAAAATCCATATGGAGGCACAAAAGACCCAGGATAGCAAAGACAATCCTGAGTAACAAAAATACGACTGGATGTATCGCCATACCAAACCTTAGTCTATACTATAAATCCATAGTTATAAAAACAGCCTGGGACTGGCTCCAAAATAGACACACAGATCAATGGATAAGGGTTGAAGACCCAGACATAAGCCCACAAAAATACAGCCATTTGGTCTTTGACAAAGGGGCCCAAAAAATTCAATGGAAAAAGAACAGTATCTTCAACAATTGGTGCTGGCAAAACTGGATCTACACATGCAGAAGATTAAAACTGGGCCCGTACTTGTCACCATGTACAAGACTTAATTCCAAATGGATCAAGGACCTTGATATCAGGCCAGAGACTATAGAAACCATAGTTGAAAGGATAGGGAACTCCCTCGAGCTGATTGGGCTAGGCCAACATTTCCTAAACAGACATCCAATGGCACAGTCACTGCCACCAACTCTCAACAGTTGGGATCTTGTGAAATTAAAAAGCTTCTGTTCAGATAAAGACATTGTAACATGAGCTCAAAGGCAACCCACAGAATGGGAGAAAATCTTCACTAACCACATATCTGATAGACCTCTACTATCCAGAGTGCACAAAGAACTTAGAAAACTAAACACCAAGGAAACTAACGGCCCAATTAAAAAATGGGCCCTGGAACTTAAAAGAAACTTTACCAGGGATGAAATTAAAATGTAATGCTCCACTTCTTTAGCCATCAGGGAAATGCAAATCAAAACCTCCCTGAGATATCATCTCACCCCGGTCAGGATGGCAAAAATCCACAATACAAACAACAACAAGTGCTGGAGAGGATGTGGAGAGAGGGGAACTCTCCTACATTGCTGGTGGGAATGCAAGCTCATACAGCCACTCTGGCGAGCCGTCTGGAGATTCTTAAAGAAATTAAAGATTGAAATGCCGTATGACCCTGCTATCCCACTTTTGGGAATAACCCCCCATGCAGCAGCGATTCACCTCGATAGCACAAGCACGACCATGTTCATAACAGCACTGTTTACAATAGCAAAGTCATTGAATCAACCCAAATGTCCAACAGTTGACGAGTGGATAAGGAAAATGTACATCTATACAATGGAGTACTACTTAGCCATCAAAAATGATGAATTACTGGAATTTTCCTGGAAATGGATGTCATTAGAAACAATTATATTAAGTGAAGTATCCCAAACCCAGAAAATTAAGCACCATATATACTCCCTAATAAGTGGCTCCTAGTACCAAACCCACCTTGAAACACTCAAAGATAAATCTCTGTAATACCTACAGTAATTGCAAGGATTATGAACAGGAGGGATGGGGTTGGAGGGCCACACCAGAAACAAGGAGAAAGGAGACCATGTTACAGCAGAGAAAATAGGCCTCCATCAAGGACTGCAAGTAAGTAATGAGACACCTGGTTAAGTTCACAGATGTTGGTTCCTGATCATTTACAACTGAGGGGGTATGATCTCATCAGAAGGGAAGGGCATATAGTCTGGCAGATAAAAAATAACCATTTTGCAAATGGGTGATTGACCCCTCCCTCACTGTGGTTTCCTACTTTTATTACATCTACCTTTGAATGTGCTCTTATAACTAGACTCCAGTTTAACAGCTTTTTGTCTCTGGCCAGGGTGTGACATACAATGCCCATCAAGATGGAGTGAAGGGCATTGCAGCAGCAGCAAAACTGCAAAAGAAAATCAACAAACCACAATCCAGAACTTCAGATACCCTATATCAACCACCTAGAACTAGGTCAGACTAATCTCTCCCCATCCTGAAGCTCAGGGAAATTTGCGGAAGTGGGGGCATAAGAGTGTAAGAGCACAAGGATGGGAGGAAAAATGATTTGCAAGATACTCCATACAAGTTAGGGCCGAAGCAATCATAATTGGACTTTGCATGCCCTGCGCAATGTCCAACACACTATAGACCTCACAAAGTCTAGCATCTACTAAAGGCTCCAAGATCCTTGGAGGCAAGGGATTGACAGCCACAGTAGTGTTTCTATGCTTAAGGGGAACACAGGAAAGGGTTCCGGGAAATGCCACTGGGTCCTTGTACGTCATCAGAGAGGAGGGCTCAGAAGAGATTCTGGCATGCACATTAAAGGACTTTCTGGGGATTGGGGGGGGTGGCACTGGGGGATGTCCACCAAATTACAGCATTGTGAAATGAAGCCAGAAAAACTTGTCTAGGCCACTTTGTAATTCACCACTACCAGATTTTCATTAGACAAAAAGACACCTCAATCCAAAGCAATGACAGGAAACCTAACTGTTGATAGATACTGGCATTATTTTTTGTTATTTTTGCGCTGTTATAAATAAAATACTGTGAATTTTGGAAAAAAAGAAAATGAGTGTTCTCATAACAACAAAAATGAATCACACATTCTGACACTTTTTGAAAACAAACAAAATAGGGCACCTTAGCAAATTTCTCTGAAAATAAAATTTGACATCTATGCCAGGTAGAGATACTGTTGTTGTGTCAGTTACTCTTCTCTGTTACCATGATATGATGCTATAACACAACTTAAAGGAGATATAATCTTTTATGATAGAAAATATAGTCCTACCCAGAAGGGAAACATATTCCTTTATGGTGGAAAAGGCATGACTCACTGGCAGAAGTTAGAGGCAGTTTAAGTCACATCCATCATGAAAGATGAGAGTTGCAAACTGCAAACTGCAGGAGCAGACTAACTGAAGCAAAATGGGTCTAAGCAACTTCAAAGACCCAACCTTGTGACTGTTTTCCTTCACCTAAAGGTGCCATGACCTTCCCAAACAACTAAATATTCAAACATATGAGCCTACTAGGGACAACTCACATTTCAAACCATGATAGGGTCAACCTGACAACTGAGGTTAAGACTTTAAGCACTATACAAGTCTGAAGGAAAATGCATATTTGATGAGGAAAAACTCAGATTACGGTAGTTGGGACCATTCCCTTGATTGGTGGGTAAGATGGAGGAACCTGGTTAAATGTGTTGACATACTTCAGCATACTGAAGCAGACTCAAACTCTAACAAGTGAAGAGGTCTGCCCCTCTCTCAGCAATCTCTATGAATGTCGCATGACCAGATACTTGGCTCTTGGTGTTGGTGTAAACTCTCCTGCCAAGCTATACTGAGAACTGTAGCTAGAATTTTAAGCAAGAATAAAACTTCTTGCTCCCACTTACATTATTTGGTCATGAATTTATAAGTGACATGCATGCAAACTGCATATCCAAACAAAACAAGATCTGAACATTCGAGTCATAATCAAACAATGGACCAAAGATAAAACCAAGGAAACTCCAAATCACAGTCAGAACTCATCAGCATCCGCTTGCAGAGGCAATGCTACATGATGGAGCACAAAGGGACTATACTGGTTAATGGCACCTAAGTGGCTTTGTGCCCTGGTTTTACTTACACTGAGGGCCCAGAGAACCTTGACTCCCTATTCAAAGATCAGCACAGATTGTCAGGTAACTGCTTAATTGGCAGTGAACAGAGATGTCTGCCACACTTCAGTCACCAAAGGGCCATTTCCCATGAAGGTCTAAGCCTGACAAGTACCCTATGTTACATCTCACCCTTGAATCCTCATTCATATACTTGAGGAAACTTTATTGGCTCAGCCCTGAAGACCCTCACGAGATCTGATCTTGAGAAGGCTCATTTTACCATCAACTTGAAGGACAGGCAGGCAAGAAGAAAAAGTGGGATGCTTTTCCAGAGTGAAAGTCACAGGAGCTTCTCCTGAAAGCACCTACCACTTCTAAAGGACATCCAATGAGTGTGCACAATGTACAATATGGACTTTATTTTGGCCTTTTCCTTTACTTGTATCTGGAATGTTAGAAATGTATCACCATTACAAACATGAGAACCTCCCAAAACTTTCTACATGTGATTTTGAGGCTGATTTTGCAGCTAACTCATGGACTTTCTATTGCATTGGTTCCAAGAGTATGGTCACTTATGAGCAGTATGAGAAATACCTAGGAATCTGCTGGAGATGCAAATTGTAGGAGTCAAATATAGACTTAATATATCTAAATTACTTGACTAGGTTCCAAAGGTTCAATTTTTTGCCTATGTATGTGGTTTGTTTAGTGGAAGAATATGTGTTAGAGTGTGTGTAAAAGAGGGCACTTGAGTAGGTATGCCTGTGGAGGCCCAAGGGTGATATCAAGAATCATCCTGGATCTTATCTACCTCCTTATTTCTTTGTTCTGAGTTTCCCAGGCTCTGCTTTCCAGGGCCAGAATTGAAGACCAATGCCACATTCATGCAGCATTTTTTTACACAGAATCTGGGGATTCAAACTAGGATCCTTTTGATCGAGATGCAAAGACTTTTTAAACTACTGGGCCATCTCCCCAGTCCCCAAAGATCAAGTTTTAACAAGTGCTTTGGGTGATGCTGAAGTACCATAATATAGGTGCCCTGAAACTGTAGGACACTTGGCCTTTCTAGAGAATAACTCATCTATCTGTTTTGTATCTTGGCATGTGGAGCTGGGAAGGTGCTAAGAAAATTGTGGGTGTCATTTTTTTTCTCAGAAGCTAATTATGTGTTTATTGACCCTTTATTTGTAAGAATAATTGTTGAACATTTGGAGAATAAAATAGTCCTTTCTGCCCTCTGGGCAGAATATGCAAGGATCAACATTCCAGGATCTTAAAGCAGAAGCAGAAAATGACCAGATTCGGTGAGGGCCCCACTCTACCTATGCCAAGGAGTGAAAATTAATCCCTCTTGTTGTTTTGAACTGAATTTGGAGGTGATCCTACCTGAAAAGAAGGAACGTGTGTGTGTGTGTGTGTGTGTGTGTGTGTGTGTGTGTAACATCTTTAATGCAGTTTCCTTGGCAAGAAAGAAAAATAAGACAAAAGTAAAAGAGTGTTCATTTCCTAACCAGAACTTGTGATGTGTGAGAAATCATGTTTGGGTAATTTCTCAAATACTGCAAAGAAGAGGAGCACTTGGTGTTACAGACATCACAGATGAAACTCAGTGAGTCACACATGCTAAAAGACATGAACATAAGAGGGAGACTGGTAGTAAAGAAGGTTTGTAGTAGGAAAAGGAAGGTGGATGGAGCTGGGTAATAAAGGGAGAAGATATTAAAGTCATTTTGTTTATGTATGAAACTCTGAAAGAAAAAACCAGTTAAATATAAAATATTATTTTTTAAAGAAAAAGAGAATAAGTAAAGCAAATCAGAGACTCTTCTAGAGTTAGTGAGATAGCTCAGTGGGTAAAAGTGAATGCTTGCAAACCTGGTGATCTGAGTTGGATCTCTGAAATCACATGTGGTGGAAGGAGAGAACTGATTTCTGAAAGTTGTCCTCTGACCTCCGCCTATGTGCGCCATTGTATGTATTCTCTCTCCCTCTCTCTCTCTCTCTCTCTCTCTCTCTCATACACATACACTCTCACTCTCTATCACACACACACACACTCTCACAAACACACTCTCTCCTTTTCTCTTTTTCATGAATAAATGGAAGAGAAAGTGTCCCATCATGTCCTGTATTAATGAATATTTACAAATGATTCATTTCGCAGCACTGAGGCCTAATTGTTCACTCCCATTGTTTATTCTTTACTGAAATAGCACCAGTGAATTTTGTTCAGCTTCCTTACTTTACGTCTGGAGTTTATGTGCTTTCCTTGAATCAAAAATCTTTCCATGGTTTGTGATCTGAACACATGACTTGTGCATGTAGTAGTGGCTCATACTGTTACTCTGGTCCCCACTCTAGCCAGTGAACAGGCAGGGGAATGGCTCATTCTTATCTTTCATTCTTCGGAGTCTCATGTATGATCTCCCTACCTCAACTTCTGTGAGGAATATGAAAAGTACCAACACTCACATCCTGAGATCAACAGTTGCACACTTGAATATATAAAAGACTATACTTTCAGAAATAGTGCCACTATGAAAAAATAGGATGGAGTAAATATGCTTAGATGACAGTTCTACGGAAGTACATATCATAGTTTTGAGAAACATCCCTTCACTCCCATAGAAAATTTGGATAGTAATCCGTCTTAGCCTAAGACTGGCATCACAAAACCAGGGATGTCCTCTCATTCTCTGCTCTGCTGACATACATACAATAGTGACACCTGATTCCTGTGAGGGCCAGCATGTCTGTTGTCTTGGCTTCTCTGTAGTCCTGACTCAGACACCAGAATACTATAATTGAAAGTGTTCAATACCATATGGCTCTTTATAGGCTAAATAATTTAATTGTTCACTTGATGTATATACATATATTTATATATGTGTATAGTTATTTATCATTAGTGTGTATGGGACAAGCAGGAGCCACAACATATATGTAGAAATCAGATAACTTGGAATTTTCTCCTTTCACCACATGGGTTCTGGGGATTGAATTCAGGTCAACAGGCTTAGTATCAAGTGCATTTATAAGATGAGGCATCTTGTTAGCCCAATAGCATATATTTATGAAGTACATTGTGATTATTTGCTCTACATGTGTAACATGTAACAATCATAACAAAGAAATTAGCATTTTTTCTGATACAACTACTTTTACATTAAATATTTTTAAAAAAGGGTTGTGTTTTACTTTAAGCTATAATATCACTGTACAAACAAGATAGAATAAAATTCACATTTTAATGACAGTAGTCATAAATATAGTCTGTAGAATTTAGAAAAACACCCACTCCTCTATCCAGAAAACTAAAGTTTGATAACAGATTTGTCCTGGGAGAAGGCTAGCACTATTGAATCAGGGACATGTTCTCTTTAATTGCTCAGTTGTCTCTCTCTCTCACACACACACACACACACACACGCATGCACACACATATACACACACACACAGAGGACTGATACACAATTCCTACTGTTATGGTTGGTTTCTCCATAGTTCTGACTCAGATAACTCAGTGTTTCAATTAAAGATATGCAAACCCATGGTTGTTTTTATATCTTGAATGTGTTCAGCTGACATTGGTAGAATATAAGGATTTATGCTTTCTTTGCTTTCCGATGTTCATGTGTGTATAATGCAATGCAGTTTGTTCACATGTGTGGGCAAAAATGTCAGGTACACGTGCAAGTGCGTGTGTGTGTGTGTGTGTGTGTGTGTGTGTGTGTATGTGTGTGTGCATGTGTGTGTGTGTGTACACGTTTATGGAGTCCCAAGATTGATATTGGAAATCAACCTCAGTTGCTTTTGTACCTTTTTTATTTTTCCTTCTTTGAATCAACCTCAGTTGCTTTTGTACCTTGTTTATTTTTCCTTCTTTGTGCACGCACACATACACATGTGTGTGTGTGTGTGTGTGTGTGTGTGTGTGTGTGTGTGTGTGTGTAGTGTGTGGGTATATACATGTATATCCAAGTGTGTGTACAAAAGGGTACTGAGTGTTAGTGTCTGTAGCATCCCAAGAATGACATTAGAAATCATGCTGGATTGTTCTACCTCCTTATTGCTTTGCTCTGGGAATTCCCAAACACTAATTTCCAGGGTCAGAATTATCTGCCTGACAATTTTTACATGGGATCTAGGGATCCATACTTGTTTCCTTACATTTGTGAGGCAAAGGCTTTAACCCCTTAGCCATCTTCTTAGACCTTCTTATCCTTTTGGACACATGGTCTCTAACCAAACCCAGAATTGCTGATAAGACTGGTACAGTTAGTCAGTTGGTTCTGGGGATTTTCATGCTGGAATTATAGGTAGACTACCACACTCACTCAACATTTTATGTGGGATCTTGGATTGATACTCTGTTCCTTTGGCTTGGGTGGCAAGCACTTTAACTACTGAATTATCTTTTCTTCCAAGAACTGATACCTTCCATTCAGTATTTAGTACCTGTTCTCCTACCTCTCGCTGTTGATGTATCCCCCTTGCCACTCGTGAACACCACATTTTATGATTCCATATGTAATTAAGAACACCATTATTGCTGACCCTTTGTGTCTATTGTATTTTCTTCATTTTGATTCTTTGACAGTTTACTGCATGAATACAATGAATTTGTAATTTTCACCAAGTGTTATCTGAATCTATATCCTTCTTTCACTGAAAACCTGCCTTTTCCCAACAAGTCTACCTCCTAGTTTTGTGTCTTTCAATGTGTGTGTGTGTGTGTGTGTGTGTGTGTGTGTGTGTGTGTGTGTGTGTGTGTGTGTGTGTATGCCCTGCCTACAATAGCATGTACTTGTTTACTTGCTGGAGCATGGATGATATATCAAAGGTACATACTACCAAATATAGAAACAGTGATTAGTTGATTTTATTACCTTCTATTTGTGAAAAAGGAGGAGCAAGACTAGCACCCAAGAATAAGAATAGCCTTCCTTCTATCAAGCAATTCTTGTGAGCGCTTCAGTTTCCTATTTTTAATAAATCCCATATCACTCCCATGTGAATGTGGTTGCCAGGTTTTTGAGAAACCTCTAGGTAGAAACTGACCTCTTCATTTACATCAGATCTAGTTATTTATGCACCAGGTTTTAGAATTCTTCATTTTTGCTGAATGCTGGATATATTTATGATACACTGTCAATTTTATATGCTAAAAATAGCTGAGCATATATCATATGCACATGCTTATATACACATATATACACACAGTTACACACACAGTCACACACATTCACATACACTCATTCACACTCATACACCTTCATACTCATATACACACATTCCACAATATGCATATGATAATATGCAACTATATACACACTCAGTCACACACATGCACTTGGTAATGCACACACATTAATGCAAACACATTTGAACACATACACCCAAATACACACTAATACACACATTCACTAAAGCATACACTAATATACTAACACATTCATACACATAGACACTATTATATATATATACATATATATATATGTTCTTATTATACTGTATATGGCACCATTACATAAAACCTTTCCATGTAAATACATATCCTGTGTGCAGCATATCCTCTACACAATTCCTCACTCTTCTATTTTCTCATTTCTACCCTCCCATTCCTCCTTTTCATTTCCCAAGACAGTACATATCCATAGAAAATATAGGAACTACAAACATGAGAAAAGTGTCATATTCTCTTTCTGAATCTAATTGAATTCACTTAATGTAATTATCTCCATTTCCTTTCTTTAAATTCTCTAAACATCAAATTGGTAGATTCCATTAGAAAAACAAAACACAAAGAAGATAAAAATACAGAGAATTTGGAAAGCATTAGTGGTAAAAATGTATCCAAAAAAGCAGTAATTCTAAAAAATTGGCTATAAAACAACATGAGCATTAGATAAAAAAGGCTGAATATCTAAATTGGCATATCACTATTTTACTAATATTATAATTTTGATTTATGCCTCAGTTATGAAAGTTTTGTCTATTGTAGCAACACTAAAACTATATACACATAAGTGATGCATAGTCTCCAAATATGTAGAGCCAAATTTGACAGAATTGTAAATATAATTTTAGGTTTGTCTGTGCTAGTTTTTTATTAAATTATTTTATTTTTCTAGTTTTACAAGCATGTTGAGTACTTATTCCTGCTTCCCTCCTTTCCCCCTCCTTCCCATCTCCCTTTCTTCCCTTCATCAAATCCATCCCACTCCTTCCCACCTCCTGCCTATCCCCAGGATTCCCTCTGGCTTGTATACTTCTGTGGCATTTCAGGCCTCTGTGGCATATCAAGTTGCCTCTCTTCAGTCCACCCCACTAATAGGGGCATTTCTCTTCACTCATCCAGCTCTAGCCCCCAAGGTTCCACTATGTGTTCCCATCTTTTTTGAGTTCCTTGATAGTCTATGGGGAATTGTTGGTATGCCAGTCATTATATAGGTCTGGAAAGGACATGTCTCACTGCAGCGAATTCCTAGAAGCAGCAGTATTGCCTTGAACATAGTATCTTGTCCAATGGTGAACCTCCCCATCTTTAAGTTCTTAATATCTCACTGTCCCATGGGGAGAGATTAGGTTGGCCTCATTCTGGGTAAGCCCTGCTGATTTGCTGGTACACTGCATTAAAACTGGCTATCATTTTCCAGTTCACTGCTCTTCTCCTATCCTAAGCTACATCCCATCAGGGTTTTGTATCTCCATTTTCTTACAAACAATATTACTTCATTCTTGTTGGTAGCCACGAAATTCCATTGTGCGCATATACCAAATTTTCATTTGTCTACTCCTCTGTTGTTGAACATGCAGGTTGGGGCCATAACTCAGCTTTTGTGAATAGTGCTGCAATGAACGTCGATGTATGAGTGTCCCCTTGATGCGTTTCTTGAAATCCTTTGAGTAAACTCCTAAGAGCAACATAGCTGGGCCATGTGGTATCTTTGTTATTTTGTTTTTCTTTTGAGAAAACTCCATTCTGACTTCTATTGGGGCTTCACTAGTTCACCAGCAGTGTAATCTTTCATCTACAACTTTACCTATACTTCTTGCTACTTATTTTCTTAATGGGTGTAAAAATGATTTGGTGAGTTGAAATTTCAATGCAATTATAATTTGCATTTCTCTAATGATTGTTGTGTTGAACCTTTGAAATATGTTTAGTATCCATTCAAACTTATCTTTTGAGACTTGTCTGCTTATTCAATAGACCATTCAATGGCTGGCTTGTGTGGTTTCTTGTTATTTACTTTTTTGAAATCTTTGTATCAGAGATATAGATAACAAAGATTTTCTCTCATTCTGTGGCTGTCTCTTCATTTAACTGATTATTTCATTTCATTTTTTTTATTTCCACTCATACAAACTTAAGTGGTACACCGGTCCTTATGAAGAGTCTTTTTAATTTCATATGATACCATTTGTCAGTTGTAAAATTATTTCTGAGAGATGAGATTTCTACTAAGAAAGATCTTGTTTGTTTCAATAACTTGAAGTGTTTTTCCTTACTTCCTTCTAAAAGTTTGAGAGGTTCAGGTCTTACATAAAAGTATTTGACTCATTTGAAAGAGAGATGGGAATTGAGTTTCATTCCTTTGCATATTTCTATCTGGATTTTATAGCACTATTTTTTGAAGAGGTTGTGTTTTCCTGGATATTCTTCATTGTTTATATTTATTGTTAAGTGAAGATGAACTATAACCATCTCAGAGACAAGTCTCTCGGTATGTTCTATAAGGCGGTTCACCTTGAGAGTGAATCTTCCCACCTCAACAAACCTAATAAAGAAATTGCCTTAAATGCACAAAAAGAAGAAAATAATATGGGCACCATTGTTCGTCTCTCTCTGCTTCCAAACTGTGGATGTTATTCAAGCTCCTTCTGCCATGACTTTCCCACCATGACAGACTATACCTTTGAACTATGAGCTAAAATGACTACTTCTTCTCTTTGTTTTTTTCTTTATATGTATTTTGTCACATCAGATAGAAAAGTAATATAGGCATCTTTGTCTTAAACATTGTGGTTGAACTTGTGTAGGTTAGTTCTTTTTTTTGTTCCCGCAGTCTTGGTGTCTGTTTTGTGACAGTACAACACTGTATTATTTATGGCTCTGGAGTAGGATTTGAAGTAAGGTATGGTATTCCTCTGCATTTTTTATCTATTTAATTATGCATGTATGTATGAATGTATTTATACATGCTAGTTGAATATACAGGTGTGAATTTGATAATTAAAGGCTGGGCATATCTGTGAAGAATTAGCAGTTAGGGCAAGCTTTTGAGCAAGTCATAAGGAGATTGTCTGATGGATGTGGGAAAAGCCAGCTCACAATAGATGGGACCATTCCCAGAGCAATTAGAAGGAGGAGCTGGTTCAGTAGTTTGGCATTCTTCCACATCCTTTGGCAGGCTCACAGCTAGGTGAAGATGCTCTCCCCTCTCTCAGCAACTACTATGAATTTGATATGGACAGTTCCCATGAATCCTGGGGTTGGTATGACTCTCCTCCCAAGCTGGACCGTGAAATGTAACAGAGAGTCATAAGCAAGAATAAAATCCATTCTTCCCTTCAGCTGTTTGGCTGTGAATTTTTCAGCAACATGCAGATAATATGTATGTACTTCATCTCAGGATTATGTTGGATACCAAGGACTTTTATACTTGCATTCATGTGAATAATGAAATTTGTGTTTCGATGAAATCACATTCGATGTGTAAATTATTTGTGGCAATATGATCATTTTCACAATATTAATTTTCCAATTCCTGAATATAAAGTATCTTTTTGTCATCTAATATCTTCTTCAATTTGTTTTTTTGGGAGTGTTTGAAAAGTTATCATAACAGAAATATTTTACTTCCTTGGGCAAGTTTATCCCAAGGAATTTCCTGAAGCAACTGCATACTGGGTTGTGTTCCTGATTTCATCCTTGAAACAATACACTTTTAATTTTGAAAAACACATATATGTTTATTTGCCATAATATGTAAAACATGCTAAAAAATAATGCATGAAACACTAGTTGACCAGGAACACTTCTCATTTTTGTTCATGTCTGCATTTTAGCAGGTCATTCAGCATGGACTCAGAAAACCAAACAGATACTTTTTATCTGCCAGACTATATGCTCTTCCCTTCTGGTGAGTAACCCCTCCCTCACTGTGGTTTCCTACTTTTACTACATCTACCTTTGAATATACTCTTATAACAAGACTCTAGTTTAACAGCTTTTTATCTCTGGCCAGGGGGTGACATCCAATACCTATCAGGATGGAGTGAAGGGCATTGCAGGAGCAGCAAAAGTGAAAAAGAAAATCAACAAACCATAATCCAGAACTTCAGAAACTCTATATCAACCACCTGGAACTAGGCCAGACTAATCTCTCCCCATCCTGAAGCTCAGGGAAATTTGCGGAATAGGGGGCGGTAAGATTGTAAGAGCACAAGGATGGGAGGAGCAATGGTATGCAAGATACTCCACACAACTTAGGGCCGAAGCAATCATAATTGGACTTTGCATGCCCTGCGCAATGTCCAACACACTATTGACCCCACAAAGTCTAGCATTTGCTAAAGGCACCAAGATTCTTGGAGGCAAGAGATTGACCGCCACAGTAGTGTTCCTATGCTTAAGGGGAACACAGAAAGGATTTAGGGAAATGCCACTGGGTTCTTGTATGTCATCGGAGAGTCTGGCTTGCACATTAAAGGATTCTCCGGGGATTGGGTGGGGAGGCACTGGGGGATGGGGAGGGAGGGGTGAGGGGAGGGGGAACAGGGGGTTCTGGGGGAGGAGGAGGGATGGAGGGAACTGGTGTACCTATTAAGTTTTTATGAGTGGAAATAATAATAATAAATTTAAAAAAAAAAGAAAAAGAAACCAAATGGATGTAGCAGAGTTCCTTCTCGCCGGACTCTCACAGAATCCAGA
This sequence comes from Typhlomys cinereus, assembly GCA_023101885.1. Classification (NCBI taxonomy): domain Eukaryota; kingdom Metazoa; phylum Chordata; class Mammalia; order Rodentia; family Platacanthomyidae; genus Typhlomys; species Typhlomys cinereus. The sequence goes on from JALPQD010000206.1 coordinate 3,615,707, forward strand.
ATTTCAGCCCATCCTCTTTGAGCTATTGCTGACTGTGTACCTAGTCACTGTGTTTGGGAACTTGCTCATCATCTTGGCTGTCAACTCTGACTCCCATATCCACACCCCTATGTACTTCTCCCTCTGCAATCTGTCTTTTGTTGATATCTGTTGTACCTCCACCATAGTCCCCAAGATGCTGGTCAACATCCAAGCAGAAAACAAAACCATCAGTCACAAAGACTGCCTTACTCAGGTGTACTTTTTCTTCGTTTTCCTATGCATGGACAACTTGCTCCTGAACGTGATGGCCTATGACCGCTATCTGTCACCCTTTGTATTACACACTCATCATGAACCCCTACCGCTGTGTCCTCCTGCTTTCTGTCCCTTTCTTGCTCAGCAGTGCAGATTCCCTTCTGCACACTTTGATGTTGTTGCATGTGTCTTTTTGCACGCATCCAGAAATCCCCCATTTCTTCTGTGAACTCACTCTAATCCTCAAGGTTGCTTGTTCTGACACCCTGATCAATAAAGTTCTGGTGTATTTAGTCACTGCTTTGTTGGGTATTAGCCAACAAGCTGGAATAATTTTTTCTTACTCTCAAATTATCTCCTCCATTCTGAGAATCCTTTCTCCTGATGTAAAGTATAAAGCTTTCTCTACCTGTGGGTCTCACCTAACTGTAGTCTCTTTGTTTTATGGGACTTCCATTTGGGTATATCTCAGTTCCGCTGTTACCTCCTCTCCCAAGAAGACTGCAGTGGCCTCAGTGATGTATGCCGTGGTGACACCCATGTTGAACCCCTTAATCTACAGCCTGAGGAATAAGGACATAAAGAGAGCCTTGAGAAAGCTCATCTTTGTAACCTTGTCTTTTGGGCAATTCTGTCATCTACCTTGGGTGTGGGCTTCCAGGTGCCAAAGAGAATGAAGCATTCAGCATACTGGGATGCTATAACAAAATTTTTTAAAGATTACCTTCATATTTCATAGCTCTAATGAATATATGGTCCCCAATTTTATGGAAATTAAGGGATTTTTTTATCCCAGTTTGTGTCTTCAAGTTGAAGTCCATTCTGGTGGAGAGTTATCTGCAGGAACTGAGCAAACTGATCACACCATATCCATGGCAAGAGTAGAGTGGGGAATACACCTGTGCTTCATACTCATCTTCTAACCTGTTAACTTACCAGTCAATCAAATTCCAATCAGCTCAACTTGTATTCCTATCCACTGGCTCAGGATTAATCCCACCCAATTCGGGCTGGGTCTTGTCACATCAATTAGATTATCAACTATAGGCTTTCCCAAAGGCTTTTCTTAAATAGATAATTCCTCATAGCTGTGACCAAATATTTAGTTTTGAAGTGTCATGAACTGAAACTAACTGATCCAGCCTCTTCCTCAATGCTTCCTTCTATCCACATTGAGGGTCCTGAGATTCTCAACTTCCTAATCATGAGTCAGCACAGAATGCTTTATACCTGCTTGACTTACAGCGAAGTATAAGGATTTTCTTTCACTCTCCAAGCTTCCAAGGAATACTTATGAAGTGGTTTCTTTATGGGTAATGTTGTCACCTTAATAGCATGCAAAACCACCTGGGAGACAGCTTTCTATATGTCTGTGAGGAATTTTGTAGACCAGGTTAATCAAGGTCAGAGAACATAATCTGAATGCATGTAGCACCATTCTCTGGCCTCAGGGGTCCTAGCCTATGTAAAAAGAATCATATTCTGTAGTTTATCAGCATATCTTCTCTCTCTCTCTGTGTTTCTCTGTGTTTCTCTGTGTTTCTCTGTGTCTCTCTCTGTTTCTCTCTCTCTCTCTCTCTCTCTCTCTCTCTCTCTCTCTCTCTCTCTCTTTCTCTCTCTCTCTCTCCCTCTCTTTCTCCCTGCTTCCTGGCTTCAAAGACAACATCACCAGATGCCTCATAATCTTGTCACCATGCTTTTCCCACCATGATGAACTGTATCCTCAAACTGTGAATACTAAGAAACCCATCCTTCTTTCAGTTGCATTAGTCAGGTATTTTATCAAGTCAAGGAGTAAAATAACCAATACAGGGTCTCATGATGAAAATTATACTACACTTACAATCACCATTTGAATGTTGATTGTCTCCTTCAGGCTCATTTATTTTCATTCTTGCCTGGTGTTCTTGTTTGAGAAGGTTGTGCACTTTAGATCGTGAAGAATTGCTGGAGGAAGGCACATCACAGAGGGTAGACAAAAGGACAGTAGCCCAGCCCTGCTTCCTCCCAGTTTGCTTTTTCTCTCTGCCTTGATAATGGCTGTGGTGACCTGAACCAGCTTCTTCCTTCTGCCTCTGGTCATGCCTTCCACTATGTGAGTCTCACTCTCATTGACTATAGCCCTTATGGAACCATAAGTCAAATAGGTCTCTCTCCACTAAGCTGAGTCTGAATACTGTCTCATAGTAATAAAACAGAAATACCTGCAACACTTACTACAATACTTTTTAAAAATATGCAATATTTGTATGTTATGTGTTATACACTTTATTTTCATGTATGTGTGTGTATGTTTGTGTGGAATGTATGATATATTGGGCTACCTAAACCTTTAACATGTAGGTAGTCCACTAATTTCCATCAATCGAAAGTTTAAGAACATGACAAAATATCATATTCAACAGATATATAATTTTTCTCCTGCTTTGCTGTGATCTGTTGGCTTGTGTTACAACCATGTATTAATGAGATGCATTTATTTATGAATTTTTTAGTTTTGCATCTAATGAATTTCCTGCAAGCATTATCTACAGGAGCATTTCTTTTGTGACAACCTGAGTTGATAATCTCTTGTTTTTGTCTCTCATATTTGGCTAGAAATTAAACCTCTTATTTAAATGTTACAGGATTTACGTTCAGGTTCTTGAAGCCAGAACATGATTTACTGGTTAAGTAAAATTTATTGAAAAGCACTAAGAAGGGATCAAAAATAGAAACTTTCTATTCATTTTCCACTCTGATCTTTGATTGGTTTTTTCTGGTGGGGCAGGGTTTTAAGGTCCTGCTGGCTGGATTTGTGTAGGATCCCTTGGTAGAGTGCCCATGTGCTAAATGTGATGGCTTTAGTTCAGTTCTCAAACATTGCAGTGTTGTCTTTCATATAGATTTGTGACCTTGCTTACTATTCTAATCTCTGTTTACGTCTCTCTTTTCTGTGGCTGCCTATGGAAATCTACCCTTGTAATAAAGATGACAGCTGAGTTCTGACAACCAGACTAGGTTTGAAATACACAATTGAAATATAAGGTTGATATTAGGTTTACAAAGAAATCAAGAATTCAATTTTCAGCCTTTTTAGCATTTGTATAAAATATCCAAGGAGGGAATATCTCCAGTGCTCTGGATTTTATGGTAGAGTAACAGGTTATGAGTGAAAATTTGAGAGCAGTTATTTGGGGGGGGAGTCACTTCTTAAGACTGAATGACTATAGGACCGTTACAAGATTGAGGGACGACCTGTAGAAATCGGGGAAGCATACTGGATCAGCTTATTTCAATATAGCATCCCGCCAGGGCCATCAAAGCCAATCAACTACATTTCCCAGAATGCTTTTGAAGAGAACTTCCTGTTTGAAGGCAGTCAATAAAACTGGAGAATTTACAGTGGTCCAAATTTGTCGATGGTTCTGAACTACATTTTCCAGAATGCTCTCTGGCCAGTCTTTGTTTGCATCAAAGAGCCAATAAGATTCTGCGAGATTTGAAGGCGGAAGTGAAGCGGAAGCCATTGCTCTCTGAAGGCGGAGGCTTTTGCTGCCGGACACGTGGGCGAAGCCGGTGACACTGGCTTTTCCCTGTTTCCTGTCGCGGACTTTTCTCTTCCCCGCGGCGTCCGGGACTTTTTGGGTGAACGTCTCATCCTTCCGCTTGCAGCTTTCGAGGCTTCGGTTTCCGGGATTTTACCCTCAGTCCGGTAAGCTCGGCTTTCATCTTTAACCCTGAGGACCCCAGAGGTTTGGGATACGGGGAAGAATGTCAGGTAGGATTTAGGGGAACAAGAAGCCAGGAGAGGAGTGTCGTTTCCACCCCGGATCAGCAGTGGGAGAACTGATATTGGACCATGGCTTTAAGTGACAAACGGTTTTCTCATCACTGAGGTTACCTTACAGGAAGGACTGGCGCGAAGCCAAGGATGGGTCAGCGTGGGGTGGGAACACCCCTTGCCCAAGACTGCTCAGCTATGCCTAACCCTTGCCTTCTATTTAAATCTTAGCCTCATGCTCGGACCTTGAAGACGGACCTCAGTGGACCTCAGTGTATCTCTTCCCAGTGTGGCCACATTGAATAAATGTACTTGTTCTAATATTCACTGTTAATATGTGTATGCCCTTATGTAATATATGTGGATATATATTATATCCCTATCCCTTGAGCCTTTAGGGCGAAGGTTGAAAAACTCTGAATTCAAGTGAGTTTAAAGGAGGGATTGCATGTAGCAAGATTTTTTTTTCTTTCTGAAACTCTGTTGTTCATAATGAACAAGCTGATTTTCTCTTTGTTCAACATGCACGAGATCTTTGGTAATTTAAATTAAAGCTGACATTCTTGTATAATGATTTATTTGGCTCTAAGTCTGTTGAACATTTGTTACTTCATTTGAAATCTCGTGTCCATTTAAAGCTGTGTTCAGTAATACCTTGCCTTGAATTTTTGACACTTCTTGTGTCCTTTTTAACTTTTTCTTTTTCTTTTAACAATACTGTTTTTAATTAAGGCTCAGATGCACAAAAAAGTGATAACTCTCACACACAAATGCGTAGCTAAAAAGACAACCAACGATAGCTTTATTCCCAACGGAGACTCAAGTTTTCCTTTATCATCTAGAGGTAATAACTGCCTGTAAAGACGAAGTATATACATAATCATAATCATGAATAGCTTCATTTTCCTGTTGCTGAACAAATACAAGACCCAGGATGACTCAGGGGAGCAAGTAGGTTTGTTCTTTCTTAGGCTTCTTGGTTGCCATTCATTAGCATGACAGGAGAGTTCATACCATCATCAGGGGCTGAGGGAACTGCTCATACCATAGCCACAGGGATTGTTGAGAAAGGCACAAATCCTAAATTGTCAGTATACCTTAATATGCCAAAACGTGTTCAGCTACTGAATCCCCTCACTCCATCTTTTCCACCTGCCCAGATAATGACCCCAACCACTGTGGGCTGGATCTCACATCACTCAGACTGTATCCTGCAGACTTGCTCAAGGCTTACCTTAACTACTCATTCTTCACAGATGTGCCTAGAACCTCAGCCTTCTGTGGTCCAGTTGGTCTAACTCACACAGTGACTGCACTTAATAGCAATGAATCTTAGAGTGATGAAATGGTTATTTTATTAACAGTAAAGTAACTTTGCAAACTAGGCTAAGATAGATAGTAGCAGACGAGAGAATTGTGTGCTATTGTCGTAACTGTATCTTCCTTCTTTATAGTTTTTTGACTGGATTTCACATCTTAGGTGTGTGTTCTCAAAATATGTATTTCTTAATTTGGTCAGTTCTTTTTTTTAATTTATTCAATTGTGCACGTGTGTGTGTGTGTGTGTGTGTGTGTGTGTGTTTAGAACCACGGACGAATTCGGGAACCACCTCCTCCTCATTTACTCTGCCCCGGGATTCACAGGCTACACCCTACCAGGACCAGAAACACAGGCCACCCCCCACTTCTCCCCCCCCCCCCCCCCCGGCATCTATATATGGGGTCTAGGATCTTCTGCCTGCAAGGCAGAGGCTTAACCCCTGAGCCACCTCTCCAGCCCCTGATGAGTTCTTTTTGAATGAACTCACACTCTTATGTATTTTCATAAAAATCACTTTACGTCAACTGGAGAGATGGCTCAGAGGTTACAACTTTGTCTTGAAAGCAGAAGGACCTGAGTTTGGATCCCTGATCCTATGTAAAAAAAACACCAGGCGGAAATGGCAGCAGCCTGTACTGCCTTGAAGCCGGAGCTAAAGGAATGAGAACTGAAGTCACCCTTGGTCCTTCATTCTTCACAGGGATACACACACACACACACACACACACACACACACACACACACAAACACATACAGAAATAAAAATCACCCCTAAAAAATAATTTTTGCCATCTGGTGTAAGTACACATTTGTAATATAAAAATTACTAAATATCTTATATAACACCTAGCTATTCTTTTTCAGGAATGTGGCTTCAATTTGAAAACTCCTTACTAAATTTTATGTACTGAACCTCTGTTTTGGATCTGTTTATGAAACAACAATATTAGCATTTTTATGCCATTGAGTTCTATAATTTTTCACAGCCTGTACCAGGAAGTTGCTACGTTTTCTTGTTTGTTTTATTTTTATTTTTCTTTAGGTTTTCTTGAAACTACTTGCCTTTATTGAATTTGCATTTGGCATGCTTATTCAAAATCTGATTTTGCAGAATATTTTTGAATCTTCTTCATAAACATATGTACTATATGTATAAGCTAAGTATATTTGTATTTCTTTTGAATTATACACATTTTTTATTGTCTTTGCTAGTTTGATGGGGATTCAGATATCATTGGTGAATCAGGATAGCAAGCCCTAGGTGGAACCGTTTTCCTTATGAATTTAAAAAGAGTTTTCCATGTTTTGGAATTTCTTTTTTCTTCACATTATTCTTTCAGGTCAAAGAATTTGTTTTTTTCTTGTTTGAGTTTTTCCGTTGCAGGGTTGTAAAAAGTGATTCCTTAGACCTCCGTCTACTTGCATGTTTTGATAGATTTAAGCATGTTAGTGCCTGGTCTTTGAGGCACATTCTTTTGGGATGTTGAATGAATGGTATGATGGTGGTTTGTTTTATTTGTATTGGAGAGTAGTAGAAATAAACCAGTTGATTTCCAAGTGGTTCACACCTGTCATTCCAGCTCTTGGGAGGAGAAGGCAGGAGATTCAGATGTCACTGCCTGGAAACATATCTAGTTGAATATAGAGATAAAATTGAGTGTTCAGAAAATTACAGCCACATAAAAGAACTCACCGTGGAACAGCATGAAAGATTGCAAATAAATTTTGGCCCTTAAACTTCATGGATGAGATAGGCGTTCTGTCCCGACTAGGCTCCAGTATGCCTGCTCAAGATGTCACCCACCCCCCAGGGACAAGCCACAGTATGAATGGTGCCTGTCCACAGGCAGTTAATTACTGGCATCAACTGGACAATGGAGCCTTTAGGCACACTTGTGAAAAATACTTAGTGAAAACAAGGCTGTGAGAGATTATTTCATTGATATGAGAAATGCAGTCCATGGTGGGTGGGCCATTTCCTGGCAGATGGGTAAGACAGAGTGGGAATTCATTGGCTTTAGGGAGCCTGACAGGCTGGAAAGTGCCCCCCTCTCTGAGTCTTTGTTGGCTGTGGTGTGGCCAGTTCCAAGACGGTGCCTGCTTGGATTTTGCACCCTTGCAAAAGGAAAGGAAATTGTTGAACTTCATGTCTCCCCTTGCACGTGTGGCTGGGATGGTGGTGAGCGTTCCTGTCACCCACTTTTGTCCCCTTAGACGTGGCTATAATGGTAGAAAAATGGATCTGAGTGAGAAAATGTACAGAAAGAACAGCAGAACAGCATGATGAAAAAAAAAACAAGAGAAACCAAGCAGTTCTGTAACTGAAAGAGCTGCATCCTGATTTACCCTTAGCGGGCTCGTTCCAGTGATCGGTTTGGCTTTATGTGTCTGGTAAAAACTTCTCTGAGTTCATTGACTTTACAGCTGTTCCTAAACATTGGTGTTCCACATTGCCATCAGTGCCCTGCATCCAGCCTGTCTTCCTGCCGTCTGTGTTCAAGACCTCCAATCTAAGACCCTCATCCAGCACCAGTAAGCCCTGGAAGCCAACCATCCACTTAGGTGGGAAATTGCTCTGGTCTCCAAGTGTTCGTAATATGAACACTGCAAAGACTCCGCAGGCCTGGTTTGGACGTGGGGTGTTCTCTAAGCTTGAGCCCCCCTAGGTGCTGTGCCTCCTGGAGCAGATGATGGGCCCTGAATGAGCCAGTCCATGCAGCTGTGTACTGGCATCCTGGTTACTGCTCATTACACAGGGGCTTCTAAGAATATCCCAGCTCTTCCTTTAGGACCGTCCTTTGGGTTCCTGTCCAAGTACATCCTCATGGAGCCTGGAATGAAAGCCAGTGTGGATCAGTGTCTGTGCACTGTTTTTTGTTTTCCCCCTCCTTCTACCCTCTTCCCCTCCCTCCTCCTCTCTCCCTCCCCTCTTCCCTCCCTCCCTCCCTTGCTCCCTTCCTCCTCCCACTGTTGTTTCCTGTTACATGCTGCACTGTTGCAGCTGTGAACAAAGCAGAAAAATCAAAAGTTTCTATAGAGAGCTCGTTGGGCATTGACAGCAAGAACGTAGCAAGCAGATAATGTAACCTATGGGAGAAATGCAGATTCACTCTCGCTGGCTGTGTCTCTGCTGTCCTTCATGTCCCCTGGCCTTGGAGTCAGCTGGGGCAAGTGACTTGCTTTCTGCCCCATGGACCCTGAATGCTTCTAGGTGAAAGTTTCCAGAAAGTACCCAGTTCTCTAGGCACACTCTCCTGCCCATCATCCCTGGACAGAATGGCCAAGCGTATCTATTGGGTCAGGCTACACAAAGATTGTCACATGTCAATGGTGACATTTCTGCCTGCTTGGTATCCACAGTCTACATAGCCAGAGGGGAGCACAAGCATTCCTTTAGTATATTGTTACCTCTGCCTTCTGTTCCTGAAGGGGGGCTCTGACCATGGCTACTCTCATGTATATTAAGTAATTTGTGAAGCTGTCCCTTGTCCTGTATGTGTGTACTTATTCTGTAACTTGTTTTTCAAACTTACTTGAGGGGGAGGTACAAGACAGTAAATGAGTGATTGTGTGAGTACCGCAATGCACATGTAGAGGGCTGAGGAACTTTAGTGAGTTGGTTTTCTCCTTCTACTATGTGGGCTCTGAGGGTAGAGTTCAGGTCACCAGGTTTGCAGTAGGTGCCTTTACCCACTGATCCATCACATCTCACTGGCCCTGTTTACTTACTCTTCAGACACAACCTTCTTTCTGTACCACTAGAGGCAACTTTCTGCCTCTGCTTCTAACTGCCTTCATTAAATTCGTAACAATTCAAATTGATTGTGAGAAGCAGAAAAAAGGAAATGTTTTCAATAGGACTTCATTTCAATTTTTGCTTCCTCTTCTTCAATGTCCGAGTGGAACAGGTAGGGTTTAAATAGAAAGGGGAGGCAAGAGAGACATATATATGTACACAGTTCTGCTCCAGGTGGGATTCTGCCCACTAGCCTGCATAGTTCTCAGAGGTGCACGAATCTCTTTGGAGAGGCCAGTACCTTCTCTGGCTGATGAATACCTCCCCTGGACTGAGTTCCTCTCTGCTCCCAAATTATGGGGGGAAGTTCCTGAATGGCAAAGACTTGCTTCTTGAGAAAGGAATGGGGTTTTGTAGTTTTGTAAGAAAAATTGACTTTAGTATTCAGCTAAGAGAAGCAGTTACTTTCTTGATAAAGTCATAGCTCCTTAAAATGAATATATAATCATTCTATCTCTGTTAACATTCTCACTGTGTATTCTCACTCTGTATTCCAGACTGGCCTCAAGCATTTAGTCCCCCTGCTGAGTATTGGTCTGCCCCATGGCTTCCCAACTCTAGCCTTCTTTATTATAACGGCAGTGGTGTTTCACGGTGGATTCCTCTAGCAAGCATCTGGAGTTCCAGTGGTGAGATCCTCGGTGTGCAGGTGAGAAAGGTGGTGTATCGTCAGCGCACTCTGTGGGCCTCTTGTTGCACAACTAGCTTGTCACAGAGTGGGATCGCCCAGGGTCTCAGGGACAAGGAGCCAGCAGCCTTCACGGAAATAATCAGAACCAGCTGCTGGTGAGGTCTGGGGTGTGCACATCAGGACATGAATTGGAAAAGGAAGAAGAGCCCAGAGAACTCTGACCTTAAGGGCAAGGCAGGAATGAGTACAAATGGGAAGATATAGGTGGTTTTTCTATGTGTGTGTGTGTGTGTGTGTGTGTGTGTGTGTGTGTGTGTGCGCGCGTGTGTGTGCGCGAGTGTTGTAGGTGATAAAATCCATGTTATCCCGCATGGGTGGTACTACTGAGCCACACTCTAGCCCCGAGGTGCCTACAGGGACTTGGTAGGGCCATCTGGAGTGGGGGCCACAGCATTTGGGAGTAGTTCTGCTCCCAGATGGGAGGGGTCGTGGGGAGCAGGGCTAGATGTTGCAGGCAGTCAGGCTGGATCCTATGAACATGTCGTGTCAAGGAGCTGGCAGAGGAAAGACTGGAGATGACACAGGATACCTTGAACGAGGGCACCTGTCATCCTGGAGTCAGTCCCCAGCCCCTCTCTCTCTGTGACCTCTAGCTTGCTTTTCCTAGGATGTTGTCGTCTTAGGCAAATTGAGAGGACTGAGTGGGAGAGTATCCCTGTGCAGGCTCAGGAGGCACCCTGTGCTTAGTAATCATATGCTGCTATTGTGTAGGGATTAATGTTGACAAGAAAAGATAAGTGACCCATAGACACTTGTTCATCGGACATTGATGCATGAGTGAGAGGAGGCCGAGACATTGTGCCTTCTGACTGGGCTTCTGTCACTCTGTGTGGCTTCTCGCTAGTGAGCTGATGTTAAAACCCAGAGAGAGATAATGGCACAGGTATCCCAGGCTTTCTTTACCTCAGATGGTGCAATAACTCATCATGTCCAAGGATGGCGGCACCTGAGCTCAGCTTGAAGCATAGACATGATGGTACCTAAAAAATAAATCAGAGTGGTGGTTAGTTGACTGACACATTACCTCATCCTAAGGGGACTCTCACATGAGCCTGTTTCCACCATCGATGGTGTTAAGAACGCTCATCCAATTCAATTGGTTTGCCTTGGCAGGGAGACCCCGCCCCAGACAGTGAATGCTTCCTGTGGGTTGGCTTCCAGCCAGGAACAATGATGCTCCCCCACTATTCACCTGACCTGCAGGAATTCAGTGACCACTGTTAGTTACAGTTACATCACATTAATTTCACTTGTTTGCTTCAGGGAGATTGTGATTGTTGTGATTTGCTGACAGAGCTTTTTAAACCTTTCCTCTTTCTTGTCCCTCCCTCCTTTCTCCTTCTCCCTCAGTTTCTCCCTCCTTTTCTATCTTCCTCCTTTTTCTTCCATTGCCTCCTTTTTCCTTCTTCCTATCTGCTTCCTTTCTTCTTCCCTTTACTTTCCTTCTCTTTCCTCCTTTCCTGTCTTTCCCTCCTTTCATTTTGTAGCATACACATATTTGTAGATCTGCTCAAGCATGTGTGTGTTTGGAGGCCAGAGTATGACATCATGTCAGCCTCTGTTGCCTTGGACTTTACTCTCTAAAATTAGGGTCTCTTGTTGAACCTGGCTTGCTGTTTTGGCTGGGCTTTGTCAATCGACTTTCCAGGATCCTCTCTTTCCTGTGCAACTAGTGCTGAAATTGCACACACATTGCCATGCCCAGCTATTTTTATGGGTTGGGATTTGCATTCAAAGACAATGGAAAAAGGTAATTTTATAAGACATTTTGCTTAGAGATCAGATTCAGTACCACCCTTCCTGTTGCATCCTTCCTTCCCTCCCACAGTGCTTGAGGTGGAACTCAGGAAGGGCCCTATGCATGCTAGACAAGCCCACTATCACAACTACTCTCCAGTCTAAGAGAGCAAGTTTCTGAACCAGTGTTTGGCAGATGAGGTTGATTCCAGCATCTCATGTTCGTGTAGTCAGTAATTCAAGGGTGTAAGGACGTGCATATGCAGAGGAATGTGTGTATGTATTGGTGTAGAATGTGGAGTGATGGGTGTGGAAGATTGGAATCTTTTATAAACACGGCACCCCAGTGGACGGAGCCCTCCTCATAGATGAATGCGATCAGAGGAACAGAAGCCTGGGGTCAGAGTGTTTGCTTAATGAGGGATTGAAAAGAGCTGGCTGAGGAACCCACCCCCTGGGAGGGTGTACCTAGGTCCTAATTGAGGCTGGTCAGAGAACTTCAACTGCAGTTCGTGGAAGTTGTGTCTAAGTGAGGTGAATGCACATGGTTTCACAGATTGCTGCTCTAAGGAAGAAATGCCAGGAAACAAAACTCTGCTGTCCTCAGTAAGCAGGACAGACAGATGGCCTTTGACTCCCTGTGTCCCTCCATTTATATAGATGTCATCTGGGAAAGACCTGTGAGAGCAGGAGAACACCTCCTGGTGCTAAGCCTTTCCAAAGCCACCCTGACTATCATTCTTCCAGGATGGCCACTCTCAGCCTCCCTCCTATGTGTGGTAAGTTCTGAGATTGTTTTCCCTCTGCAGTATGTGTTTGTATGTCATGCCATGTCTCTGAGATAAAGGGGATGGATGTGTGGATGGAGGCCGCCCAGGTGTGGTGGGTGGACTGAGCGATGGGAGGAGTCACCATGTGCATGTCTGATTCATGGTGTGCTACGGCTCCTGTTTCATAATCCTTAATGGTGTTAATGTTTGGGAAGACAGTGAATTCATTGTGCTTGCTTACTGAGGCACTGCTAGGAGGCAGAGCCTGGCTGGAGGAAGGTAGGTCACAGGCCCTGCTTCCTCTAAGTCTGCTCTTGTGCTCTTTGTCTTCATGATGACTGCAGTGACCTGCACCATCCTCCTGCTTTAGCCTCCAGCTGTGTCTTCTGCTATGCGATTCCCACCCACATAATGGACTGTATCCACTCTTGAACCAATAGCCAAGGAAATACCCCTGTCTATCCTAAGTTATGTCTGAGTATTGTCTCACAGCAACGGAAAAGTAACTACAACAGGCTGTCGGGGGGATGAACACAGCAGAGCTTACAAGAGTGAAGGTGATAAGTAACCCTGAATCATCTACTTGTTTTGTGATAAATCCTGGTAACAGCTTCACCTCTCAGAACCTAATTAGCTTTCTCACTTCACAAATTTAAAAAATTTTACAAGTTGAGTGGCCCTTATCCATAAATTCTACATCTGGAATCTTTTGAATCTGTACCCAATGTCCCACGTGGGAAGTCCTTTGCTGATTTTAGGCTAAGGTTGTATATTGTTACTCTCGTGTGTTGCTGTGAGACACACTGAGGCTTAAACAACTTAATGGGAGAAAAGGAGATTAATTCAGCTTTTAGTTCCAGAAGGGAGATACAATCTTTCATAGCAGACATGGGTGGCATGGCTGGCTGGCAGAAGCTGAAGGAGGCCAGGTTACTGCAAACATCTTGGAGACTGAGAGCTATAAGACTCCTGCTCTAAAAGCAGACTTCTCGAAGAGGTAGGGTGGGACTAATCACCTTATGGCCTACCCCCTGTGACTGCCTTCCTCTAGCAAGGCTGTACTTCTCAAAGGTGCTATGACCTTCCCAAACACGTTAGACTGTGGGGGACACATTTTAGACCATGAGAGGTTGAAGTCAGATTTCTGTAGCCAGGCTGGTAAAATAGTGCAGTGGATAAAGTATATGCCTACAAACCTGATGATCTGAGTTTGATCCCTGGAAACCCATCTCACATAAGCACAATGGCATGGCATGCATGTGTTCTTTCTCTCTTCATTTCTGTCTTCCTTCCTTTGCCCCCCCCTCCTTCTTTTCCCTCTTTCTCTGTCTTACATAATGAATAAATAAAATATTTTTAAGAATTTCTGTGATCCCAAAATACCTAAAGCTACCTTCAGGTATGTATATAATCATGAGGCATAAATGGTAGTTATACTGAGATATGGGTTACATCCCTAAGATACTTCATTATGTATGTAAAGATGGCAAAATTAAAAAAAAATACCTAAAATCAAACATTGTTGTTCCTAAGCATTTGACATTCCTGAATATTGGTTCTCAGATTCTTTAACCTCACACTATGTTCCCATTAGTTTCTAGACACTGTGTGATAAACTACTTTGACCTGAGCACCTCATGGGAGGAAGTGTGTTGCAGTTGTTCTGTGCTGTAAGCCTGTACTCAGACTTGAGCAACTTAGGGGAGAAAGAGGTTTCCTTTGGTTGCAGTTCCAGAGAGAATATAATCAATTATGGCAGAAATTGCACTGCAGAAAGCATGGCTGGAGGCAGAAGCAGAGGATGAGTTCAGTTCTTCTGTGGCCATCATGAAAAACACAACTGAAGAAGCAAGTTGGGCCACTAAACCTCTAGGCTGGTAGCCTGGGACCTGTCTTTCTCCAGCAAGGCTCCACCTGTCACAGGTGTCACAGCCTTCCCAAATATTAACCCCAGCTGAGGACTCAAATATGTGCTTCTGAGGGGAAGGGGTCTCGCGTTCAAGCCATGATAAAGGTTTTATTGTTTTGGCATAGAGTCTAGTATGGCAAGGACAACTTCACAGCTGGGTCACATTGAATCATCAGAGAGAGAGAAAAAACAGAAAGTGGGACCAGGCTGACAAACCTGACAGTCTCTTTCCTCTAGGACATAATCCTTCCAATATTGTTCCATTGCCTGAGTTACTGCATAACTTTCCCAAACAGTCCCGTCAGCTGGGAACCAAGTATTCAAACCTATGAGTCATCCAGTGGAGCATGTTTGACATTCAAGCCAGATCGATCCTTTCTCTTTTCTCTCAAGAAGCAGGGCTGGTCTTTTTTGGTAATAAACAATATGTCCATGTAGAGCTGGTGTGTGTTGTTTGAAGATTTGAAGTCACTTACTTTTCTCTTCTAGCTGTGTCCACTCAGGACCTGCCAGGCATCCAAAAATCACAATTTCCTCTTCCTTCAAAACATTGCCGTCTTCAAGATTTGGACCTGTTTACTTGCTATGGTCTGGAGCCTGATGCACCAACCAGCGTTTCTTCTCAGGTAAATAAGAACTTGGGGTTCAAAAGTGTGAATACTGTGAGAAGACCTGACCTTGGACCCCCCCCCCACCCCTGCCCCTTTCACACATAACACTTCACGTTGGAATTCTTTCAGATCCCCATTGAGGCTGCTAGAGGCCTGGGCAACACCCAGAAAGTTAGAAGAGGATTGGTGGACAAGCGTTTCATGCTGGCTTAGTGCTTGGACCTGCTCACACTCAGCTCTAGAGAGGGTGAACATAAAACTAAGTTCTCAGAGCAGCCTAGAAGTGGAAGGAAACTTGCTTCCATGTAGAGTAGTATTCAGGTAGTGAGATTAGGCAGCCTGACCTCACAGGGAAGAAAAGGTGTCTAGAGATGTAGACTCTCAGCACAACACACCCAAAAATCACGCATTTATTCTCAGTGTTCAGTCTCCACCATCTTCCGTCAGACTGGCTTGTTTTAGATCTCAAATGTGTGTGGTATTCCAGGAGTCTCTGACATTCCAAGATATTGCCGTGGACTTCAGCGAGAAGGAGTGGCCCCTGCTGGATTCCTCCCAGAGAAAACTGTACAAAGATGTGATGCTGGAGAACTACAGCAACCTGACTTCATTGG
This sequence comes from Typhlomys cinereus, assembly GCA_023101885.1. Lineage (NCBI taxonomy): Eukaryota > Metazoa > Chordata > Mammalia > Rodentia > Platacanthomyidae > Typhlomys > Typhlomys cinereus. The sequence continues at coordinate 3,631,156 of JALPQD010000206.1, forward strand.
GTGAGGCTCCTGTGCTTCTCCCTGCTGCTCAGGACCCAGGAACTGGCTGGGGCTTGGAATACAGCCAGGGATGAACAGAGCTCCCCTAGTATGTGGTGAGCCCTTTTCAGGGCTTGTGAGATCTGTGCACCCTGTGAATCTTGCAAGAGTTCAAGTGTGGGTCTGAATTTAGCAATAACGTTGCTTCAATAAGAAGTCCTTCTAGGGCTGAGGATATAGTTCAGTGGAAGAGTGCCCTAAGGTGTAAGTCTTGGATTCCAACTCCACTATCACTTAAAAAAATATCAAAAGTAACCCCCCACTCTTTTGAAAGGCAGAACTTATAGGGGTGTAGTTTTTGTTTGGTTTTGGTTTTTTTGACTGAAAGATTTTTACTGTGTCCCTTAGAAATGTGAATAGTGATTTTGCTGCTCCTAAGTCAGCTTGTCTACCTCCAGGAAACACCAGAGTGAAATGTTGACCCCAGTGTGTAGAAGGAAGGGACTGTGCTCTTGCAGAATCCTCCTTTAACAGGTGTCTTTCCCCATGAGTAGGGTACCAGGTTGGCAAACCCAGCCTCATCTCACATTTGGAGCAAGAGGAGGAGCTGAGGACAGAGGAGAGAGGCGTTCAGCAAGGTTCTTGTCCAGGTGGGTAGACTCAGCTATCAGCTCTGGCCAGGCATGGAGAGAGCACATGAGTACATTTCCTGTTGCTATTACAAAGTACCCGCAGCTAGGTAAGGCATAAACAAAAGATTAATTTCCTTCTCAATTGTGTCAGTCCAGGTCTATGGTGCCATTCTTGCGAATGATGATGCCTCCAATTTATCAGTGATAGATGGGATTTGTATAGCTCTCAGTGTGTGACAAAGAAACGCATTCTTCCTTCAAGATTTTGCTGTTCCTAAGTCAGCTTGTCTACCTCCAGGAAACACCAGAGTGAAATGTTGACCCCAGTGTGTAGAAGGAAGGGACTGTGCTCTTGCAGAATCCTCCTTTAACAGGCTTTAACAGGTGTCTTTCCCCATGAGTAGGATACCAGGTTGGCAAACCCAGCCTCATCTCACACTTGGAGCAAGAAGTGCTGGTCATGTGGCATCCTCACTGAGGATGCACCAAGGGGCCAGCTGGTATTCAGTTTTCTTTATTCAGTCTATCACCCCAGCCTGTGTAATGGTGCTGCCCACCTTTGGGGTGCATCTTCCCTGCCCAGTTAAACCTTTCCCAGAATCCTCCTGGTGCCTCAGATATACCCAAAGCTGTTTCTATGGTTATTCTAAGTCCATAGTGACATGTCTCAGTGGTAAAGATGTTGGCTGCTAACCCTGATGATCTGAATTTGATTCTGAGAACCCATGTGATAGGAGAGAGCCAACTCCTACAACTTGACTTCTGCCCTCCACAGAAAGTTTTTGGACACAGCCCCTGCCCTTCCTTTTCCTTTCTCCTTTCCCCCTTCTCTTTCCATCCTTCTTCCTCACCTTCCCTCCTTTTCTCTCCCCTGATTAACTTTCCTATCCTTTCCTTTTCCTCGTCTCCTTTTCCTTTGCTTTGCTTTTCATTTTCTTTCCCTCCCTCTCTCCCCCTCTTCCTCCCTCCCTTCTTTCCTCTTTTCTTTGTCTTTTTCCTTTTCCTTCTGTTTTAATGGTATTATTGTAACCTTGTAGCACAGGCTAGCCACAAACTCCTGTTTGTTTTGCTCCTGTGTAGCTCTAGAACATCCTACACTTGTGAGAAGTATCTTTAAAACCAACATTGATTCTGTCTGAGAGCTGTCCCCTCAGTGATCCGGTTACTTTCCAGTGGGTCCCACCCCTCGAAAGTTCCACTATTTCAGTGTCACCAGAGTGAGGATAAGCCAGACCTTCAAATAGGAGCCTATGGGGGACAGATGTCCTACAGACAGTACAGAGGTGCTGATACGTTACCTAGGAAATGAGGGAATTTTTTTGTTTCTGTTTTCTCACTAAACTTTTTTTTTAAATAATTTATTTATTTCCACTCATACAAACTTAATAGGTACACCGGTCCCCTCCCTCCCTCCCCTCCTCCCTAGACCCCCTAGCTCCGTCCCCACTTTTCCTTTCCTTTCCCCCCCCCCCCCTATCTCTCACTGCCTCCTCCCCCCATCCCTGGAGCATCCTTTAATGTGTATGTCAAACTTTCCTCTGGGCCCTCCTCTCTGATGAAGTATAAGAACTCAGTGGCATTTTCTAGAACTCTTTCTTGTGTTCCCTATAAGTATAGGAAAACTATTGTGGCTGTTAATCCCTAGCTTCTAAGGATCCTAATGCCTTTAGTCCATGCTAGACTTCGAGGGGTCAATAATGTGTTCGTCATCAAACCTAACTTGTGTGGAGTATCTTGCATATCATTACTCCTCCCATCCTTGTGCTCTTATAATCTTACCAGCCCCTCTTCCAAAAATTTCCCTGAGCTTCAGGATGGGGAGAAATTAGGCTGGCCTACTTCCAGGGGGTTGATATAGCATCTCTGATATTCTGAATTATGGTTTGTTTATTTTTTCTTTCAGTTTTGCTGCTCCTGCAATGCCCTTGGCTCCATCCTGATGGGTATTGGATGTCACCATCTGGCCAGAGATAAAAAGCTGTTAAAATAGAGTCTTATTATAAGAGTATATTCAAAAGTAGATGGAATAAAAGTAGGAGACCACAGTGAGGGGGGGTTAGTCTCCCATTTGCAAAATGGTTACTTTCTATCTGCCAGACTATATGCACTCCCCTTCTGGTGAGATCATATCCCATCAGTTGCAAATGATCAGGAAGGAAAGTCTGTGAACTTAACCAGATGTCTCATTACTTACTTGCTGTCCTTGATGGTGACCTATTTTTCTCTGCTTTAACACAATCCCCTCTCTTCTTGTTTCTGGTGGGGCCCTCCTTCCCCATCCCTCCTGTTTATAATCTTTGCAATTACTGTAGGAATTAAAGAGATTTGTCTTTGAGTGTGTCTCTATGTGGGTTTGGTACTAGGATCCACCTATTAGGGAGTACATACGGTGCTTAATTGTCTGTGTCTGGGATACTTCACTCAATATAATTGTTTCTAATTCCATCCATTTCCTGGCACATTTAATTAATTCATCATTTTTGATGGCTGACTAATATTCCATTGTATAAATGTACCACATTTTCCTTGTCCATTCGACAACTGTTGGACACATATGGATTGATTCCATGACTTTGCTTTTGTAAACAGTGCTGCTATGAACATGGTCGTGCTTGTGCTATTGAGGTGAATTTTTACTGTATAGGGGTTATTCCCAAAAGTGGAATCGCAGGGTCATATGGCATTTCAATCCTTAACTTCTTTAAGAATTGCCAGACGACTCGCCAGAGTGGTTGTATGAGCCTGCATTCCCACCAGCAATGTAGGAGAGTTCCCCTCTCTCCACATCCTCTCTAGCATTTGGTGTGGTTGTATTGTGGATTTTTGCCATCCTGACTGGGGTGAGATGATATCTCAGGGAGGTTTTGATTTTGAATTTCTGTGATGGCTAAGGATGTGGAACATTTTGTAAGATATTTGTTAGACATTTTAATTTCATCTCTGGTAAAGTTTCTTTTAAGTTCTAAGGCCCATTTTTTAATTGGGCCATTTGTTTCCTTGGTGTTTAGTTTTCTAAATTCTTCATGCACTCTGGATAATACAGCTCTATCACTTATATGGTTAGTGAAGATTTTCTCCCATTCTGTGGGTTGCCTTTGTGCTTGAGTTACAATCTCTTTATCTGAACAGAAGCTCTTTAATTTCATAAATTCCCATCTGTTGAGCGTTGGTTGTATTGACTGTGCTATTGAATGTCCATTTAGGAACTGTTGGCCAAATCCAATCAGCTCCAGGGAATTCCCTGCCCTCTTAACTAAGGTTTTTGTAGTCTCTGGCCTTATATTGAGGTCCTTGATCCATTTGGAATTAATTTTTGTACATGGTGACAAGTAGGGGTCCAGTTTTAATCTTTTGCATGTGGAGATCCAGTTTTGCCAGCACCATTTGATGAAGATTCTGTTCTTTTTCCATTGGATTTTCTGGGCCCCTTTGTCAAAGATCAAATGGCTGTAGTTGTGTGGGCTTATATCTGGATCTTCAACCCTTATCCATTAATGTGTGTGTCTATTTTGGAGCTAGTACCAGGCTGTTTTTATAACTATGGATTTGTAATATAGACTAAGGTTTGGTATGGTGATACCTCCAAACGTGTTTTTGTTACTCAGGATTGTTTTTGCTATCCTGGGTCTTTTGTGCCTCCATATGAACATTGAGATTGTTTGGTCAACTTCTTTAAAGAATTGCTTTGGGACTTTAATTGTTATAGCATTGAATCTGTATATTGCCTTTGGTAGGATGGTCATTTTTACGATGTTGACTCTGCCAATCCAGGAACATGGCAGGTCTTTCCACCTTCTGGTGTCTTCTGCTATTTCTTTCTTTAGGGTTTTAAAGTTTTCATTTTAAAGGTCTTTTACCTCCTTAGTTAGTTTTATACCAAGGTATTTCATTTTTTTAGGGGCTATAGTAAATGGGATTGTTTCTCTCAAGGCTTTCTCACTTCTTTCGTTCTGTGCATATAGGAATGCTGCTGATTTTTGTATGTTTACTTTGTATCCTGCTACCCTGCTGAACTTCTGTATTAGTTCTAGGAGTTTCCTGGTAGAGTTTTTGGGATCACTCAGGTATAAAATCATGTCATCAGCAAATAGAGATAACTTGACTTCTTCCTTGGCGATTTGAATCCCTTTTATCTCCCTTTCTTGTCTTACGGCTTCAGCTAATACTTCAACTATAATATTGAATACAAATGGTGAGAACTGACAGCCTTGTCTAGTTCCTGATCGAAGCGGGAATGCTTTTTGTTTTTCCCCATTGAGTATAATCCTTGCTGTGGGCTTGTTGTATACAGCTTTTATTATATTGACAATGGAAGGAACCTTCCATTCCAACTGTCTCTAGGGTTTTGATCATAAAAGGCTGTTGGATCTTGGCAAAAGCTTTTTCTGTATCTATCGAGAGTATCATGTGGTCGTGGATTTTAGACTGGTTTATATGGTGGATTATGTTTATTGATTTGTGTATGTTGAACCAACCTTGTGTGCCTGGGATAAAGAATACTTGATCCCCGTGAATGATCTTTTTATATGTTTTTGAATCCGATTTGCTAAGACGTTGAGAATCTTTTCATCTGTGTTCATCAAAGAGATTAGCCTATAGTTTTCTTTTTTAAGTGTATCATTATTAGGTTTTGGGATTAAGACGATATTAGCTTCCTGGACAGAATCTGGTAGTGTTCCTTCCTTTGCTATTTGATGGAACAGTTTAAGGAATATTGGTGTTATTAGCTCCTTAAATGTCTGATAGAACTCTGTGCTGAATCTAACTCGTCCAGGACATTCCTTGGTGGGAAAATTTGAGATTACTTCCTTGATTTCCTCATGTTATAGGACTGTTTAAATAATTTACAACTTTGATTCAATTTCAGTTAGATGTGCTTACTTAGGAATTCATCCATTTCTTTTGTGTTGTCAAATTTCACAGAGGATAAGTTTTTGAAATATGACGTTATAATACTCTGAATCTCTTGGGTATCCATAGTGATAACTCCATTTTCATTTCTAATTTTTTTAATTTGTGTTTTTTTTCTCTCTTGCTCTTGGTTAATTTAGCTAGGGGTATATTCGCTTACTTAGGAATTCATCCATTCTTTTGTGTTGTCAAATTTCACAGAGTGTAAGTTTTTTAAATAAGACGTTATAATACTCTGAATTTCTTGAGTATCAGTAGTGATAACTCCATTTTCATTTCTAATTTTGTTAATTTGGGTTTTCTTTCGCTTGCTTTTTGTTAATATAGCTATGGGTGTATCAATCTTATTGATTTTTTTCAAAGAACCAACTTTTTGACTGGTTGATACTCTGTATCGTTTTCCTAATCTTAATTTCAGATATTTCTCCCTTTATTTTGCTAATCTCCTCTCTTCTACTGCTTTTGGGATCAGATTTCTCTAGTGTCTCTAAAGCTTTAAGCTGCATTGTTAAGTTATTTAATTGTGATGTTTCCATTTTTTTGATGTAGGCGTTAAGAGCTATGAACTTACCTCTTAGGACAACTTTCATTGTGTCTCAGAGATTTTGGTAAGTTGTATTTTCAGTTGTATTTTCATTATCGTTCACTTTCAGGAAATCTTGAATTTCCTTTGTAATTTCTTCCTGAATCCAATTCTCTTTCAGCATCATAGTGTTAAGTTTCCAGGAGTTAGTGTATTTTCTGTTGTTTATTGTGCTGTGGATGTCAAGCTTTATACCGTGGTGGTCTGATAGGGTTCAGGCTAGAATTTCAACTTTCCTGTATATGTGGAGATTATTCGTTTTGTGGCCCAATATGCGATCTATTTTGGAGAAAGTTCCGTGTGCTGCTTTGAAAAATGGGTATTCTTTGGTGCGTAGGTGAAAAGTTCAATACAGATCGGTAAGGTCCATTTCTTTAAGGTTTTTGTTTGCGTTCCAATGTGTCTCTCTTAAGCTTTTGCCCTGTTGATCTATCCCATGTTGAGAGGGCAGTGTTGAAATCCCCAAGAATTATTGTGTGGGGTATGATTTCTCGCCTGAGACGCTGTAGGGTTTGCTTAATGAATGTGGAGGGGCCTGAATTAGGTGCATATATGTTGAGTATTGTGAAGTCTTCCTAGTGAATTGTGCCTGTGACTAAAATGTGTTATCCATCTGTGTCTCATGATTTTTTTTGATTTGACATGCACTTTGTCTGAAAGCATAATGGCTATCCCTGCCTGTTTCCTGGTTCTATTAGCTTGCAGAATTTTTGACCAGCCTTTTATTTTTAGGATGTGCCTATCTGTTGTGGTGAGATGTGTTTCCTGGAGGCAACAGATTGATGGGTTGTGGTTTTTAATCCAAGTTTGTAATCTGTGTCTCTTGATCGGTGAGTTAATACCATTGACATTTAATGTTATAATGGAGAAATTATTTTTAATTCAGGACATTTCTTATGTTTAGTGGCTTTTGTAAGTGTATTGTTTGACATTTAGGTTTTGGTGGTATTATACTTCCCTTCTGTCCTCCTGGATATGCTTGTTCTTTTCTTCATGCTTGAGTATCATTTCTAGCATTTTTTGAAGGCCTGGTTTGGTAGACATGTGAGCCTTCAAGTTGTCTTTGTGCTGGAAAACTTTTCTTTCTCCCTCGTTCATGACGGATAGTTTTGCCGGGTGTATCGGTCTGGGTTGACATTTTTGCTCATTAGAGGCTTGAAGTAAGTCTCTCCAAGCTCTTCTTGCTTTTACTGTTTCCATTGAGAAGTCATTTGTTATTTTAATAGGTCTACCTTTAAAAGTGACTTGTTTATTTTCCCTTGAAGCTCTCAGTACCTTTTCTATGTCTTAAATGTGGAGTGTTTTGACTATTATTTGCTGAGGTGATTTTCTATTTTGGTCATATCTGTTTGGGGTGCGGAATGCCTCTTGTATTAAGATTGGCCTCTCATTCTTTAGTTTAGGGAAGTTTTCATTTATGTTGATTTAAAAAATTTCCTCAGGTGTGATATTTTGGGATTCTTATTCTTGTATCCCATGAATTCACAAGTTAGGCTTCTTCAGGGTGTCCCATCTGTCTTGAATATTCCTCTCAAATATCTTTTTGGTTTTAAGATCCTCTTCCATTAAATTGGTTTGTTCTCAAGATCTGAACTTCTATTTTCTGCTTCTTTAGTTCTTCTAATAAGACTCTCTGTTGAGTTTTTGGTTAAAGATAACTTGTCCTTTAGTTCGATTTTAAAGTGTGCCTGAGACTGTTTTAACTGCTCTATGTCTATTTTTGTTTCTTTAACTGTTTTTCTCAAGTTCTCCAAGTGTCTGTTGTTTTCCTGTTCAAAGTGGTTGATGCGGTTGTTTAACTCCTCCTGGACTTCCTCTTTCATAGAATTAGTCATGGTAATGATCATACTTTGAAAGTTGTTATGTTGGATCTGGCTTTCTTGGCTATTATCTGTGAATTTGTTCTGGTTGGAATCCATCATTATGGGGTTAATTCTTTCGGTGGGAGATTTGTCTTCCTGGGTTTTGTTTCTCATGGATCTGCACTTTGACTTGGGCATTTTTGTTTTGTCTTTTAAGACCTTTCAGTTTCTGTGTGTTTTTGACAGACTGACTTAGTTGGTATTACTACTCTCGGGCAGTTATTACTAGTGCTTGCCTTGTAGTTGGGTTCGTTGGTCTGTTTTTAGTATTATTTCCTAAATGAGGCTATTAAGCTGTTAGTACATCAGTTAAGTCAGGTTAAGTAGACAGGGTGAATATTACTATGTTAGTGCATTTTTGTGATTTAGTATCTTGGTGATATGTGAGGGTGAGTTGTATATATTTTTGGGGTGGCTGTACGGAAAAGTTAATCTACAGTGATTAATACTAAAAAGGAGCAGTATGGTTAAAAAAAAAAAGAGGTTTACTGATCTTTGGGCTGAATGTGAAGAATCTATCCCATGTTTATAGGATCATTTTAGAGGACTTCAGACTTTGTCCCTTAGAGCTTTGCTTGGGTTTTCTTTGGATTCTGTTGAATTCTGAGTAGCAGTGTGTCCTCCGTGGATCACGAGCAAGGGTCCCCAGTGGGTCGGAGGGGCAGAGGGGCTGATGGTGATGGCAGAACTCTTCACCTGGGACCTGGAACTTGGCTTAGTGGCCAACCCAGGCTCCAGGGATGGAGGACCCAGAGGAAGTGCTGTCCAGGTGGGGCGGGTAGGCGGAAGGGAGGAAAAAAGGGGCTGGGACAAACCGGAGGCAACCTGGGTATTGCCGGGGCTGGTTGGTGGGAGGAGCTGGGTCAAGAGGTGACCTGGGAGCTGGGTAACTCACCTGGGATAGAGGACCCCCGTGTGAGTTCCGTCCTGGTCGGGCGGGCAGACGCGCGGGCAGAAGAAAAGAGCTGGGACCCGGGGCTTGGGCCAGGAAAACTGGAGGCAGCCTGAGTGTTGCCGGGGCTGGCTGATGGGAAGAGCTGGAATTTGGTAGTGTTCCTTCCTTTGCTATTTGATGGAACAGTTTAAGGAATATTGTTATTAGCTCCTTAAATGTCTGGTAGAACTCTGTGCTGAATCCATCTGGTCCAGGACATTTCTTGGTGGGATGATTCTAGATTAGTTCATCGATTTCCTCATCTGTTATAGGACTATTTAAATAATTCAAAACTTCTTCATTCAATTTAGGTAAGTTGTGCTTACTTAGGAATTCATCCATTTCTTTTGTGTTGTCAAATTTCACAGAGGATAAGTTTTTGAAATATGACGTTATAATACTCTGAATCTCTTGGGTACCGTACTGATAACTCCATTTTCATTTCTAATTTTTTTAATTTGTGTTTTTTCTCTCTTGCTCTTGGTTAATTTAGCTAGGGGTATATTCGCTTACTTAGGAATTCATCCATTCTTTTGTGTTGTCAAATTTCACAGAGTGTAAGTTTTTTAAATAAGACGTTATAATACTCTGAATTTCTTGAGTATCAGTAGTGATAACTCCATTTTCATTTCTAATTTTGTTAATTTGGGTTTTCTTTCGCTTGCTTTTTTGTTAATATAGCTATGGGTGTATCAATCTTATTGGTTTTTTTCAAAGAACCAACTTTTTGACTGGTTGATACTCTGTATCGTTCTCCTAATCTTAATTTCAGATATTTCTATCCTGATTTTGCTGATCTCCTCTCTTCTAGTCCTTTGGGATCAGATTGCTCTAATGTCTCTGAAGCTTTAAGCTGCATTGTTAAGTTATTTAATTGTGATGTTTCCATTTTTTTGATGTAGGCATTAAGAGCTATGAACTTACCTCTTAGGACAGCTTTCATTGTGTCTGAATGATTTTGGTAAGTTGTATTTTCATTATCGTTCAGTTCCAGGAAATCTTGAATTTCCTTTTTAATTTCTTCCTGAATCCAGTTCTCATTCAGCATCATATTGTTAAGTTTCCAGGAGTTAGTGTATTATCTGTTGTTTATTGTGTTGCCGATGTCAAGCTTTATACCATGGTGGTCTGATGAGGTACAGGCTAGAATTTCAACTTTCCTGTATATGTGTAGATTCGTTTTGTGGCCCAATATGTAATCTATTTTGGAGAAAGTTCCGTGTGCTGCTGAGAAAAATATGTATTCTTTGGTGCGTGGATGAAAAGTTCGATGGAGATCTGTAAGGTCCATTTCAGTAAGGGTTTGAGTTAGTTCCAAAGTGTCTCTGTTAAGCTTTTGACCTGTTATTCTACCCTTGTTGAGAGAGCAGTGTTGAAATCCCAAAGAATTATCAATTTGGGGTTGATTTCTTGCTTTAGATGCTATAGGGTTTGCTTAATGAATTTAGAGGGGCCCGTATTAGGTGCATATATGTTGAGTATTGTGAAGTCTTTCTGGTGAATTGTGTCTGTGACTAAAATGTAGTGTCCATCTGTGTGTCTTATGATTTTTTTTTTTTATTTAAAGTCCACTTTATCTGATAGCATAATTGCTGGGACGATTCTCCCAGGCATATACTGCGATGGCTCCAGGTCATCGGGACGGCTCCAGGCCGCCGGGGCGGAGAAAGGAGAATATTCTGCAGGCCCTTTACCCCTACTCAAATCCAGGGGACTCCGGATACAGCAGGGAGTCTGTCAAGGCGACACTCCGTCACTCACTCATTCACTCACTCAAACACACAGCTCCTGGCTGTAACGACCTGACTGCCCGCACCTCCGCCTCAGCCCAGAGACTCGACAATGGACGGGGAGTTTGTCAAAGCAAAATCTCAGTTTATTGGGGGTAACAAATCAGCTTATATAGACAGAGACTCCAAGCGTGCGAAACACCAGCCAATTACCTTGATGGTCAGTATAGCACATACTCTGCATAGGTCAGACTAAACATAAATCTATGTTGGCTCCTATAAGCCAATTAGGACTCTCTGTAATGTGATCAGGGTTACGCCTAGGACACTAGCTCCCAGCGCCATCTTTGGTCCCATGTGCTAAGCCATGCCCTGCTCACTCCCTCCCAGACTTTTATCTCTGGGTGGGCCCAACATATCCCCCTTTTTGTTTTAATAGAGACGGTATTTTACAATTAACTATACATATGTTCAAAGTCCCATAAGTCCCAGCATGAGCTTTCGCTGTTGTCCTGTCCCAGTTGGTCTTCTCAGTCAGGCAAGTTGGCATCAGCAGCAGGCATGGCAACAGGTAGCTTGGGGAAGTTGTATGTGGCTCACATGGGCAATACAGGCCTGCCTGGTCTGTCATTAGACCAAGGCCTCACAAGCCTCCAAGCTTGAATCACGTCTCTGGGGGGGCCGTGGCATGGATGTTCATAGCGTGGTCTCATAGATGGAATGCTGTTGAGAGATGTGCTGAGGAATCACTTAAGTGATATAGTTATTAAAAGAACAATTTTTTCTAGATGTTAGGTCAAACCCAGATTGATGTTTTGAAAATTTAAAATGTTGATGGCAAATAATGCCAACCCTAGCTGTTGGTGTGGGCTTATTCCCCCTTTTTGTTTTAATAATTGGACCTTTAATTTAGTTGAGTATAGGGTCATCTAGCAGAGGGGGATATCATTTTTGGAATTTTAAAGACCTTGAGAGACCCATCCCATCATGGTGTTTTAAATCTGCCTATTTTACCTGTAGCCTATTTGAGGATCCAGACTGCTCAGGGGATAAGGGTTGACGATCGTTCTGGCTTCTTCCTGCTGAAATGGGGCATAGAGTGGAGAGCAGCCTGGCATACTCATCTAACAAGTGTTGGGATATGGCTCTATTACTTTAAGGTTCCTATAACAGAGACAAAACACAGATTAAACTTTTAAGATCTATACAAGGATTAAACCGTTGTAACTGGAAAGGCACATGGGATAAACCAACTGAGCTTAGTAATTTTACTGTGGGTACAGGCAAGAGTTAGTGAAGAAAACCTATTACCTCTCTTGGAATAATCATTGTCTTTGTTTGTAAACTACATATTGAAGACCTTTTTCCTCTGGCAGCTGTAAATCTTTATGATCATATCTTAAAACCTGTTTAAAACCATGTGAACTGTCTATTTTGTTTTATTAAATGAGGGAATGTCTAAAAGCAACATTGTTACGCATATAAGGAATTTCAGTAGTTACTTTGTGAGTGACTGATGAACTTGTCATTTTCTTGATCATTAACATTTTAGTAAAATCAAAGATTGACAAAAGCCTAGGATGGAAGTTGAGCACTGGAATTTTGTGCTCCCTAATCTAGAAACAAAGAGGCTTCCCATTTGCATGTTAAACCCAAGGTTCCCATGAGATGCTCAACCTGGAGTTTTGGGCCTTCTTTCGCTGGATGTCAGAGGCAAACTCCTTTTTCCCATCAGAGGGAAGCTAAGAGCTTCAGGTCATTACATTGATCTTCACCAGGGTGCTCGACCCCTGGGCCCTGGGGTTCAGGGGGCAATCTTTCCTCCAGTGGAAATTCCCATGTTTGGGACATAGGCCACATGAAAGCTTTCGGTGCTTGCAACCATCTCAAAGTGCCCAGTCTGGTCATATCCGAAGCATCTTTTTATCTCTCCCCTGTCGGAAGGGGTCCTGTGTTGGTCTGCTTGGGCATGCCTGTTAACTTTCTACCTATCTCCTTAGGCACATGTCAAGTTTTGATTTCTTTGTTTTGTGGCTCTTTCTTTCGTTTCCTTTTTTCAAATTAAGCCCTATTTTTATCACAAGCAAAGTACACAGAACAACAGACAGTTTTTGTGGTCCCCTCCCCAGTGGATGAGGGGCAAAAGCTGTTTTAAATCAAGCTTAGATAAACACAGAGACAGTCCCCATTCGCCTGCACAAGGAACTGAGGAATTTGCACTAGCCTTCCTCAACCCCCCCTGAGTAATGGTGATTGATGGCACTTTCCTCTTTCTGGTACGTGCTGGGTGTGAGGGTGGGGGCTCACCAGGTTTTTGTACAATGTCTGCTATTGGCACTCCAGAGGGACCTTTACCTAGTTTTTTCCATGTTGTCCTCTTTAATTTTTTTGCTTTCCATGGATACCATACTGCAGGGCGATTGCCCTCTGTATCTAGGTTTTCAGTATACTTGGGCTCCAGCTGCGGATTCCCCGCTTTAGCCTGATAGGGACCAGTGTACCCGAGAGCTAGTACCGAAGAAATTTTGGTGAGGGTGAGCGGGGAAGAGCTCTCGTCCAGCTCGCCTGCGCCCCGTTCCCTCTTGAAGGGAGCTAAGTCTGGATACTGGCAACCAGTCCCAGTCCCACTCCCCATTCCAGTCCCACTTTGCAGACCAGCCCGCTTCGCAGTTGCTCACTTGTATTTTTTTCCAGCCCCTGGACTGCACGCGACCCCTCCCCCAAGAGTAGGGATAAATCTCGGTTAAAGGAACTGTCCCTGTCAGGCACCATCCCTGGCCAGTCCCCGACTTGCAGGTCTCGAAGCATGCGCAGCTCTGCCCCCTCTCTGAGCCCTTTGCTCTCAGGGTCTGTCAGTTCTAGGAGCTCTGGCAGCTTCGCCCCCTCTCTCAGCTTCGCGCGACTTTCTCCCTGGCACGTCTTGGTTTTCTCATCCGCAGACTTTTCCCAATCTCCTTGGGTGCCCAGCGCCGGGGCACCTTGGCCCAGTGTGAATTCCTCTAAGTCACTTGCCGGCTTCCCGCTGCTTTCCCCCGTCCGCGGTCCAGCAGCCCCAGTCCCGCGGAGGTTTTCCTCGCCCTGCTTCCCTGCGTCCCTGGTGGGCGGCCCAGCAGAATCTCTGCTCTGCCGCTGCGACTCCGAAGTTGTGCGGGGAGCTAGAAGCTGCTCTGGCTCCTCCTCACTACTTTCCCGGCCCTGCGGCCCTGCATTCCTACGGAGTGTTTCCTCGAGCTGCTGCTCCGTGACCCCGACTGGTGGCCAGGCAGAATCTCTGCTGAACTCCCTGCCCCACTCAACGGAAGGGCACCCAGGATGGCTTATTTTTGGCTCTGATGGCTGGGGCCCTCCCCCTTTCCCCGGGGAGCTAGAAGCTGGCTCTGGGGGCCCTTCTCCCTCCCCCTTTGCCTTTGCCTCTGGTGGAGGCTGGACTGGATAGAGACGGAACGTTGCCTCAAGGACAGAAACAATGGAATAAAATCCTGGAGGATGGGACACCCCAAAATGTTCCTCCCTCTTCTCGGCTAGAATTCTTACCCCAGTCCAGGTGGTGGACAAAAACATTACCCGATTGGATCCAAGGTGCTAATTCAAGGGCTGTTTGCCACAGTTTTGAAATAGCAGAGCTTGTAACCTTTATACCCTGGCTTTTTAGTACCTACCTTAGTGCTCCTGGCACTGCTTCATCCTTGCACGATGAATTTCCCGTATTTCCCAAGTTTTCACTTACCCCAAAGTCTGCTTAGCTCCGCCCGTTTTGAGAAGCTTCATCACACGGGGCACCAGAATGCTGGGACGATTCTCCCAGGCACACACTGCGACGGCTCTAGGCCGCAGGGGCGGAGAAAGGCGAATATTCTGCAGGCCCTTTACCCCTACCCAAATCCAGGGGACTCCGGACACAGCAGGGAGTCTGTCAAGGCGACACTCCGTCACTCACTCATTCACTCACTCAAACACACAGCTCCTGGCTGTAACGACCTGACTGCCTACACCTCCGCCTCAGCCCAGAGACTCGGCAATGGACGGGGAGTTTGTCAAAGCAAAATCTCAGTTTATTGGGGGTAACAAATCAGCTTATATAGATAAAGACTCCAAGTGTGCGAAACACCAGCCAATTACCTTGATGGTCAGTATAGCACATACTCTGCATAGGTCAGACTAAACATAAATCTGTGTTGGCTCCTATAAGCCAATTAGGACTCTCTGTAATGTGATCAGGGTTACGCCTAGGACACTAGCTCCCAGCGCCATCTTTGGCCCCATGTGCTAAGCTATGCCCTGCTCACTCCCTCCCAGACTGTTATCTCTGGGTGGGCCCAACACATAATGGCTACCTCTGCCTGTTTCCTGGTTCCATTAGCTTGCAGAATTTTTTTATTTTTATTTTTTTTATTATTTATTCAATTGTGTGTGTGTATGTGTGTGTTTGTGTGCACGCGCACCTGTATGTATGTGTGTGTGTGTGTAGAACCACGGATGAATTCCAGAACCACCATGGACCGCCTCCACCTCCTCTTTGTTTACTCTGCCCTGGATTCACAGGCTCCGCCCTAGGAGGACCAGAAACGCAGACCGCCCCCGCTTCCACCCGGCGTCTATACGGCGTCTATACGTGGGGTCTGGGATCCGAACTCAGGACCTCTGCCTGCAAGGCAGAGGCTTAACTCCTGAGCCACCTTTCCAGCCCCAGCTTGCAGAATTTTTGACCAGCCTTTTATTTTTAGGATGTGCCTATCTTTTGTGGTGAGATATGTTTCCTGAAGGCAACAGACTGATGGGTTGTGGTTTTTAATCCAAGTTTGTAATCTGTGTCTCTTGATCGGTGAGTTAATACCATTGACATTTAATGTTATAATGGAGAAATTATTTTTAATTCTGGACATTTTTTATGTTTAGTGGCTTTTGTAAGTATTGTTTGACATTTAGCTTTTGGTGGTATTATACTTCCCTTTTGTCCTCCTGGATATGCTTGTTTTTTTCTTCATGCTTGAGTGTTATTTCTAGCATTTTTTGAAGGCCTGGTTTGGTAGACATGTGAGCCTTCAAGTTGTCTTTGTGCTGGAAAACTTTTTTTCTCCCTCGATCATGAGGGGTGTATCAGTCTGGGTTGACATTTTTGCTCATTTAATCCTTGAAGTACGTCTCTTCAAGCTCTTCTTGTTTTTACTGTTTCCATTGAGAAGTCATTTGTTATTTTAATAGATTTACCTTTAAAAGTGACTTTTTTTTTTTCTCTTGAAGCTCTCAGCACCTTTTCTTTGTCTTGAATGTGGAGGGAGTGTTTTGACTATTATTTGCTGTGGCGATTTTCTATTTTGATCATATCTGTTTGGGGTGCGGAATGCCTCTTGTATTTGGATGGGCCTCTCATTCTTTAGATGCATGAAATTTTCCTTGATGATAATTTTTTTATTTTTTTATTATTATTATTTATTCAACTGTGCGCATGTGCGTGTGTATGTGTGCACGCGTATGTGTGTGTCTGTGTGTGTGTGTGTGTCTGTGTATGTGTAGAACCACGGACGAATTCGCGAACCACCATGGACCGCCTCCACCTCCTTCTGCCTCGGGATTCACAGGCTCTGCCCTACCAGGACCAGAAGCGCAGGCTGCCCCCGCTTCCACCTGGCGTCTATACGTGAGATCTGGGATCCGAACTCAGGACCTTCTGCCTGCAAGGTGGAGGCTTAACCCCTGAGCCACCTCTCCAGCCCCTCCTTGATGATAGTTTGAAAATTTTCCTCAGTTGTATTATTTTGGGATTCTTGCTCTGGTATTCCATGAATGCGCATGTTAGGCTTCTTCAGAGTGTCTGATAACTTTTGAATATTTCTCTCATGTATCTTTTTGGCTTTAACAACCTCTTCCATTGTGCTGGTTAATACTCCCATTTTGTCTTCAAGATCTGAAATTCTATTTTCTGCTTCTTTAGTTTTGCTGATAAGACTCACTGTTGAGTTCTGGGTTGAAGATAACTTGTCTTTTAGTTCAATTTTAAACTCTGCTTGAGACTGTTTTAACTGCTCTATGCCTATTTTTGTTTATTGAACTGTTTTTCTCAACTCTTCCAAGTGTCTGTTGTGCTCCTATTCAGAGCGTTTGATGCAGTTGTTTAACTCCTCCCGGATTTCCTCTATCATATTATTGATCATGGTAATGGTCATGCTTTGAAAGTCGTTATCCTGGGCCTGGCTTTCTTGGCTATTTTCTGTGATTTTTTTTTGGTTTGAATCTTTCATTATGGCGTTAATTCTTTCAGTGGGAGATTTGTCTCCTTCGGTTTCATTTCTCATGGATTTGCGTTTTGACTTGGGCATTGTTTTGTCCCTTAAGACCTTTCAGATTCTGTGTGCTTTTTAATGAACTGATCTAGTTGATATTAATATTCTCTGGCAGTTATTGCTAGTGGTTGCCTTGGAGGTTGGTATGTTTGTCTGTTGTTATTATTTCCTGGATGGGGGAATTAGGCTGTTAGTACATCAATTAAGACAGATTTAGTAGACAGGAGGTGAATATTAGTATGGTACTGCACTTTTACAATTTAGTACCTTGATGATATGTGAGGGTGAGTGGTATAGTTCCTGAAGTTTTATATGATTTGGTGGTGGCTATATGGAAAAGTTAATCTACAGTGATTAATAATTGAAAGAAGCAGGTCGGTAAAAAGGGGTTTACTTATCTTTGGGCTGGCTGTGAAGAATCTCTCCCATGTGATAAGATGATTTTAGAGGACTTTAGATGTATGGCGTTCGTCCCCTAGAGCTTTGCTTGGGTTTTCTTTGGAGTCTGTTGGTTTCTGAGGAGCAGTGTGTCCTTCCTGGGACTCAGGATGACCTGAAGCGTCCGGGGAGGCTAGGCGGGTGGACCAGGAAATGGGCTGGTGGCATGCTGGCCGTGCACCTCACCTGGGACCCAGAGAGTGGCCTAGAGTTCCAGCTAAACCCAGGCAGGGTGGATGCTGCTCAGGCTGGCCGGTGGGAGGAGCCGGGACGGGCTGGTGGGGTTTACCTGAGACACAGGCTGACTGGGCTCACTAAACCTTTTGAATTCCCTGTTTATCTCTGAACTTGACATACCCAAAGTATATTATGATTTTATTATGTCATCTCTGTGTCAGAATAACTGATAAAAGCAACTTATGAAAGGTTTATTTTGCCTCACAGTGCCAGTCCTTTGGGCGGGGAAGTCCTGGCAGCAGAAGCTTGAGGTAGCTGGTCACAGGGCACCTACAGTCAGGAATCAGGAGCGAGGTTGTGGGGAGAGCTATGTTTTTGCTCAGCTAATTTCCTCCTTTTTGTGCAGTCTGGGACCCCAGCTCATGGAATGCTTACCCCCACAGGGAGCAGGTCTCCCCATTTCTGTTAACCTATCTGTATAGTCCTTTCCACATCCATGCAGAGGAGATTCTAGATGCCATCAGGTGACAGTTGATTTTAACCCTCACACAGGGCTCTTTGCCTCATTTATTTCATCCTCAGCCTGACATGAGTATTATTGTGAATTGACTTAAATTTCTTCCCTGTCTTTGCCAGATGTCTCCCACAGGGAGATTGTTGCCAGTCATTTACTCATCAGGGTGTTCTTTTGCCTTCTCTTTTCCTGTGTCTGTCCCCATTGTCTTGATTGCTTTTGCAATAAAATTTCCATTTTATTTCAGATTGGGTCTCCCCATCTAAAGCCAAGTGGTCCATCCTTATGGAAGATATCTTTGGAAAAGATAACTCCAGTGGTGTGAGAGTGGTGAGATTTCCATGGGTTATTTCAGAAGTTCCCACACTGGACAAGGTTTGGTTGGAAAAGCACTCACTCAAGAGCCAGTCAAGTGGCATCTCCAGTAGGAAACAGTTCCTGTAATGCCGAGTACAGTTGTCCCTAGTATCCATGGGGAGCTGGCTCCAGAGGGATCCTTGTAGATGCCAAAACCCAATAGCATTCAGTTTTGTCTTGTGACAAGACACAATATATTACATACATGGACCCTACACATATACTGCATGCTTTAAATTATCTTAGATTACTGTGATACCTAGTACAATATAGTATGTTTAGGGGCTGGGGTGATGGCTCAGCAGGTAAGAGCAAGCATTGAAGACCTGCAATAAACCCCAGCATCTATATAAAAGATCAGGCGTGTTGATACATAACTGTAACCTTAGTGATACGTGGACAGAAATAGGTAGGAAAATCACTTGGAGCTTACTGGCTACCAGCCAGTTAAGTTTAGTGATGCACTCTTTCTCAAGGAGAAAGTAATGAGATGGGTCGCCCAGTTTTATGTTCTGGCCTTCACATGGGTGTACACATATAACATGTGAACATACACCTACAAATTCACACACATTCAAAATTTAAAATGTTGCTTGGTCTAGATGATAATGACTAGGAAAAAATGTATACATGCGCAGTGTATGTGGAGTCATTTTTGTCTTTAAATAGTTTGGAACTGATGCTGATTGAAATCTGGATGGGGAACCCCCTGGTACTGAGACCTGCTGTATCCCCAATTTAAGAAAGATCGCAAATCTAGCCTTAGACTTCTTCATTCCAAGTCTTTTTTTTTTAATACTTTTTAAATTTTTTTTATTATTTATTCAATTGTGCGTGTATGCGTGTGTGCGCGCGTGTGTGTATATATGTGTGTGTGTAGAACCACGGACAAATTTGGGAACCACCATGGACCGCCTCCACCTCCTCTTTGTTTTACTCTGCCCCGGGATTCACAGGCTCCGCCCTACCAGGACCAGAAACGCAGGCCACCCCCGCTTCCGCCTGAAGTCTATATGTGGGGTCTAAGATCCAAACTCAGGACCTTCCACCTGCAAGGCAGAGGCTTAACCCCTGAGCCACCTCTCCAGCCCCCATTCCAAGTCTTATACGTAAATATTTCTGTAACTTGAGTTGTAGAGTTCAATTTGATTTCAAATAGCATTCAATTTTTCCACTTTTGTGTATGTTTTTGTTGTAAGACAGAATCTTGCTGTGAAACCCAGTCTGGTCTGGAACTCTTGATCCTCCTGCCTCAGTCTCCTGGGTGCAAGGTTATGCGTGTGTCCCACCTTTTTGTTTTGATGATGCTCAAATGAGACAGGATAAATAAATTTGATTGCAATTCCTGACATCTTCAGGCATAGCAACATGGTTTTCTTGATATTCATTTGCGCAGAGGCAAACAGACTGAAAGGGACTGGGAGGTAGGAAGGGTTTAGCCTAATACCCAGTCACATAACTGGCACAGGTGAAACCTTGGGCTCAACTGTCAGCAGCAGAAACAAGAACAGTAGCGTGGGAAATGCAGAAAGTCAGTTCTCTTCTCTTTAATCAACAGGAAAAATCTCATCTTGGGGAGAAGTCTACTGCTGAGTTTGCCTACTTGTTTGAAGCCTTCAGCATGGACATTCACCTTACTCAGCCCATGGGAAGGCCCACAGGCAAGAAGAGGCCGTCACACCGTCATGGCTGCACGGTGGCTTTCAAGAGTAGGGCCCATGTGACCCAGCCTGTGAGCCTGTACAATGGCAGAAGAATGCACGAATGCCAGCAGTGCCACAAGGCCTTCACCACGAGCGCATCCCTCACGCGGCACCGGAGGATACATACCGGGGAGAAGCCCTATGAGTGCAGACACTGCAGCAAGACCTTCAACGACCCTTCGGCCCTCCGGAGCCACACGCGAACCCACTTGAAAGAGAAACCCTTTGACTGTGGCCAGTGCGGACACGCTTTCAGGACGCTTTCCGCCCTGAAGATCCACATGCGGGTTCACACAGGCGAGAGACCCTACAAGTGCGATGAGTGTGGCAAAGCTTATGGCAGGAGCTGCCACCTCATCGCCCACAAGCGCACGCACACTGGGGAAAGGCCATATGAGTGCCAGGATTGCGGGAAGGCCTTCCAGCATCCCTCCCATCTGAAGGAGCACGTCCGCAACCACACTGGCGAGAAGCCCTATGCATGCACACAGTGCGGCAAAGCATTCCGCTGGAAATCCAACTTCAACCTTCACAGGAAGAACCACACAGTGGAGAAAAGCTACGAATGTAAAGCATGTGGCAAGTCCTTTGGGGACCTCCTGTCCCGGAGGAAGCACATGAGGATCCATGTCGTGAAAAAGCCTGTGGAGTGTCACCAATGTGGCAAAGCTTTCCGCAACCAGTCCATCCTGAAGACACATATGAACTCGCATACTGGGGAGAAGCCGTATGGCTGTGACTTGTGTGGGAAAGCCTTCAGCGCCAGCTCCAATCTCACAGCACACAGGAAGATTCACACCCAAGAGCGACGCTATGAGTGTGCTGCCTGTGGCAAGGTCTTCGGGGATTACCTGTCCCGGAGGAGGCACATGAGCATCCATTTGATCAAGAGGCGGGTAGAGTGTCGACAATGTGGGAAAGCCTTCAGGAACCAGTCCACCCTGAAGACACACATGCGAAGTCACACTGGTGAGAAGCCTTATGAGTGTGACCATTGTGGAAAAGCCTTCAGCATCGGTTCCAACCTCAACGTACATAAGAGAATCCACACGGGGGAAAAGCCTTACGAATGCCTTGCCTGTGGGAAAGCTTTCAGCGACCACTCATCCCTCCGGAGCCATGTTAAAACCCATCAGGGAGAGAAGCTGTTTTTGCCCTCCGTGTGGAAAAGGCTCCAGTGAGTACTCAGATCTGAAGGACCCCTAGTCAGTAGGAGATAGGCAAGGAGACTTCACGAGCTCTCCCCTCAGGAGAATGCATGGAACTCCTGCGTAGTCCAGTTTGTGCAAAGACAGAGGCTTGAGTTGATGCTTGTCACCAGCTGTGAGAACACAGGTTGTTGAGGACAATTTATATTATGTATCGGTGGTATGGAGAAGGTTTCAGCCTTTACAGAGCATTCAAGTGCTTCTGAGTTTAAGGAATGAAACCTCCATTGGACATTTTTCACCTTTTGGGCATACCAGTATGAAGTCTTGACTAAAGAATTCTTTCCTGATCTCACACCATGCCTGAGGGCAGAAATCACACTGAAGAAGAAATTTCTGGAAGAAGAAATGTGGGTTTCTTTAAAATGGGGGAACATACTGGTCAGCTGTGTATTTTAGGTGTGGTTCACATACTACAGTAGTTTTGGTTTTTTTGTTTTTTTTTTTTAAGATAAAAACATGGCAGGGACTGTACACAGCCCTCAACCTGAAATATGCTGTTTACAAAAAAAGAAAAAAGTCTTCCAGGCTTTAATCGCCAGCAGTAATTCTCTATCCAGGGAAGCTTTTCTGTCCAAAGACGTTGCAGACATTTTTGTTTTTAGAATGGGCATGGGTGCTATTAGCATGTAAGTTGCAAGACTTCAGAGATGCTGCAAATATCTACAATATAGAGAAGCCTTCTATATCAAAACATCATGTGCACCTGTCAGTATTGCTGAGCTTCAGAATAATCTGTCATTATTGAGGTGTTCTCTACTCAATTTTGTCAGTCCTTCTGAACACTGACTTGAAGAGAAAATTCTTTTGTACAACTTCTTTAAAAAGTTAGTGCAGTTCTTGCTGGAATGGTGTGGAAACCCAAATTGTTTTCTAGTCCCTCTGGGAAAATGATTTCTGCCTCAGTTTCCTTGCCTGTGAAGATGGGGTTGGATTACCAGGCTATGTTCTCAAAAATAGATTCCTGGTTCATGAATTTTTGGTCTTTATTTTTAAGGTTGTATTCCAGTGAATGGCTCTTAAGCCTCATGTCAGAAGATATGTTAATATGGTTTTTACTATAGCTTCATTCATAATTTCCTTTGGGGTAACTTACTTGCCCAATCACATATTCAGAATTGTATGATGCTATGCATTGGACAGTGTGTCAAAGGAATGTGGTCAGAGCACCAAGTTTTCATGATGTGAATCCATATGTTGGTTGTGATCTGTCCAGCTATGAATGACACAGACCTCTAATTGCTTTTCCATTGTATGGACAATGGAAAAGCAATTAGAGGATCCAGGTTCTGTCAGATTAACAAGGAATGCTATTTTACGGACTCTCTTCTACTTTTCCTTGTAGCTGGTACTGTTTGTGTTTCCTGACCCTTGGCCATTGACAATAGAGAGAGGCCCTTGTGTGGCTTTCTGAGCAAAAGTTATTGCAAACGGGGTCCTGTTTTTCTGGATTCTCCTTTCCACATTATATTCTTTGTTCTCTTCTGCTTCTCACCTCATAAGGACAACCAGCCACCTAGTGTTAAAAAGACTCATCTTGTGGCTCTGAAGATGATCCTTGTCTTTTCCTTCTCTTCCAAAATTGACTGCACTGACTGATTTAGTACTTCCGGATTTGTACTACATAAAAAAATAATAAAACACACTATTGGTTTGGAATGTCATGGATAACTCATTTGTTTTTCTGTTTGTTTTATTGATTAGAAGTGAGTTTCATACCCTGCTGGATGCTATCCAGAACCCATCCCCCTGTGATTGGTGAGTCTATCACTTGTTATCTGTAGAAGTATAATACATATCCTTTGAATTACTGGATGTAGACATTTTCACTTCTTTAAGTCCAGTTTCAATGACTGGCTATATTTTGAGTCATTGATACACTTCAACACTTAACATTTTTTTTTTGATAGAGTTATACAGACACTATTGAACTTACTAGAGTGGTACATCCCATTCAAACAATTGTTGTACCGCCAAAAATTAGTAAATACTTCTGTTACTAGGTGTGGACAATCTTCAGTGTTGGAGGTAAGTCCTGGTATATCCATTGTAAACATGAAGACTTCCGAATAGATATATCGGGTACCATCTGCTAGTTTTCAGAATAACCCAGAGAAGCAAGTTGCTATTAGCATTTTCACATGGAAAATCAAAGGCTTGGGAGTTCATAGTATTTGTCTTGATGCCAGTTTGTTAACAAGGAGAAATTTCTGGGATTTGTACTCTAGTTTGGCGTCAGCGTGTATGCCACTTCGTGCCAGACATTTTGTTCTGTGATAACTAGGAATTAGGGCATGCCTCGAAATTCTTAGTCTGTTATTCATTTCATTCTACTTGGGGGTCAGGGCATCATGTGAATTAGTATATTGCTTATCAGAAAGCAACAAATTCAGAAAGAAACAATATGCATGGTAGTAAGACAAAATATAGAGGTTAAGTGGCACTGTTAGATACTAAGCCATTTAAGGAGATACATAAGCAACGGTGTGAAGAGTGTATGCTTTGTTGTAATCTGGAGAAGAGAATCTTAGCAGTTCAGAGGCCAATGTGTTTGGGACAGCTGAGATTTGGCCAAGCCAAGCAAGCTTGAAGATGAGGTTAAACTGTACCAGGGACTTAGTAGTGGTGACATCTTGTGGGTGAACCACATGGTTCTGATGAGTCATGAAGTCAGTGGGAGGTTGTTTTTGATATTTCAGAGAGGGTTTCATACTGTCCAGGCTACTTTTGAAATACTAGATTCAAGTGTTAACTCTGCTGCCTCAGTCTCTCTGGTGTGCCCCCTACCCAGTTTCTGATTTCCAAAGGATCACAATGAGTTCTAGGTTGATTGTCTGAAAAGGGGTCAGAGTATAACAGAAACCTCTTAGAAAGGCCTTGGGCCTGATAAGTAAGTATTGCACCTCACAGCCTAGCTCAGATCTTTGTTCTTAAATGCATTCATTTCTATTCACTTTGTTTTCTAAGTTCATCATTCCTTCAGTTTAAGCACCATGAGGTATACTGTCTCAGCTCTCCACTGATATGTTTCCTGATTTCAAAATATAAAGGCTGATTTGTAAACCTGTCCAATTGCTCCATGAGTATCTAAATAAGCAAATCAAATTGGCTTCTCAAAGACAAGATCTGACCTTGAATTTTGACAATCCTCTCAACTAACTTTTGTGGTCAGTTTTTAATCGTTTTCATACCAGCCAAAAAGGTGGCAGACTTGAGCTCCTGACATGTGTTCACCAGACCCTATCCCGGTATCCCTGCAAGACATCTTCCTTCTGTACAGAGGACTCCTCAGCTAGCTGAAAGCAGAAGAAAGCATGCTCAAGATGGCTTTCATCTCCTCCTGACCTATGTGTTCTCCCAGGTCATCTGGTGAAGTAGGTTTACTCCATGCATGATGGACAGTTTCGTGATGGACAGACTCATAGTCTCAGTTTCTAATTCTTCCATCCAGCTAAGAGCCCCTCAACCCTTTGTCTCCACTTACAATCTTCCACACCATTTGGATGTGTGGCTCAGGAGACACTTGTACCTCCCTGGGTTAAAATGAAACCTGTTCATTAGGACATGGTCAAAAGTTTTCCTCGGCTTATTAGTGAAAGCCTAGCAGTCACTTAACTGGCTGTTGCCTAATGTCAGAGAAGACAGGTATACTCGGGAGGCTTGAGCTAAGGATAGAAAACACTTTTCTCTCAGCATCGTGTTAAAGAGAGCCCTTTGCTCTAATTAGCATCTGGGGAATGTGGCACTAATGTTCCCTCAGTACCCAGTTCCTCCATCATGCTAGTTAATAACAGCCAGAACTAATGAATTCCCATTAGTACTTGGGTGGCCCAGGGCCCTTATGTCTCAATGTTGTACTTCTCTGCCAAGTCTCATGACAGAGCACCCTGCCTGGTCTCTCAGGAGGGAACTTCTAATTGCAGTGTAATCTAGTCTTACTGTAGCTTTTGATACCTGGGGCCTCGCCATGTGACCCAGTCTCGTCTTGTGTAATGTTTGTGTAACCTCCAGGCAACTTGAACTTTTCTCCCCTTTAGGGATCATGCTGTGTACACGCTGTCAACAAAGCTCCTTACATCTAGGGATGGGTGAGGAAAAGGTCAATCAGACATGGCCTTGTCTTTAACTCAGTAAAAGGCTATAGGCAGAGATGTTAAGGATAAGATGGCTATTTAAGAGAGTCCAGGAGCCTGCAGGAAGGGATACTGGCATGGGACAAGCAGAGCCGTGGCAAATAATGCAAGCATTGTGTAAAAAGACTTGTTTAAAAGTAACCACGAGCAGGGCAGGGGGCATGGCTCAGTGGTTCAACACTTGACTAGCATGTATGAGATACTGGACTTAAGCATCAGAACTACAACAACAATAATAACGCAGCAGCAATCTTAAATGCAGAGAAATGGAAAACATGAGGTCTTGAGATGTAAAGAGGATGAGATCAGGGAAGACCCTATAAAATGGAAACATCACAGTCATGAGGTTGTTAAGCACATAGGTAAAAGGCTCTGGGGGAGCTCAAGCTCCACAGCCCCTTGATTTCCTTTTATTTTTTGATTAATTTGATTTTTAAATTGTACTAGTCATGAATTTATGTGTTTTCATCTCCCATTGTAGGAGCACATCTCTTATGCCTATAGTAAAAGGAATTGTACCTTAAGGGATGTTATCTCATTTAGCAAGATAGAACTTGCATAAGAAGAAGAAAGGTCAGTATAAAGAATTCATGTCTTTTCCCAGTAAAACTCATTTGGAAGCAAAATGAGAGAAAAAGTGTGACTCAGGGATCAGACTGGAAACTTCCAGAGAGCATTGATTGGTCAGATGGTTTCTGAGTTTTTTGCTGCAGTTTCCTTTTTATTGCAAAGTGTACCTTCTTCAGGTGGCATGAGGATTAGCATGAAGTACTGTTCTAGAATAGAGCATAAAACAGACCCTTAATTTAGCAAGTATCTATTCAGGATCATTCACCAAGCAAACACTGGAGATAAAAGCAGAACAGGCCATTGTGAGAATTGAAATCCATAGGAATGTTCATCTATTTATTTAGCAAGTGTGCTTTGAAATTCTGTCCTAGGCCTTCTCTCTAGGCAAGATTTTTTAACTACTGGCTGGTCTGAGAGATATATTCTGTTTGTGGTCTTAGGACAACCAGGGTCTTCCTCACACATTCCTTTTCTTCACTCCAATGTTTCATGGTAGATCAGTAGTTCTTATCCAGGGGGAAAATTACTCTGAGGGGACATTTGATGATATGTATGGCTATTTTGTCTTATATTTATTTGTGTGAGTGTACGTGTGTTTTGTATGTGGGTGAGTATACGTGTATGTGGGTGTTGAACAAGTTGACACTTGAATGTATGTGCCTGTGGAAGCCCAAGGATGAAATCTGGAATCATCCTGAATGACTCTACCTTCTTATTACTTCGCTCAGGGGTTTCCCAAGCTCTATCTTCCAGGGTTGGAATTGCAGGCAGCTGCCATTATTCTCCTGGTGTGTCTCTGTGGGATTTGGAGATCCACACTCAAATCCTTTTACTTGCAAGGTATATTAGCCAGGATTCTCTAGAACAACAGACCCAATAGAATGGATATATAAAAAAGGAATTTATTGGGTTGGCTTATGAGATACATTCTAGGTAGTCAAAAAGTGGCTGCCAGTAACTGCTCAATCCAGAAGCTGAATTTTCCAGTGGTCCCAGTCTGTGGCTGAAGGCCAGAAGATTCCTGGAAAGTCTCTGACTCCAGTAACATTGAAGGGTCTTCAAAACCCAACAGCAGGAGGGAAGATGAGTTTGCCAGCACAAGGCAAGAGAGTTTTAGAGCTCTTCTGTCTTGCGATTCCTTTGATCTGATCTGATGCTGGGAGGTTCCATCTAGATTAAGGCTTGTTCTTTGTGTTGTACATATATGATCCAGATAATCTCTTCACGTGGTCTGGCAGCTGATCTTTTAGTTAATCCCAGGTGTGGTCAAGTTGACAACCAGGATTAATTGTCATACAAGGCAAAGGTATTAATCACTGAGCCATCTCCTCAGATCCTCCAGTGCCATTTTGGTTATAATGTAATAAGAGAAGGGTACTTGTTAGTGTCTCAATGAGTTGAGAACACAGGGCCTGCTAAATGACTAGATAAATGTGTTAAATTGTGGTAGGAAGGCCACACCATAAAAATAATTACCTGGGCCAAAGATTAGGTTCAAAAGCTCTAGGGTAATTTATTAGTTTCTAGACCACAATGTAGAAGAAGAGATGGATGTTTCAACCATGAGGCTCATCTGATCTTCTTGGCCCCACCTAATTCAGATCAAGCCACTAGGACCAGGTGTTCTGGAAATGGAAGGGGAGACATTGTTGCACCAAATAAAGCCTCTTTTCCCAAACAGTTATCAGCTTATTTGTGAGTGTGTGTTGTTTGTGGGTGGTATATAAGAGAGCACTTGAGTTGCTGTGGAGGTCCAAGGGTGACATCAGGAATCATCCTGAATTGTTCTAATTGCTTTGCTCTGGAATATCCCAGACTCTGCTTCCCTGGGTCAGAACTGCAAGTCACTGCCATACTCACCCAGCATTTTTATATGGAATATGGGGATCCGAACTCAGGTCCTTTTATTTGTGAAGCAAAGGCTGTAACCCCTGAGCCATCTCTCCAGTCAAGCTTGTATCTTGCTCTTAGATACATCCTGGCAAGTGGAGCTGGGCAGAGCTTCCAATTCTACAAGGCCTGCCATTAGATCCTCTTATCGATACAAGATGTGGAAATAAATAAGTACTGTCTAGATATATGTCTAGGACTCGAGAGAGGCTCAGGGATTAAGACTGCCTCACAAGCAGAAGGTTCTGAGTTTGGATCCCAGGTCCCATGTAATAACCCCATGTGGAAATGATGGCAGCCTGTACTTCTGGCCCTGGAAATCCCAGAAGGATCAAAAAAGAAGGTAGAAGCAATGTGGGATGATTGCCAAAGACACCCTTGGTCCTCCAGAGGGACACATAGTTTCCTCTGATACACATACACACACACACATGTAAATTTTTTTAAAAAATGTATGTCTATTACTTGTAACATCTGTGTCATATACATAATTGATTTTTTCTTTTTTTTATATAATACATTTTTTATTATTATTTCAGCTCATACAAACTTAATAGGTACACCAGTTCCCTCCCTCCCTCCTCCTCCCCCCCGAACCCCCTGCTCCCCCTCCCCTCACCCCTCCCGCCCCATCCCCCCCATGCCTCCCGCCCTGATTGCCAGAATCCTTTCTTGTGCATGCCTGACTCTCCTCTGGGCTCTCCTCTCTGATGACGTACAAGGACCCAGTGGGATTTCCCTGAACCCCTTCCTGTGTTCCCCTTAAACATAGGAACACTACTGTGGCTGTCAATCCCTTGCCTCCAAGGATCTTGGTGCCTTTAGCAGATGCTAGACTTTGTGAGGTCAATAGTGTGTTGGACATTGCGCCGGGCATACAATGTCCAATTATGATTGCTTCGGCCCTAACTTGTGTGGAGTATCTTGCAAATCATTGCTCCTCCCATCCTTTTGCTCTTACACTCTTACCGCCCCCTCTTCCGCAAATGTCCCTGAGCTTGAGGATGGAGAGAGATTAGTCTGGCCTAGTTCTAGGTGCTTGATATAGAGTCTCTGAAGTTCTGAAGTTCTGGATTGTGGTTCGTTGATTTTCTTTTCCAGTTTTTGCTGCTCCTGCAATGCCCTTCACTCCATCCTGGTGGGCATTGTATGTTACCCCCTGGCCAGAGACAGAAAGCTGTTAAACTGGAGTCTTATTATAAGAGCACATTCAAGGGTAGATGTAATACTTATACCCAAAATTGGAATTCCAGGGTCCTATGGCCTTAGGCAATGGGAGGGGTCAACACCCATTTGCAAAATGGTTACTTTTTAATCTGCTGAACTATATGCCCTCCCCTTCTGGTGAGTTCATACCCCCTTAGTTGTAAATGATCAGGAATGAATTGTGAACTTAACTAGGTGTCACATTACTTTCTTGCAGTCCTTGATGGAGGCCTATTTTCTCTACTGTAACATGGTCACTTCTCTCCTTGTTTCTGGTGTGGCCCTCCAACCCCATCCCTCCTGTTCATAATCCTTGTAATTACTGTAGGTAATACATAGATTTACCTATGAGTGTCTCAAGATGGGCTGGGTGGGTTTGGTATTAGGAGCCACCTATTAGGGAGTACATATGGCGCTTAATTTTCTGGGTCTGGGATACTTCACTTAATATAATTGTTTCTAATGACATCCATTTCCCGGCAAATTCCAGTAATCCATCATTTTTGATGGCTGAGTAGTACTCCATTGTATAGATGTACCACAGTTTCCTTATCCTCTCGTCAACTGTTGGACATTTGGGTTGATTCCATGTCTTTGCTATTGTAAACAGTGCTGCTATAAACATGGCCGTGCTTGTGCTATCGAGGTGAACCTCTGCTGTATGGGGGGTTATACCCAAAAGTGGAATCGCAGGGTCATATGGCATTTCAATCTTTAATTTCTTTAAGAATCTCCAGACGGCTCGACAGAGTGGCTGTATGAGCCTGCACTCCCACCAGCAATGTAGCAGAGTTCCCCTCTCTCCACATCCTCTCCAGCATTTGTTGTTGTTTGTGTTGTGGATTTTTGCCATCCTGACCGGGGTGAGATGATATCTCATTGAAGTTTTGATTTGCATTTCCCTGATGGCTAAGGAAGTAGAGCATTTTTAAAGATATTTTGTTAGACATTTAATTTCATCCCTAGTAAAGTTTCTTTTAAGTTCCAGGGCCCATTTTTTAATTGGGCCATTAGTTTCCTTGGTGTTTAGTTTTCTAAGTTCTTTGTGCACTCTGGACAGTAGAGCTCTATCAGATATGTGGTTAGTGAAGATTTTCTCCCATTCTGTGGGTTGCCTTTGAGCTCGTGTGACAATCTCTTTATCTGAACAAAACCTCTTTAATTTCACAAGATCCCAACTGTTGAGAGTTGGTAGCAGTGACTGTGCCATTGGATGTCTGTTCAGGAAATGTTGGCCTAGCCCAATCAGCTCGAGGGTGTTCCCTATCCTTTCAACTATGGTTTTTATAGTCTCTGGCCTGATATCAAGGTCCTTGATCCATTTGGAATTAAGTCTTGTACATGGTGACAAGTATGGGTCCAGCTTTAATCTTCTGCATGTGGAGATCCAGTTTTGCCAGCACCATTTGTTGAAGATGCTGTTCTTTTTCCAATGGATTCTTTGGGCCCCTTTGTCAAAGACCAAATGGCTGTAATTTTGTGGGCTTCTATCTGGGTCTTCAATCCTTATCCATTGATCTGTGTGTCTATTTTGGAGCCAGTACCATGCTGTTTTTATAACTATGGATTTGTAATATAGACTAAGGTTCGGTGTGGTAATACCTCCAGCAGTGTTTTTGTTACTCAGGATTGTCTTTGCTATCCTGGGTCTTTTGTGCCTCCATATGAATTTTGAGATTGTTTGGTCAACTTCTTTAAAGAATTGCTTTGGGATTTTAATTGGTATAGCATTGAATTTGTATATTGCCTTTGGTAGGATGGTCATTTTTATGATGTTGATTCTGCAATCCAGGAACATGGGAGGTCTTTCCACCTTCTGGTGTCTTCTGCATTTTCTTTCTTTAGGGTTTTAAAGTTTTCATTGTAAAGGTCTTTTACCTCCTTCATTAGGTTTATACCAAGGTATTTCATTTTTTTAGGGGCTATAGTGAATGGCATGGTTTCTCTCAAGGTTTTTTCACTTCTTTCATTCTGGGCATATAGGAAGGCCTCTGATTTTTGCACATTTATTTTGTATCCTGCCACCCTGCTGAACTTCTCAATTAGTTCCAGAAGCTTCCTGGCGGAGTTTTTGGGATCACTCAGGTATAAGATCATGTCATCTGCAAATAGGGATAGTTTGACTTCTTCCTTGCCGATTTGAATCCCTCTTATGTCCCTTTCTTGTCTTATGGCTTCAGCTAAGACTTCAAGTACAATATTGAATAGAAGTGGTGAGAGTGGACAGCCTTGTCTAGTTCCTGATCGAAGTGGGCATAATCCTTGCTGTGGGCTTGTTGTATACAGCTTTTATTATATTGATAAAGGTTCCTTCCATTCCTACTGTCTCTAGCGTTTTGATCATAAAAGGCTGTTGGATCTTGTCAAAGCTTTTTCTGCATCTATCGAGAGTATCATGTGGTCTTGGACTTTGGACTGGTTTACATGATGAATTACATTTATTGATTTGCGTATGTTGAACCAACCTTGTGTGCCTTGGATGAAGCCTACTTGGTCCCCATGAATAATCTTTTTAATATGTTTTTGAATCCGATTTGCTAAAACTTTGTTGAGAATCTTTGCGTCTGTGTTCATCAGAGAGATTGGCCTATAGTTTTCTTTTTTAAGTGAGTCTTTATTAGGTTTTGGGATTAAAACGATATTAGCTTTATAGAAGGAATTTGGTAGTGTTCCTTCCTTTGCTATTTGATGGAACAGTTTAAGGAGTACTGGTGTTATTGACTCTTTAAATGTCTGGTAGAACTCTGTGCTGAATCCATCTGGTCCAGGACATTTTTTGGTGGGAATATTCAAGATTACTTCCTCAGTTTCCTTATATGTTATATGACTATTTAAATAATTCACAACTTCCTGATTCAATTTACGTAAGTTGTGTTTACTTAGAAAATCATCCATCTCTTTTGTGTTGTCAAACTTCACAGAGTATAAGTTTTTGAAATATGATGTTATAATTCTCTGGATTTCTTGGGTATCAGTAGTGATAACTCCATGTTCATTTCTGATTTTGTTAATTTGGGTTTTCTCTCTCCTGCTTTTGGTTAATTTAGCTTGGGGTGTATCAATCTTATTGATTTTTTCAAAGAACCAGCTTTTTGACTGGTTGATTTTTTTCTATCGTTTTCTTAATCTCGATTTCAGATATTTCTCCCCTTATTTTGCTAATCTCCTCTCTTCTACTACTTTTGGGATCAGATTGCTCTAGTTTCTCTAAAGCTTTAAGCTGCATTGTTAAGTTGTTTATTTCTGATGTTTCCATTTTTTTGATGTAGGCATTAAGAGCTATGAACTTACCTTTTAGAACAGCTTTCATTGTGTCACAGAGATTTTGGTAAGTTGTATTTTCGTTATCATGTACTTTCAGGAAATCTTGAATTTCCTTTTTAATTTCTTCCCGAATCCAGTTCTCATTCAGCATCATATTGTTAAGTTTCCAGGAGTTAGTGTATTTTCTCTTGTTTGATGTGTTGTGGATGTCCAACTTTAGGCCGTGGTGGTCTGATAGGGCACAGGGTAGAATTTCAACTTTTTTGTATATGTGTAGATTCGTTTTGTGGCCCAGTATGTGATCTATTTTGGAGAAAGTTCCGTGTGCTGCTGAGAAAAATGTGTATTCTTTGGTACGTTGGTGAAAAGTTCGATAGAGATCTGTAAGGTCCATTTCTTTAAGGGTTTGATTAAGTTCCAAAGTGTGTCTGTTAAGCTTTTGACCTGTTGATCTATCCCATGTTGAGAGAGTGGTAGTGAAGTCCCCAAGAATTATCATTTGGGGGTTGATTTCTTGCTTTAGACGCTGTAGGGTTTTCTTAATGAATGTGGAGGGGCCCATATTGGGTGCATATATGTTCAGTATTGTGAAGTCTTCCTGGTGAATTGTACCTGTGACTAAAATGTAGTATCCATCTGTGTCTCTTATAATTTTCTTTGGTTTGACATTTTTGCTTATTCAATACTTGAAGTATGTCTCTCCAAGCTCTTCTTGCTTTTACTGTTTCGACTGAGAAGTCATTTGTTATTTTAATAGGTTTACCTTTAAAAGTGACTTGTTTTTTCTCCCTTGAAGCTCTCAGCACCAGTTCTTTATCTTGAATGTGGAGTGTTTTAACTATTATTTGCCGTGGGGTGCTTCTGTTTTGGTCGTATCTGTTTGGGGTGCGGAATACCTCTAGTATATGGATGGGCCTCTCTTTTTTAGATGAGGAAATTTTTCTTGATGATCGTTTGAAAAATTTCCTCAGGGGTGGTATTTTGAGATTCTTGCTCTGGTATTCCATGAATATGCATGTTAGGCTTCTTCAGGGTGTCCCATATCTCTTGGATATTTCTCTCAAGTATCTTTTTGGCTTTGAGAACCTCTTCCATTGAGCTGGTTAGTACTCCCACTTTATCTTCAAGGTCTGAAATTCTGTTTTCTGCTTCGTTAATTCTGTTGATAAGACTCTCTGTAGAGTTCTGGGTTGAAGAGAACTTGTCTTGTAGCTCAGTTTTAAACTCTGCTTGAGTCTGTTTTAACTGCTCTATGCCAGTTTTTGTTTCTTGCACTGTTTTTCTCAACTCCTCCAAATGTCTGTTGTGTTCCTCTTTAAAGCGATTGATTCGATTATGTAATTCCTCCCTGATTTCCTCTTTCATAGTATTGAACATGGTAATGATCATATTTTGAAAGTAGTTATCCTGGGTCAGGCTTTCTTGGCCTTTTTCCGCGGGTTTGTTCTGGTTGGAGTCTAACATTATGGGATTAATTCCTTCAGTGGGAAATTTGTTTACTTGAGTGTTGCTTCTCGTGGATTTGCACTTTGACTTTGGCATTGTCGTTTTAACTCTTAAGATCTTTCAATTTCACTAAACTGAATTATTTGGCCTGGGGTTCTGGGGGTGGGCAGGGACAGAGCTTACCTAGGTCACGGGTGAGGCCCGGCTGGACCACGCACGTGTCCTGACCAGTGGAGCAGGGTGGGGAATGGGAGGATGGGGGCGAGGTTGTGGAGCTATTTAACGGGAGGGCAGCTGGGGCAGGGTTGGGCGCAAGGGGAGGTCCTCCTCGTCCCTGGGCCCTTTGCGCGCGGCTCAGGCTGGATGGCGGGAGTCGGAGCAGAGTCCCTTTGGGCTGACCTGGGGTTCTGGTGGGCGGGCGCGGCCGGGGCTTACCTAGAGTTGGGGGGGTGAGGCCCAGCTGGACCGCGCGCATGTGTCCCGACCAGTGGAGCTGGGTGGGGTGAAAGGGATAACTGATTTTTTCTAATTCAGTAGTCACAACAAATGTATGTGAAGTAGCTGAGAAATTGTGATAATTCTGGTAAATGGTAAACTTAGGACTGCAACATAGTTATGTGCCAAATCCATATCCATCTTTCACTAAGAGAATTCACTCTTCAAACCAGTCAGCTCAGGGCAAGGTAGTTCCAAATCATTCCCTAAATGAAGATAAACACCATATGTAAAGGATGGCCTGCCCTCAGTAACATGGTGTAAGAGTCTTTGTATGGAACCACTTCCTCTCTCACCATTCATTTCTAGGCTAAGGAACATTCTCTCCTGGATTCCACAGGTCTTAATCTCCAGCGTGCAGGGGTCTCTTGAAACTGCCTGAGAGCCTTGGACAGAGAGTTTTCTTCCAGGGTGCCATTCTGAGTACCCTGAGATTAGATGTGGTTCTATGCACAGCCTACCCATTCTTTATAGCCTGGTCACTTTTTGATAATATTTCCAACTTTTTTGTGCTGGTGACAGATCCCTTCTTCCCCCTGACTCCAAAGTAACAAGAACTATTGCACATATAGGAAGTGTTATCTGCATTAAAGAGAGAAAGAGGCCCTAGCTGGCTGTTTATGGTCTCTTGATGTGTATGTATTCAGCATAGACCATCATGACTCTGATGGATAAATTTCATGTCAGGCAGTATTCTGGGACCTTGTATAAAAATTATGTATTAATTTAAGCACATCAAGTTATTGATTTAATAATAATGATGCCATTGAGAGACATTGAGTAATTTCAAAGTGTGGCAGCAGCAAAAGAAGAGATTTGAATCCAGAACACAATTTTATGCTCTGTCACTCCTCAAGGGAATAGTGTTATGAGAATTGGAGAGTCAAGTTTGCAGAGGTAGCCACACGTGGACATTTAGGAATGCATAGCCAGGCAGAGGACAGTCTTAAACTGATCATTTTGCATTGTTCATTTGCAGTGCTGAGAATCTTACTAGATTGAGAAGACTGGCCTTGAGCTTCCAATCCCGTCTCCACCTTTTTAATTTCAGATCTGTTAGACACACACACACACAAACACACTTATTTTTAAATAATACTGGAAATCCAATTCAAGGCCTTTTGTATACAAAGTAAGATCTACTACTGAACTACATCCCCATATCCAGAGTTTTCTTTGTCTTAAAACAGATACAACAGTGGGCTTCATAAGGTGTTTTCGTGAGAATGTTCTCAGTTACAGATCTGTAGCAACCATTTCTTTATTTTGATGTTTGGGCATCAAACTTGGGGCCTCTTGCATGGTCAACAGGTTCCTCGCTAATAGTAACTGCTGTAATTAACTCTGCTTGTTGTCAATAAATTCACAACCGAAGAACTTAGGAAAACTAGGAGTTTTATTCTGGCTTATGACTGTCTGGTTATAGTTTTTACTCCTAACTTGAATAGAGAGCTTGTACCAACACCAGGAGTCAAGGACTGGCCACACCATATCCATTGCTGAGACAGGGCTGAATCTCACTTGCCAGACTGTAAGCCTGTCCAGATAATGCTGAAGAATGCCTATTTAGTGAACCAGTTCCCTCCATCTTACCCACCTGCCCAGTGAATACTGCCACCCACCATGCGATGGGTATTTACAGATGATTAGAGAGATTCCTCAGGCTGGCTCAGGAGCTGCCTTAACTAATTCTTCACAAATGTGCTCAGAGGCTCAAGCCTCATTCGTCACCCTGACACTTGTATCTAACCAGTACAATAATCATCAAAGCAGAACCCTATAAATAAAGTTTTGTGGGAGAAAAGTCAATGCGAGAGTCTAGATGTCGTTCTTCTCACACAAAGACCAAAGAAAAGCAAGACCAGCTGAACATGGTGCTAGAACCAAGAACAGCTTGGAGGAGAGAAAGTCCTTGGACTTTTCCGTTGATGTGTTCTATAGCTTGTTTTGGTTCTCTCCATGCTTGTTATGTTATATCCTTGTAGTTGTCAATTTTCTTGAAAAGTCTTAATTACTGATTGGCCATGATTTATTTTCTTTAGTCCATGGTGAGCCTATTCATGTACTGCTTCCAGTTTGTCTGCCAGAATATATGTGAGTGTGTGTGTGTGTGTGTGTGTGTGTGTGTGTGTGTATATATATATATATATATATATATATAAAATCATTATCATCCTGATATCTAATGAACAGTATTTTCTTTCTTGTGTTTCAGTTACACAAGAATGTATCTTGTGCAGAGCAAACATCCATCCTTCCCTTTCATTATCTCACTGAAAGCAAGCTCTTCTGCTTTAAGAGTTTCTTCAGTGCTTCCTTCAAGTCCCTATTCCTCAGGCTGTAAATGAAGGGGTTCAGCATGGGGGCAATCACAGTGTACATCACCGAGGCAACTGAAACTTCTTTGGACAGCTGGATTGTTCCAGAAGTAAGATAGACCCCAAGGCCTGCACCGTAGAACAAGGAGACAACAGAAAGGTGAGATCGACAGGTAGAAAAGGCTACGTGTCTCCCCCTAGCAGGAGGAATGCCCACTATGGATGTAATGATTTTGGAGTAAGAAGAAAGGATCCCAGCCAGAGGAATAATACCTAGCAGAGCAGTTATACAGTTTAACAGGATATCATTGGCTTGCATGTCTGAGCAAGCTAGCTTCAGGATCTGAGTGATCTCACAGAAGAAGTGGAGAATTTCTGTCTCTTTGCAAAAAGACCCTCAAAAACATTAAGCTCTGCAATGAAAAATAGGCCAGGCAGATTAGCCAAGATAGAAACAGCAAAAGACCACAAAAGCCGGGGTTCATGATGACCATGTAGCGCAAGGGGTGACATATGGCCACAAATCAGTCATAGGCCATCACCGTCAGTAGCAAACCATCCAGTCCACAAAAAAAACATGAAAAAATACATCTGGGTAAGGCACAATTCATAGGTGATGGTTTTATCCTGCATCTGAATATTCACCAACATCTTGGAGATTGTTGTGGAGATAAAGCCAGTATCTGTGAAGGACAGGTTGCAGAAGAAGAAGTACATGGGAATGTGATGTGGGAGTCAATGCTGATGGCCAGGATAAGAGCAGGTTCCCTAGAACACAGACAAGGAACATCAACAGGAAGAGCTCAAATGATGGGGTCGAGGTCCTTTTCTTTGGAAAGTTCCAAAAGGATGATTTTTTTCCCCAATAATTTATTTATTTATTTATTTTTTCCACTCATACGAACTTAAGCCCCCTGGTTTCCTCCCTCCCTCCGCCACTCCCTGGATCCCCCCCCCCTGCTTCCTCCCTCCCCTGTTCTCTATTTCCCACCTCCCTCTCTGTCTCCCAGTGCCCCCTGACCCCCATCCCTGGAGCATGCTTTAATGTGTATGTCAAACTTTCCTCTGGGTCCTCCTCTTTGATGAGGTGTAAAGACTCAGTGGCATTTCCTAGAACTCTTTCTTGTGTTACCCCTTAAGTATAGGAACACTATTGTGGCTATTAATCCCTTACTTCTAAGGATCCTAGTGCCTTTAATCCATGCTAGACTTAGGGGGTCAATGATATGTTGGTCATTGTGCAGGTCATGCAAAATCTTATTATGATTGCTTTGGCCCTAACTTGTGTGGAATATCTTGCATATCGTTGTTCCTCCCCATCTTTGGGCTCTTACAATCTTACCGCCCCCTCTTCCGCAAATTTCCCTGAGCTTCAGAATGGGAGAGATTAGGCTGGCCTGGTTCCAGGTGGTTGATATAGAGTCTCTGATGTTCTGAATTATGGTTTGTTGATTTTTTTTTTCAGTTTTGCTGCTCCTGCAATGCCCTTAGCTCCATCCTGATGGGTATTGGATGTCACCTCCTGGCCAAGATAAAAAGCTGTTAAAATAGAGTCTTAATATAAATATAAGAGTAGATTCAAAGGTAGATGGAATGAGTAGGAGATCGTGGTGAGGGGGGGGGTCAGTCTCCCATTTGCAAAATGGTTACCTTCTATCTGCCAGACTGTATGCCCTCCCTTTCTGTTGAGATCATACTTATCAGTTGCAAGTGACCAGGAAGGAAAGTCTGTGAGCTTAACCAGATGTCTCATTACTTACTTGCAGTCCTTGATAGTGGCCTATTTTCTCTGCTGTAGCATGATCCCCTCTCTCCTTGTTTCTGGCGGGGCCCTCCTTCCCCTTCCCTCCAGTTTATAAACTGGAGGCAAGAGAATGAATTTTGGCAGAGTCATTTGGTTCTCTGGTTCCATAAAATTTGAACAAGTTGTCTAAAAAGAGGCAAGCACAGGTGAGACAGGGATTTCCCATGAATGTGAAAGTTACACATGAAGCAGGTTGTTTCACTACAGTGTTTCTGCTTTCTTTACTGGCTCAAGATCTCCACCTCTGCCTAGAACATTCCATGAGGTGTAAAATGTGCCTTCCTACCCTAACTGACAGATGACTAATCTCTCTCTGTTGTGCATTTCCCAAAGAAAGAGCCATTCTAATGAATATGTCTGCCATTTGCTACACAGGCATGCCCCCTTCCAGTCCTAGGGAAAGGTGGTGGCATATCATCAGGGATTAGAGAGTTTAATAAAGTCTTATTGCCTTTATGTTGTTTGACAGAGATGTGAAAGATTATCCTGCCTCAGTGTTAACTCAAAGGATGATATTATGCAACTGTTTTCTAGGAAACCCCTTTATGTCTACAATAATAACAGTTCTGTCTAGGATTATCTCCCATCTCCATCATTAAGATAACATGTATCAAGCATACCTCAATTTCAAAGAACAATTCAAGGCCCTCACCATACAGTATCATGGTGCCATTCACGTTTGCATCATTCTTAAATTTCTTTATGTTGAATAAACTGCCTTTGCATTTGCAGTTCATCGCTTGTTTCAAGCAGTGGGCCCAGTACTTGGTACCTTTAACACTGTAACTCATGGGTTTGACAGGTTTGAAATTTAATCAACCACACATCACAGTTGCTGGTTATTTACAAGGTTTGGATTTTATTCTTAGCAAAGAAACAAATAAAGCAATTATAACAACATCAAAACATATAAGGCAGGGGGATAGATGTCTTTAATTCCAGTGCTGAGCAGATAAATTCTACCCTGGATTATATAGCAAGATCATGAATGAAAGAAAATAAAGTTGAAAAAAAAGTAATGAACAGATTTCTTCTGGCTGTCACTAAAGATTTCAGTATAAATATTTACTATGGCCAAATCCCACGTGGAATAGCAGCAGTCTGCACTTTTGATCTAGATTGTGGTGCCTGGCAAAACCCCAGAGCAAAGCAAAAAAGAGGTAGAGCAATCTAGGATGATTTCTGAAGTCACCCTTGGTCTCCATAGACACACACAGTACCCTCTCTCTGATACACACACACACACACACACACACACACATACACACAAAGGTGTAAATTCTGTGCAAATAGTATATCATTGTACAGAAGGGACTTGAACAGCCCCAGTTTTGGAGGCTTACTCCATAAATGTTCAGTGACTGACAGACCAGAAGTTGTTTTCAGGTTGGGTAGATTCTATTTCCTGTCATAAAACCCTTCAGCTAGACTGGTGCCCTGTAGTAAAATATACGCTCAGCATACGAGAGACTTAATTTTCAATTATAAAAACAGTCAAGTATTATAAACAGTCCTTCAGAAAAAATATAAAGATACCAATTACCATTAAAGATTTTGAGCTAAGCATAGAATAACAATCTTCTGTATTTTGCTTTTGCTTCACTTTTAGAAAGCTTCATTTCTTTTTAGATATTGGGTATTTTTGGTCATATGATGAGGTTTCTCAGTTCAAACACATGTGTTTTTAATTTTATACACGTGTGATTTAAGATAAAGCTTTCTTTCAGTTGAAATGTCCTTATTTATTTTGACTATTAAAGACATATACACAATAGTCTGCATCTCCTTATCTTTTTTCTTTTTCCACATTTTATTTTTTTCCTAATCATACAAGCTAGTAGGTACCCCAGTCATCCCCTATGCACTCTTCCCCCATTCTTCCCTTTCACCTCCCCCTTCTTCCTCCCCTCTCCCAGTGCCTCCACTTCTCTCTCCCATCCTCTGGAACATTCATTTATGTGGGCAGGAACTCCCTCTGAATCCTCCACCCTAGTGAGGGTTCAGGACTCAGTGGCTCCCCATAAGCATGGGAATTCTATTATGATTGTTTTACCCCTTGCCTCTAAGGATCATATTGTCTAATGCCTTCTCTCCTGTGATCTGTGCTAGACTTTGGGGGTCTTTCACATGTCAGCCATTGTGCAGGTCAGGCAAAATCCATTCCTGGGTGCTGCAGCCCTAACTTGTATGGAGTATCTTACATATCGTTGGTCTTTCCCATCTTTAGGCTCTTCCGATCTTGCTGCTCACTCTTCTGCAAGGATCCCTGAGCTTTAGGATGGGGAAAGATTTGGCTGTTCTAGTTCCAGGTGAATAATGTAGGGTCTTTGGTGTTTTAAATTGTGGTTTGTTGTTGTTTTCAGTTTTGCTGTTCCTGCACTTCCCATGACTGCTTCCCAATTGGTATCGAAAGCTTCCTTCCTTTGAATTGAAATGTCCTTCCTATTTATTTTGATTAGGATAATCTCTAAATAATTAAAGACATATGCACAAAAGTCTGAACCTCCTCATCTTTTATTTTTCCTGCAATTATCTGAGAGACCACTGGACCTGCCAGGCACTTGCTTAGACTGAGAATAATGGGGTAAGGAGAAACATTTTATTCAGTGTTGTAAAGATAATTGTCTGTATATCTGTTACAAAAAAACAAAACCAAACAAACAAAAAACACCCATATGCCTATGTGTAACTCTGATTAAGCTCATTGGGTCACTAAAATAAAAAAAAATGTTGGGAATAGGAAGACAAATAGCAGAGTGGAAGGGGTACAAGAAATAATAATGGAGATTGACTTTGATATCGTATTATGGGGACAATTCCCTTTTGAGTCTCCTTTCTGCTTTCAAGGTGCAGGGAATTTTCCTCTATGTTATCAGTATATTTGCCCTTCAAAAAGTACATTTTATACATATATAAAAATGTCCAAATTAAATGCATTACTATATACAATTAATACACGCCAGTAAAAATAACTTTATAAAGGGCTGGGGAGTTGGTTCAGTGAATAAGACCTCACAAGCACGAGGTCTGGATTTTGGCTCCCCAAGGTTCACTTAAAACCTAGGCCAGCATGATGACTACTTACAATCATATGATTTAGGATGAAAAAGCAGAGAACCCCCCAGGGCAAGCTGGGTATCTATTCTAGTCAGTTGGTGAGCTCTGGGTTCAATGAAGAAACCCTGCCTTAATAATAAAAGTAGCACCCTATCCAAAAGGACACCAGATGGCCTCCACACTCATGTGCACATATGTTGCGTGCACACCTGTACACACCTGTACACACCCATGCACTCCCCACACATGAACATACACATACACATTCCTGTACCCCATCCATACACAAAAGAAGCTAGGGGACATGGTGGCGCATTCTTGTGATTTTTCTCACATGGAAGACTGAGGTGGAAGGATGTTAAGTTACAACACTATCTGGGTAACATAGGTTTTATCTTAAAGTCTAGATATATAGATGATAGATAGATTATAGATAGATAGATAGATAGGTAGGTAGATAGATGGATGGATGGTAAATATTAAGGTACAACCCTATCTGGCTAAAAATAGGTTTTTATCTTAAAAGATAGATGATAGATAGAAAGAGATAGACAGATGATAGATGATAGATAGATAGATAGATAGATAGATAGATAGATAGATAGATAGACAGACAGGCAGGCATGCAGGCAGATAGATAAAGCTAAGGCAGACTGTCTTCCTGGCACTTTGCCATAGAAATGCTGTGTTTGCCTTTTCTATAGTAAGAATCCAAATCAAGACTCTTAGGATCCACTTTGTCTACAGGATTCTTAATAGATTTAGGAATATTAAGTTGGCATGCTTAAGGATCACTGCATTCAATTTATCAAGAACCAACATTGGCCATCTTACATTTCTTGGAGCACCTCACAGCTCAGGACCTCTGTGCTCATCTGTCCACTCCACCTGGAGCCTTCTTTCTCATTTCCTTGTCTGTAAACAATCTCTTCTATCACATATTTTCTTTATTTTTGTCAGTCCAGGAATTGAATTCCAGTGTTCTGTGTGTGCCAGGCAAAAAACTCCCTCAATGAGCTACCTACATTCCCAGCATCCTTTTCATACTTTATCCTCAATCCTCCTTGACAGTCTGAGGCAGGGAGGACCA
This sequence comes from Typhlomys cinereus, assembly GCA_023101885.1. Lineage (NCBI taxonomy): Eukaryota > Metazoa > Chordata > Mammalia > Rodentia > Platacanthomyidae > Typhlomys > Typhlomys cinereus. The sequence continues at coordinate 3,673,738 of JALPQD010000206.1, forward strand.
TCTGCCATGTGTTGAACTTTTTGGAAAAGTGTCTTGTGACATCCTCCCACCCACACTCCCTGTAAGCAGGAAGACATTTACTCTCCTTAGATGGGTATCCAAAAGCCAAAGCAAAGCAAGAGTTACACGAAAGTCTGACTTGGTAATACAATGAATGTATTAGGGGTATGAGTGAGAGGTGCTTACAGAAACAGAGACTCCAAGGCAACTATAGGACTGAAGATGCCATCACAGTGTGGATAACATGTGCTTACACTCCATCCTTGGAGCTGACTGCATGACTCAAAGCCAGCTCAGCTTGTGGGAGAGTCTTTTCCCACCCCAGAGCTACTCAGGGAATCTCAACCTCCAGCATGTGTTAATTGCTTTTTTCACCTTGGAGAGGTGGTCGTGAATCCTGTTAGTTTCAAGAACTTCCTGAAACTTTTTGAGCTGTTTGAATCTTGATTCTCAGGAAAGTCCCTCCAGCAGAAAATGTTTCAAATTGCTATACAACTATTTTCTGAGCTTAGAGTCTGGTGATGAAGTCCAACAGTACAGGATACTGTTAGGCCTTGGGTGGCGGGGGTGATGACATACAAAACAGCCCCTACATTTGCATTCAGATTTTTCATCACTGAAAATTCAGATGTCGGAGCCTCCTACCAAGAGCATGTTTGCTGTCTAGTATTATTTGTCTTTGATGTTCTTTATTTCTCTGCGCATTCCTGTGGATGCATCAGGAACCTGCGGAAGCAAAAACTTTGCCTACCCCCAGCAACCACCACTTACCTGTTTGTTGGCTGTAGCAAGAGCAAACCTAGAACATCACCAGGGGATCGCTTAAGACAGGGCTCTTACTATACTTGCTTTCCACCAACAGAGGATAAATAAATATGTCATCATATGCCCAGAGGAGCAGGTACTTATAGCCAATCACAAGGCTCTAGGTGATACTTGAAATAGACTATAAGCTGGGAGAAAGAGCACAAATGTAGTACTTGGGGTTGAATATTCTTTTCAATAATTTTTTTATTTTTTAAGTTTATTTGAGAGCCATGTTACATGGCTAAAGTTCAGAAGATAACTTTTGAAAGTCTTTTCTCTCCTTCCACCATGTGTGTTTCTAGGAATCTAACTCAGGTTGCAAAATTTGCAAGCAAGCACTTTATCTGTTGAGTATTTCACTGGCCTGTTTTGATTGATTTAGATTTTAAATCAAACCTTGGTCCATGTTCATATCCTAAAGAGAACTCTTAAGCAATTCTGGGAGAAGAAATTTCATGTCCAGTACACCTAACTGTTCTGTAAATAGCTACTATTATACCCATAGACTTAAAAAGCAGTTAGCACTCAGTCTAGAAGTCTTCTTTAAAAAAGGTAGAGGATCTTAATCCCCTGACAGGATGTAGCCAGCAGAAGAGGACAACAATTGCCAGCCATAATGCAGGGTATTGGCTACCCAGCAGTGCTCACCCAGAATCAAGCCAACCTAATCTCTCCACATCCTAAGGCTTAGAGATCTTTGTGGAAGAGGGGGTAGTAAGATTTTAAGAACCTAAAGATGGGAAGGTCCCCTGTTGAACAAGATATTCAATTCAAGGAAGAACTGCTACATCAAAGAACTCACTGCAGTGACACTTACCTTGATCAGACCTGCATAAAGACTGACATACCCACATACCCCATAGATTATCGAGGAACTCAAGAGAGATGGGAACATACGGTGGAAACCTTGGGGAATAAAGCTGGATGAGTGAAAGGAAATGCCCCTATTAGTGAGGTGGCCCCAAAAGGGGCAACTTGGTATGCCACCTAGACCTGAACCCCAAAAGAGTGGACAAGCCAGAGGGAACCCTGAGGTCCATAGAAGTGGCCAGGCAGGAAGGTGGAGGGAGTGGGATGAATTGATGAAAGGAAGGGAAGAGTATAGGAAGAAGGGGATGGAGTGAAGCAGGGATAAGTATTCAATATGCTTATAAAACTGGGGAAAATATAATTAATAAAAAAGATTTTATAATGTCATTGCTAGATCTCCAACAGGATATATTTTTTGGAAACAGAATCAATAAAATAAGCTCAGAGAATAAAGGGGACAAGTTCAATATTTTGTAAAGAATAAACTTGCAATGTGTTTACTTCTCAGTGCTGTGGTAAAATGCCTGAAGTAACTGGAGGCAGGAAACATGAACATGTACCACTCTAACCATCCACCTTAGTGAGCGGTCAGGATTCAGTGGATAGCTCGGAGCCCATTCTTGGACTCCCCATTTGTATGGGAACTCTATTCTGACTGTTAATCCCTTGCCTCTAAGGATCCCACTGCCTGAAGTCTTTTCCCCTGTGACCCATACTAGAATTTGGGGGGTCAGCCACTATGCAGGTCAGGCAAAATACTAGAGGATGAAGTCTTAAATATCTGGGTATTGGAGGAAGTCTTAGATGCATGTTCTCATGGCTGATGTGAATACATGATTTAAACAGTTTGGAAGAAGAGGGGGTTTTCTTTTTTATTTTTTTAATATTTATTTTTTCCCAGTCATACAAGCTTAATAGGTACCCTGGTCCCCTCCCTCCCTCCACCCCTCCCCAGTCCCCCTTGCACCCTCCCACTCCCCTTTTTCTCTTCTTTAGCCCCCTTCCCTCCCTTTCTCCCAGTGCCTCCCTTCCCTGCCCCCCACTTCCTGGAGCATCCTTTAGTGTGAATGTCAAACTTCCTTCTGCATCCTCCACTCACTCTGGTGGGGTGTAAGGACTCAGTGGCATTGCCCAGAGCCCTTTCTTGGGCTCACCTTTACTATGGGAACATTCTTATGGCTGTTAGTCCCTTGCCTTTAAGGATCGTAGTGCCTGTGATCCATGCTAGACTTTGGGGGGGGGGTCATTGATATGTCAGTCATTGCGCAGGTCATGCAAAATCTGATTATGGCTACTGCAGCCCTAACTTGTGTGGAGTATCTTGCGAGTAGTTGCTCTTCCCCATCTTTAGGCTCTTACAATCTTACCACCCCCTCTTCTACAAATTTCTCTGAGCTTTAGGATGGAGAGAGATTTGGCTGGTCTGGTTCCAGGTGGTTAATGTAGGGTCTGTGATGTTCAGGCTTTTATTACTATGGATTTGTAATATAGATTAAGGTTTGGTATGGTTATACCTCCAGCAGTGTTTTTGTTACTCAGGATTGTTTTTGTTATCCTGGGTCTTTTGTGCTTCCATATGAATTTTGAGATTGTTTGGTCAATTTCTTTATGGAATTGCTTGAGGATTCTGATTAGTATAGCATTGAATCTGTATATTGCTTTTTGTAGGATGGTCATTTTTATGATTTTGATTCTGCAATGTAGGAGTTTGGGAGGTCTTTCCACCTTCTGGTGTCTTCTGTAATTTCTTTCTTTAGGGTTTTAAAGTTTTCATTGTAAAGGTGTCTCACTTCCTTGGCTATGTTTCATTTTTTTAGGGGCTTTAATAAATGTAATGGTTTCTCTTAGGTCTTTTTCACTTTTTTTCATCTTGGGCATATAGGAAGGCCTCTGATTTTTGCACATTTATTTTGTAACCTGCCACTCTGCTGAACTTCTATATTAGTTCCAAGAGTTTCCTGGTAGAGTTTTAAGGATCACTCAAGTATACGATCATGTCATCTGCAAATAAAGATAACTTGACTTCTTCCTTGCTGATATGAATCCCTTTTATCTCCCTCTCTTGTCTTATAGTTCCAGCTAAGACTTCAAGTACAATTTATACTCCATGAAATTTGATAACACAATATAAATTGATGAATTTAAAGTAAGCACAACTTACCTAAATGGAATCAGGAAGTTTTGAATTATTTAAATAGTCCTATAACATATGAGGAAATCGATGAAGTAATCTCGAATCTTCCCCCCAAAATATGTCCTGGACCAGATGGATTCAACACAGAGTTCTACCAGACATTTAAGGAACAACTAACACCAATACTCCTTAAGCTGTTTCATCAAATTGTGAAGGAAGGAACACTGCCAAATTCTTCCTATGAAGCTAATATCATATTAATCCCAAAACCTAATAATGATACACTTAAAAAAGAAAACTATAGGCCAATCTTTTTGATGAACACTGATACAAATATGCTCAACAAAATCTTTGCAAATCACATTCAAAAACATATCAAAAAGATTATTCACTATGATCAAATAGGCTTTATCCCAGGCATACAAGGTTGGTTCAACATACACAAATCAATAAATGTAATTCACCATGTAAACCAATGCAAAGTCCAAGACCACATGATACTCTCGATAGATGCAGAAAAAGCTTTTGACATGATCTAACAGCCTTTTATGATCAAAACCTTAGAGACAGTTGGAATGGAAAGAATCTTTATCAACATAATAAAAGCTGTATACAACGAGCCAACAACAAGGATTTTACTCAATGGGGAAAAACTTGAAGCATTCCCACTTCAATCAGGAGCTAGGCAAGGCTGTCCAGTCTCACCACTGCTATTCAATATTGTATTTAAAGTCTTCGAGGGGGTTTTCTTCCAGCTTATAGATCTCTGAGTTTCTGCCCATTATGGTGGCACAAGAGTTCATACCAATATCAGGAACCAGGAAACTGGCCTTATTATATCCACAGGAAGTGCTGAAGGAATTATTTTCAAAGTTGCCAGTCTGCTATTCAACTACCTACCTATCTCTATGTCTTACTGACCTGCCCAATGAATGTTCTCACCATTAGAGGTTAAGTCTTCCCAGATCAATCACATCATCTCATGCAAATTTTCTCAAAGGCTTACTTAAATAATTCTTCAAAGGTGTTCCCAAAGGTTCAAATCTCAAAGGTCAAGATGACTGTAGTATGTAAGGCATGGACAGATATTTCTAGTCTATCTAAACCACAAGAGTGTAAAGAAATGTGGGGATCTCCCACTCCGCCACCCGGGACTGCCTGCGCGGTCCCAGCCGGGCCTTAATGCGCACCTAGGTAAGCTCCAGCCCCCACACCCCACCCCGCCCACCCCCAGAACCCCAGGCAGCCCAAAGGGACATAGCTCCTCCTGCCATCCATCCGGAGCCGGGCAGGGCGTGGGAGGAGGAACACCCCCTCTGCTCCCTGGGCCCCGCCCCAGCTACCTACCCCCAGGTTAAATAGCGCTCCGCACTAGCGCCCCATCCTCCCTTCCCCCACTCCGGCACCTGGGACTGCGCGCGGTCCCAGCCGGGCCTCAACGCGCACCTAGGTAAGCTCCATCCCTGCCCACCCCCAGAACCCCAGATCAAATAATTTAGTTTAGTGAAAAATGCACAGAAATTGAAAGAAGATCTTAAGAGTTAAAACGACAATGCCAAAGTCAAAGTGCAAATACATGAGAAACAACACTCAAGTAAACAAATCTCCCACTGAAGGAATTAATCCCATAATGTTAGACTCCAACCAGAAAAAACCCACGGAAAATGGACATGAAAGCCTGACCCAGGATAATGACATTCAAAATATGATCATTACCATGTTCAATACTGTGAAAGAGGAAATCCGGGAGAAAATAAATAATCAAATCAATCGCTTTGAAGAGGAACACAACAGACACGTGGAGGAGTTGAGAAAAACAGTGCAAGAAACAAAAACTGGCATAGAGCAGTTAAAACAGACTCAAGCAGAGTTTAAAACTAAGCTAAAAGACAAGTTATCTTCAACTCAGAACTCCACAGAGAGTCTTATGAGCAGAACTAACAAAGCAGAAAACAGAATTTCAGACCTTGAAGATAAAGTGGGAGTATTAACCAGCTCAATGGAAGAGGTTGTTAAAGCCAAAAAGATACTTGAGAGAAATATCCAGGATATATGGGACACCCTGAAGAAGCCTAACATGTGTATTCATGGAATACAAGAGCAAGAATCTCAAAATACCACCCCTGAGGAAATTTTTCAAACGATCATCAAGGAAAACTTTCCTCATCTAAAAAAAAGAGAGGCCCGTACATAAAGAGGCATTCCACACCCCAAACAGATAAGACCAAAACAGAAGCTCGCCACGGCAAATAATAGTTAAAACACTCCACATTCAAGATAAAGAAATGGTGCTGAGAGCTTCAAGGGAGGAAAAACAAGTCACTTTTAAAGGTAAACCTATTAAAATAACAAATGACTTCTCAGTCGAAACAGTAAAAGCAAGAAGAGCTTGGAGAGACATACTTCAAATATTGAATGAGCAAAAATGTCAACCCAGGCTGATTTACCCTGCAAACCTATCCATCATGATCGAGGGAGAAAGAAAAATCTTCCAGCACAAAGACAACTTGAAGGGATACATGTCCACCAAACCAGGCCTTCAAAAAATGCTAGAAATGATACTCAAGCTTGAAGAAAAACACAGGCATATCCAGGAGAACAGAAGGCAAATATAACACCATTAACAGCGAAGCAATATACTTATAAAAACCACTAAACATAATAAATGTCTGGAATTAAAATAGTTTCTCCATTATAACATTAAATGTTAACAGAATTAACTCACTGATCAAGAGACACAGATTACAATCTTGGATTAAAAACCACAATCCATCAATCTGCTGCCTGCAGGAAACCCATCTCACCACAAAAGATAGGCACACTCTAAAAAAAAAAGGCTGGTCAACAATTCTACAAGCTAATGGAAGCAGAAAACAGGCAGGGGTAGCCATTATGCTATCAGACAAAGTGGACTTCAAACCAAAGAAAATTATGAGAGACATGGATGGATACTACATTTTAGTCACAGGTACAATTCACCAGGAAGACTTCACAATACTGAATATATATGCACCCAATACGGGCCCCTCCACATTCATTAAGAAAACCCTACAGCGTTAAAAGCAAGAAATCAACCCCCAAACAATAATTCTTGGGGACTTCAACACCGCCCTCTCAACATGGGATAGATCAACAGGTCAAAAGCTTAACAGAGACACTTTGGAACTTAATCAAACCCTGAAAGAAACGGACCTTACAGATCTCTATCAAACTTTTCACCCACGCACCATAGAATACATTTTTCTCAGCAGCACACGGAACTTTCTCCAAAATAGATCACATATTGGGCCACAAAACAAATCTACACATATACAAAAAAGTTGAAATTCTAACCTGTGCCCTATCAGACCATCACGGCCTAAAGCTGGACATCCACAACACAACAAACAAGACAAAATACACTAACTCCTGGAAACTTAACATTATGATGCTGAATGAGAACTGGATTCAAGAAGAAATTAAAAAGGAAATTCAAGATTTCCTGAAAGCGAATGATAATGAAAATACAACTTACCAAAATCTCTGGGACACAACGAAAACTGTCCTTAGAGGTAAGTTCATACCTCTTAATGCCTACATCAAAAAAATGGAAACATCAGAAATAAACAACTTAACAATGCAGCTTAAACCTTTAGAGAAACTAGAGCAATCTGATCCCAAAAGTAGTAGAAGAGAGGAGATTAGCAAAATAAGGGGAGAAATATCTGAAATCGAGATTAAGAAAACGATAGAAAAAATCAATCAGTCGAAAAGTTGGTTCTTTGAAAAAATCAATGAGATTGATACACCCCTAGCTAAATTAACCAAAAGCAAGAGAGAGAAAACCCAAATTAACAAAATTAGAAATGAACATGGAGTAATCACTGCTGATACCCAAGAAATCCAGAGAATTATAACATCATATTTCAAAAACTTATACTCTGTGAAGGTTGACAACACAAAAGAGATGGATGAATTTTTAAGTAAACACAACTTACGTAAATTGAATCAGGAAGTTGTGAATTATTTAAATAATCCTATAACATATGAGGAAATTGAGGAAGTAATCTCGAATCTTCCTACCAAAAAATGTCCTGGACCTGATGGATTCAGCACAGAGTTCTACCAGACATTTAAGGAGTTAACAACACCAATACTCCTTACACTGTTCCATCAAATAGCAAAGGAAGGAACACTACCAAATTCCTTCTATGAAGCTAATATCTTTTTAATCCCAAAACCTAATAAAGATTCACTTAAAAAAGAAAACTATAGGCCAATCTCTCTGATGAACACAGACGCAAAGATTCTTAACAAAGTCTTACAAATCGGATTCAAAAACATATTAAAAAGATCATTCACGGGGACCAAGTAGGCTTCATCCAAGGCACACAAGATTGGTTCAAGATATGCAAATCAATAAATGTAATTCATCAGGTAAACCAGTCCAATGTCCAAGACCACATGATACTCTCAATAGATGCAGAAAAAGCTTTGACAAGATCCAACAGTCTTTTATGATCAAAATGCTAGAGACAGTAGGAATGGAAGGAGAATTTATCAATATAATAAAAGCTGTATTCAACAAGCCCACAACAAGGATTATGCTCAATGGGGAACAATTGGAAGCATTCCCACTTCGATCAGGAACTAGACAAGGCTGTCCACTCTCACCACTTCTATTCAGTATTGTACTTGAAGTCTTAGCCGAAGCCATAAGACAAGAAAGGGACATAAGAGGGATTCAAATCGGCAAGGAAGAAGTCAAACTATCCCTATTTGCAGATGACATGATTTTGTACCTGAGTGACCCCAAAAACTCCACCAGAAAGCTCCTGGAACTAATTGAGAAGTTCAGCAGGGTGTCAGGATACAAAATAAATGTGCAAAAATCAGAGGCCTTCCTATATGCCCAGGATGAAAGAAGTGAAAAAGCATTGAGAGAAATAATCCCATTTACTGTATCCCCTAAAAAAATGAAATACTTTGGTATAAACCTAACTAAGGAGGTAAAAGACCTTTACAATGAAAACTTTAAAACCCTAAAGAAAGAAATTGCAGAAGATACCAGAAAGTAGAAAGACCTCCCATGTTCCTGGATTGGCAGAATCAACATCGTAAAAATGACCATACTACCAAAGGCAATATACAAATTCAATGCTATACCAATTAAAATCCCAAAGCAATTCTTCAAAGAAGTTGACCAAACAATCTCAAAATTCATATGGAGGCAAAAAAGACCCAGGATAGCAAAGACAATCCTGAGTAACACAAACACTGCTGGAGGTATCACCATACCAAACCTTAGTCTATACTACAAATCCATAGTTGTAAAAACAGCCTGGTACTGGCTCCAAAATAGACACACAGATCAATGGGTAAGGACTGAAGACCCAGATATAAGCCCACAAAATTACAGCCATTTGGTCTTTGACAAAGGGGCCCAAAGAATCCAATGGAAAAAGAACTGCATCTTCAACAAATGGTGCTGGCAAAACTGGATCTCCACATGCAGAAGATTAAAGCTGGACCCGTACTTGTCACCATGTACAAGACTTAATTCCAAATGGATCAAGGACCTTGATATCAGGCCAGAGACTCTAAAAACCATAGTTGAAAGGGTAGGGAACTCCCTCGAGCTGATTGGGCTAGGCCAACATTTCCTGAACAGACATCCAATGGCACAGTTACTCTCAACAGTTGGGATCTTGTGAAATTAAAGAGCTTCTGTTCAGATAAAGAGATTGTAACACGAGTTCAAAGGCAAACTACAGAATGGGAGAAAATCTTCACTAACCACATATCTGATAGAGCTCCACTGTCCAGAGTGCACAAGGAATTTAGAAAACTAAACACCAAGGAAACCAATGGCCCAATTAAAAAATGGGCCCTGGAACTTAAAAGAAATTTTACCAGGGATGATATTAAAATTTCTAACAAATATCTTCAAAAATGCTCCAATTCTTTAGCCATCAGGGAAATGCAAATCAAAACTTCCCTGAGATATCATCTCACTCCGTTCAGGATGGCAAAAATCCATAATACAAACATCAACAAATGCTGGAGAGGATGTGGAGAGAGGGGAACTCTGCTACATTGCTGGTGGGAGTGCAGGCTCATACAGCCACTCTGGCAAGCCGTCTGGAGATTCATAAAGAAATTAAAGATTGAAATGCCATATGACCCTCCTATTCCACTTTTGGGAATAACTCCCCATACAGCAGAGGTTCACATCAATAACACAAGCACAACCATGTTCATAGCAGCACTGTTTACAATATCAAAGTCATGGAATCAACCCAAATGTTCAACAGTTGATGAGTGGATAAGGAAACTATGGTACATCTGCACAATGGAGTACTACTCAGCCATCAAAAATGATGAATTACTGGAATTTGCCTGGAAATGGATGTCTTTAGAAACAATTATATTAAGTGAAGTATCCCAAACCCCGAAAATTAAGCGCCGTATGTACTCCCTTATAGGTGGTTCCTAGTACCAAACACCCCAGCCCACCTTGAGACACTCATAGGTAAATCTATGTATTACCTACAGTAATTGCAAGGATTATGAACAGGAGGGATGGGGTTGGAGGGCCACACCAGAAACAAGGAGAGAAGTGACCATGTTACAGTAGGGAAAATAGGCCTCCTTCAAGGACTGCAAGTAAGTAATGTGACACCTGGTTAAGTTCACAGACGTTCATTCCTGATCATTTACAACTAAGGGGGTATGATCTCACCAGAAGGGGAGGGCATATAGTCTGGCAGATAAAAAGTAACCATTTTGCAAATGGGTGATTGACCCCTCCCTCACTGTGGTTTCCTACTTTTATTACATCTACCTTTGAATGTACTCTTATAACTAGACTCCAGTTTAACAGCTTTTTGTCTCTGGCCAGGGTGTGACATACAATGCCCATCAAGATGGAGTGAAGGGCATTGCAGCAGCAGCAAAACTACAACAGAAAATCAACAAACCACAATCCAGAACTTCAGATACTCTATATCAACCACCTAGAACTAGGTGAGACTAATCTCTCCCCATCCTGAAGCTCAGGGAAATTTGCGGAATTGGGGGCATAAGATTGTAAGGGCACAAGAATGGGAGGAGCAATGATTTGCAAGATACTCCACACAAGTTAAGGCCAAAGCAATCATAATTGGACGTTGCATGCCCGTCGCAATGTCCAACACACTATTGACCTCACAAAGTCTAGCATCTTCTAAAGGCACCAAGATCCTTGGAGGCAAGGGATTGGTAGCCACAGTAGTATTCCTATGCTTAAGGGGAACACGAGAAAGGGTTCAGGGAAATGCCACTGGGTCCTTGTACGTCATCGGAGAGGAGGGCCCAGAGGAGAGTCAGGGATGCACATTAAAGGAGTCTCTGGGAATTGGGGTGGGAGGCACTGGAGGATGGGGAGGGAGGGATGAGGGGAGGAGGAGCATGGGGTTCGGGGGGAGGAGGAGGGAGGGAGGGAACCGGTCTACCTATTAAGTTTGTATGAGCAGAAATAATAATAATAATAAAAAATTAACCCCCCCCAAAAAAACCCTGTACTTAAAAAAAAAAAAGAAATGTGGGGAATATGACTTGATTTTGTTTTTTTAATTTATATTATTTTAGAGCATAACACATGTATTAATGTCAATTTTAATCCCTTATTCAATGCTAATATCTCACTTTTTTCAAATACAGACTTTCTTTTCTCTCTTGCTGTCATGGCCTTCTGTGTTGTGTGGTTCACTAAGTCCAATTTGACTTTTTATTAATGATATGTCTGAGGCTGCAGATGTGATTCAGGGATTAAGCCTCTGAAGCAGGAAGACCTGAATTCAGATCCTAGATGCCAGGTGGAAATGGCAGCAAAGTCTGGGTAATCCCACAGCAGAATGATTCCCTAAGTCACCCTTGAGTACTCCTCCTCCTCCTCCTCCTCCTCGTCCTCCTCCTACTACTACTACTACTACTACTACACACACACACACACACACACACACACACACACACACACAATTAAAAAAATCATATGTCTGAACACTTGCTGGATCAAGAACAGTTTTCCAGTGGGCACTGGATAAATGATACGAATTTCTCAAGGGAATTCTCAAAAGAATGTCAAGTTAATCATCTCCCTAATGTCCATTCAATGATGTATCATATGAACAAGAATTGGCAAAAAGCTCACAATGATTCATTTTATTATGCCACTCTAACTCAAGGGTGTAATATTATGATTTGCTAGGTCTATATAGTGTACAATGATTTTTTTCAACCCCTGCACTATCATACATTGTTATCCTGTGGGTTTAAGAAAAAAAGAAGGCCGAAGAGATAGCTCAGGGGTTAAGATTCTGTGTCCCAAGCAGAAGGTCCTAAGTTTGGATCCCAGGTCCCATGTAAAAACAGGCAGAAATGATGTTGGCCTGCACTTCCAGCCCTGGTGGGTAGAGCTTGGGAAATTGCAGAGTGAAGCAAAAAGAAGGTTGAAGCAATCCAGGATGATTCCCGGAGTCACCCTTGGTCCTCAACTGGGACACACAGTGTCCTTTGATACATATACAACACAACACAACACTACACAACACATACACTAAATAAATTAATAAGTACATAAATAAATACGTAAATAAATAAAAAGGAAAAAAGAGAAAACTTTAATATCTACACTCAGCAAATTCCAAGTACTTTTGATTTCTGAGTTCTATTCCTTTAGAATATACATCTCCCTGTCACCTCCAACATCTGTCTTTCTGATCCTGGTTTATTTTCACTTAATATGATGTCCTCTAAATTTACTAGCATTGTTGCATAGTTTAATGGTATCCCAAAGTGCGTGAATATGTTGCTGTCATAGTTTGAATGTGAATTGTTCCCCATAGGCTCATATGTTTGCTTACATCTGTTAGCTGATGTTAATGTTTGGGAAGATCTTGGCACCTTTAGGAAATGGCATCTTGCTGAAGGATGGAGATTCGCAGAGGATGAGACTTGAGGTTGACTAGCCCCAACCCACTTCAGCTAGTAGTCTGCTCTACAGTCTTCTCTAGTAGGCTTGCTCTCTTGACCTTCATGATGTCTGCAGTGACATAAGCCTCCTCCAGCTTCTGCTTCCCTGCCATGCTTTCAGCTATGAGATACACATCTTAATGGGATGACTCCTCTCTGGAACTGTAAGTCAAGTAAATCTTCCTTTCTCCTCTCAACAGGTTTAACTTGTGGTTGAGTATTTCTTACAGCAGCAGAAAGAGTGAGTGCAACTATTGCATTTGATATAGTTCAGGTCAGTACATTTTCATTAAAGTAACTGCAAGATAGATTGTGGTCAGTAAGTGTGATGTTTCCAGCATTCTTCACTTTGTTCTTCATATGAAATTTGCAATTTTCCTTTATATTCTGTCACAAAATAGCATTGGGATTTTGACAGGGATGGCATTGAATCAGAGTAAGCACACTGGGAAAGTCTTAGAAGGGCATCTTTCACTGTTGGGCTTATTTTGAAGGAACACAACCTGCCAGCCTGGAGGAACTTGTTCTAATCCCCCACAGAGATAAGCTCATCCAGCTTTCCTCCGACCCTCTATTTATGAAAGGAGATGAGTTCCTCAGATGCAGAAAGGATATGAGCTTCTCCAATGCAGATAAGTTAAGTTCCTTAAAAGAAACAGCTCAGCCACTAGTTGACCAAATTTACCATCAGCAAGAACAGACCATTCAAACATAGAGAGACTAAAACCTGTATTTGAAGATAAAGAAACCAAAAGTAGTCAACAGGGAAAAGCCACTTTTCTCAGACTTGACTAACCCTATAAATAGTTTTGACCCTAAGCCATCTTCAGCTCCCTTGCCCCTCACAGACTCCATATTTGTGAGTTCTTTTTTTTCTCTCCTCTGATAAACTCTGCCTTAATTCTCTACATGTTTTCTGGTCTCAATCTTTGACTCTAAAATACAAGAACTTAGACATAAAAATCCTTCAACAGTCAGAGGACAAATTTTATTATGGATTCATTTTTTAATTTTATTATTTGAAGCTTTGTCATACAAATGTAATTAATTTATATGTATTCATCCCTTTCTACCCATTTTCACTCCCTTACCATCCCATTTTCAAGTCAGCCTCCTTACGGTTTCTCCATTGTCCTGAAGGTGTGATCCATTAATCCCCATCCAGGATTTCTGTATTAGCAAGTGCCTGGTCACCCACTATAGCATGAATGGCTTACCAGTTGGCAAACTGTGGAGCAAAGAAGATACCCCTCTTTTGTCCCACATCCCTTCTATTCATTCTGCTAAGATGGCACCTTGAGACTCCCCCTCCTCCATGGGGAAGTATTGATATGCTATTGTGAAGGCCTGGTGGAGGGAAACTTCACTTCATTGCTCTTTTTGGTGAGGTAGCGGGGATATAAATGGAGCTTACTATCTAACAGTATCTCTCCCACCCTCAGGCATTTGCATTCTTTCTTCTCCCTCTTTGGCAAATTTCCTAACCAATGGGATGGATGATTATTCACATATCCTGGCTATAGCAGGATTGTCTACAGCAGAGGAAAAATTTTAGAACACAGTTCTCTTCTCCCACCATGTGAGAACTCCAGAGATCAAACTTGGCTCATCAGTTTTACAAACAGGCATCTTTAACTACTGTCCCATCTTTTTGGCTCTGTAGCAGGTATCTAACTAAGCATCATTCTTCCATCTTGTAAATAGGAGATGCTGTTCTTTTACATTTACTTGTAACTTTAATTTCTTTCACTAGTGGTAGGATTTTAATATATCAACGGACATCAAGTTAAGAATTTTTTTGCTGTCATTTGAATCAGTAAAATAACATCTTTAATTCGTCCACAAATATTGAAGAGAACATAGAAACTTCCTCTTAGAGACATAAATCTTAACTGAGAAAGTAAAATTTGTATTTGATTTTTTTTCTGGCAATGCTGTGGATAGAACTACATATGTTAAGCAAGTGCTATAAGTTACATACCTTGTCCTATATCAGTTTATTATTATAAAACCCCCAAATCCCTCACAAGAATATAAATGGATCAACATATTTACAGATAGCAAAGTAAAATTTCTACAAATAAAGTTTAAAAAGACTATATTTGATGATTTTTTGAAGTTGGAAGTCAAAAAAGCAAAATATTGCTAAGTAGCATTCTCAGCAGAGAATAGAATTAGACCCTAACTTTTTCTTCCTCCATTAATATAAGCAAGTCTTCAGAGCTTGGCATTAATTGAACCAATTAGTCTAATTATGAGCTCTGTGCATGGTGACTCACAGTAAGAGGCAAGTATAAACAGCCTGTGCTCACCTGTCTTTTATGTTGCTGGTCCAAGCTCAGTACTTGTGTGTCCTCTTTCCAAATCTTCATCTACATCACAGTTTCCAAGCCTGTCTTTGCCTTCTTGCCAGCACTGAGAGAGAATCTTCAGCCCTCTTCTTTCGTCAAGCAAGGGAAGACAGCTTATCAAGATCACTAGTCATGCTCCAGCAGGGATGGAGTACAGCCCAGTGGGTGCTGGGGGAGAGGATGGTGATGTGCAGAAACAACTGGAAATATTTGCTCATCAGGCAGATAAGAAATACAACTGAGACTGATGGATAAGAGCGATCTCATGTGCAATGTAATACCCCAGGTGCTGTGAAGCTTATATTCATTATTCTGTTGGGGAGAAGGATAGAGAGTTAATGAGAGAGAGAGAGAGAGAGAGAGAGAGAGAGAGAGAGAGAGAGAGAGAGAGAGAGAGAGAGAGAGAGAGATTTAGTGAACATACATGTAGTGTTTAGAAGACTACTCTCTGAAGTCAATTCTCTATTTTCACTATGTGGATTTTAGAGGATCAAACCCAGGTCATCAGATTCACATGCAAACACTTTTACCAACTAAGACAGCTCATCTATCCCTTGTTGAGGATTTCAGAGACCTCATTCAGAGTTTTGTTCTCCTCAAGTACCATATTTAGTCTTCAGATGCATCCTTCACATCAGAGCAAGAACAGGTTATTCTGGAAATGAATACACATCACCTGTATATTTCCTCAAGTCACTTTCTGTATTTTTTCTTCCCAACTTGCCATTCATTGATTAGTTCTCATTACATTGATTTGTATATTATGGAATTTGAGAGATTGCAATTACATTTTTTAGTTAATTCTGTATAAGGCTGCATGTATTGTTTTATGTGGATATCCTACTCTTTGCTTATCCATCTTTCATCTGAGGAGCACTTTGCTTCTTGCTCCAAAACTGACCCCCATGTTCAAAATGGTAAGGTTAGGACAGAGAAAAAAAGTAAAAAGAAGTCACTTCATCCAAATATTGAACAGGACAAAAGAAAAATATGCAGCTTAAATTATGTTGTAATCTAAAAGAAAAAGAGGAAATGGAGTCATTCTTTCATTACATATCTCTTAAATGGCATTTATAAATAATCAACCACAGTGATTTTTTTGAACGGAATTTAGGTGCATTACAATGTTCTTTACTCAGAGCACTTTATTTATTCCTTTGTTTGTTTGTTTATTCATTTATTCATTCATTTATTAGAAAGTGAGAGATGAGTAAGCATGTATGCATGAATGGCATCCAGGTAAAGGTCAGAGGACAACTTGTAATTTTTTCTTGCTATGTGCACTCCTGTGATTGAACTCAGTTGCCAGGTTTGTGAACAAAGTCATACTTGCTGTGTTCTCCTACTCACCTTAATCGGAACATTTTAAAGGAAGATCAAACCTTCCACCCCCTTAAGAAGAGGAATAATATTTCAGCATAATCATATAATGTTTTATTGTTTGTCTTTGTTTCCTCAGTGTTGGAGATGGAATGCAAACCTGATACATGTTAGGCAACCGATCTGCTGAGCTTCATGTTTAGCTCTTAGTTGTAGATAATATTTTCAATTTCTATTCATGAGCATGTAAATTCTTCAGACCACTGTTTCTACGGTGAGGTACATAAAAATAGGTGAATGAAAGTAAAACCAATTTTGAGAATTTTAATGCTTAATGTGTATGATCTTGAAGCACGGATACTTCAATGGTAAATTGCTTGAAATCACAAAATGTACATGGCAATGGATTCCTGTATGATTGTCTTTTTTTTTAACTTTGTTTCTTATACTTTTCATCCATTTTTGAAAGGCGTCTCTGTTACATGGGACCACAGAACATAACAGGTGCCTGGGAATTCATTTTATTGGGACATTCTGAGGATCCAGACCTGCAGTCCATCCTCTTCGGACTGTTCCTGTCCATGTACTTGGTCACAGTGCTTGGGAACCTGCTCATCATCCTGACTGTCAGCTCTGCCTCCCACCTCCACTCCCCCATGTACTTCTTTCTCTGCATCCTGTCCCTGGCTGACATTGGTTTCAGTAGTGCTATTATCCTCAAAATGCTGGAGAACATGCACATGCACAGCAAGTCCATCACTTATGTAGGCTGCCTTGCTCAAGTATCCTGTTTTATTTTTTTTTTGGATGTCTGGACAGTCTACTCTTGACTGTGATGGCCTATGACCATCTGGTGGCCATCTGCCACTCTCTGCACTACCCCATCATCATGCATCCCCCACCTCTGTGGCTTGCTGGTCTTGGTGTCACTGTCTATCAGCCTTCTGGACTCCCAATTACACTGTTTAATACTGTCTCAACTCACCTTCTGCACAGGTGTAGAAATCCCTCATTTCTTCTGTGATCCTCTACAAATGTTTAAGTTGGCCTGTGATTATACCTCTAACAATACCATAGTAATCTTTATTATGGGGGCCATATTTGGTGGTATCCCAGTCTCAGGGATCCTTAACTCTTACACTAGAATTGTTTCCTCCATTTTGAAAATCCCATCAACAGTTGGAAAGTATAAGGCCTTCTCTACATGTGGCTCTCACTTGGTGGTGGTTTGCTTATTTTATGGAACGGGCCTTGGGAATACTTCAGCTTGCCTGTCTCTTATACACCTAAGAAGGTTATGGCAGCATCAGCAATTTATGCCCTGGTGACTCCCATACTGAATCCCTTTGTCTACAGCCTGAGGAACAGAGATATCAAGCATGCCCTGTGGAGGATTCTTTGCAGAACAGCTTAATATCACTATGAATGCCATGTTTACAGTTGATGCATTATTAAATACTGAAAAATAAATAGCTAAAATTAAAAGGAATGCCTTTGGAACTTTTTATCTTGCATCTCTCATAGTTTTTATCCTATTTGATATTTCATATCTGAACGATGCTTTATTTGATCCTGTTACATCTTCAATATCTACCAGCTTCACTTATGTTCAAGGAGGATACATGTAGTTTTTTTGGTGGGTGGTGAAACTTCCTGGAAGTCTGGCCTAGTGAAGACGTTAAGTCACTGTGAAAATACAAACTCTGTTGTGGGACCTACATTTCTTTCTTCTTCTCACTTTTCTTTCTGGCTACCTTGAGGACAACAGACTTTGCACGATGTCCTAGGTTTGATCCTTAACAGTGCATAGTATATGAGCAGTGGTCCTCAATCTCTAGTTCCAAGACTTGGATGATAGAATTGGGAAGGTCAAAGTTCAAGGTCATTTTTGACTGCATAGGGAGTTCAAGGCTTGCTTAGGCTACATGATACCTTGTTTAAAAAAATCCTGAATTCCAGATTCTGTTGAATGCATTTTTGCCTATGTACCAACATAACTTAAAAAGCCATGATTGGGAAGGTAAGAAGTGAAATATAATCTTTATGCTCAATATCCAGCATAGTGAATGCAGAACATTGGCATATCTTAACTTTGTTGCTGAATACATCATCCATCACCTTCCCATGAAACTGAAAAAAAAATCTGCATACCATATATTTTGCCCACTCTTTAAATTACTAAAAGAGGAAATGATTTTTTCAATTAATATGAATGTTTAGTAAGATGAATCCATGACTCATTATGAATATGTGGAAAATTAAAGTTCATGGACTGGAGAGATGGCTCAGGGGTTAAGATTCTACCTCACAAGCAGAAGTCTTGATTTTGGATCCCTCGTCCCACTTAAAAATGCCAGGCAGATATGGTGGTGACCTGTACTTCTGGCCTTGGTGGGTAAGGCCTGGAAATCCTAGATCAAAGTAAAAAGGAGGTAGATACAATCCAGGATGATTCCTGAAGCCACCCTTGATCCTCCACAGGGACACCCAGTGCCCTCTGATTCACATACACACACAATACAAGGTTTTTTTCTTAAAAAAGAGTTTGCAAAAAGGTGATTTATAATTGCATAAAAACTAAAGTTATAAAAAGAATAAATTTATTTGACTGGAGAGATGGCTAAGTGGTCCAAGATGTTGCCAAATAAGCAAAAGGACCAGGATTTGGACCTCCAGATTGCACACAAAAGGAGATGTAGGTGTGGTAGTCTGTTTATAATTCCTGGAAGGAGGAGATTGGGAATTTCTTGAGCAAAATGATTAGTAGACTTTCCCTACTAGTGAGCTCTGAGTTTAGAGACCCAGTCTCAAAAGAATAAAGTGAGAAAGATATTGAAGACAAATCCTGATATTGCCCTCAAATCTTCAAAGGCTTATGTGCTCATATGCACATATACCTGCAGATATGCATGACCTGATCCATCCACATGAAAACAAAAATATACTCTTGCACAAATTCCTATACCCACATAGAAAAAGTAAAAATATTCTTCAGTTTCACATATGAAAATTGAATATATCACAGTGTTGTATTTCTGTTAAGAGTACTCCACCATCGGAAGAGAAATTGGGAAAAACACAAATCATGTCCCTCACATATATCACTATGCTTGGCTTCATTAGCCAAACCATGTACTGCAGACTTGATTTACCAATCACATACAAGTACATTCCCCCTTTGCAACATGAATCCCTTTGTTTTAATATATCTCCCTTATTGTTCAAATATTTTCAAACCAATCTTTATTTATTTATTCATTTATTCATTTATTTATCTATCTATCTATCTATCTATCTATCTATTTATTTATTTATTTATTTATCTATTTATTTATTTCCTAGCAGTATTTAGGATTGATTTAGGGAGTGGTAGGGTAGGCAAGTATCCTATCTCAGTCATTTTTCTGTATCTATAACTCCCACTTCGAATCCACATATTCCTGCCATTTGATCATATGATCTCCCCCAAATTTTCTCTAACATTGATGTAAACACATAATTTATTATCCTCTCATCCATATGTAAGTCTCTAGTGTTCAAATTTTCTTCAAGTCAATAAGCATGCAGACAGACCCCTAAGCCAGTAAGGCAGCAAAAATGAAATGCAAATGATTTCTATAGAGTATAGTCCTTATATAATCCACTTTATCACAACATATAAACTTAAAACACATTTCTAATGAAGACCTGAATAGTTCAAACCTAAAGATTATTAAGAGCATTGGGTGTGTTGCCTTGTTCACATCTATAATCCCAACATTAAGGCAAAATGATTTCAAATTTGAGGTCAGCCTGGGTAGCAGAGACAGTTTATATCAATTAAAAATTTTCGAGAGACTGCATTGAAAGAGACATAAATTCTTCTGGTGGTGAATTCATAGCCCTTCCAGGACCTCTTTAGAATCATAGTAGGGAATGGCTTTGGCTTGGCCCGATGTTTAATGCAAGAAATAAGCAGTGGAAAAGAAGCCACAGTGAGTATTGGGAGCAAGGTGAGAAGAAAAGCAAAGTATTCCTTATGTCAGTTCCTATAAAAAAGAACTGGTTGAGATTGTAGTGATATGATAGGTTAGGTACCTTCAAAGATCATCCAGTGATTTTTGTCTCCTATCTTCAAGTAATAGTAGATTCCAATCTTTATGAATGTCTTTTGAACCTAATGATATTTATTTCCATTCTCTACTACATTTCAATGCCGCTTTCAGGAATATATAGAATTTATAGAATTTTATAGAATACAGAATAATGTATTTTCATGCCTTAGTGCCAAATACCATTCCCATTCTTTTCCCCTGACAACCCTTCACCTCCCCTGCCAGACTCCCTCCTATTGTCTTTGTTGACATATGCCTGCATGGAATCATCCTTAGTTACTCTTATTTTTATGACCCTGGATGTTTAATTAAATCCAGAGATACTTTTAGGACTTGTCTGGCTAGTCAGTTTTCTCTGGGTATTCCAAGGTTCTACCTTTCAGGGCTAGAATTACAGGCAGTCTGCCACACACTTGACCTTTTTGTAGGGGATCTGGGGATCCATTCTATCTCAGGTACCTTTGCTTGTGAGGCAAACTTTGAACCCTCTCCCCAACCCAGCATACCCAGTTTATGCTGTGCTGGTGCTCAAATCCAGAGCATCTTTAAGAGTTCTTTAACCTGAGCTATGTCACCACCCCTTTGAAGATCTTTTCCAACACTGACAGGTTAGAATTTTTGGCATTCCTCTTGCCAACACTGTCTTGATTGTCCAGATGGTTGTGATGAAAGTCATTTGCCATGCTTTCCTAATGTACAATTTCACCTCTGAAAGACACCAAGGTGTCATCTGCTGAACTGAATCCTTCCAACATCTGTGTGAATTAGTTTGTAATCAAATGTCCTTCTAAGCAACCATTAGAATGGCTACAGTCCTGACCTACACTGTGTATTCAAGTATCTGTGAGACTCCATATTTAGGCAGATCACTCAAGCCTCCAGAGAATTCTGTAAATATAAGGAGCTGTCTACAGTACGAATATATACAAATTGACAGGAAAAAGAAAAGAATTAGATAGAACCTGGAATGTCAGTCAAGTATTGAGGAAAATATATCTTTAGCACATAAAATCCATACAGTATGAAAGTGCCAAAGAATAAAAATATTTTTGTTCTTTGTATCTCTTCATATATGAATGTATTGAATTTATATTTTCATATGTTTGTCCCCAATTCCATCCACACTCTTCTTCCCACTATAACTCTTCTCTCTTGCCAGACTCCCTCCTTATATATATATATATTTTTTTATTTCTTCCACTCACATAAAGTTGATAAGTACCCCATTCCCCTCCCTCCCTCCACCCCTCTCTGGATCCCCTTACTCCCGGTGTTGCCCCTTCCCTTTCCCCCTTCTTCCCCTTCTTCCAGTGCCCCCTCCCTCCCATTCCTGGAGCATCCTTTAGTGTGCATGTAAAACTTCCCTCTGGGTCTTCCTCTCTGATGAGGTATAAGGACTCAGAAGCTTTGCCTAGAGCTCTTATTTTGTGTTCCCCTTTAGTATAGGAACACTATTGTGGCTGTTAATCCCTCGCCTATAAGGATCATAGTGCCTATGACCCATGATACATTTTGGGGATTCAATGATATGATGTTGGTCATTGCACAAGTCATGCAAAATCCTATTATGATTACTTCGGCCCTAACTTGTATGTAGTATCTTGCCAATAGTTGCTCCTCCCCATCTTTAGCCTCTTACAATCTCACTGCCCCCTCTTCTGCAAATTTCCCTGAGCTTTAGGATGGGGAGAGATTAGGCTGACCTGGTTCTGGGTGGTTGATGTAGAGTCTCTGATTTTCTGAATTATGGTTTGTTGATTTTTTTTTCCAGTTTTGCTGCTCCTGCACTGCCCTTGGCTCCATCCTGATGGGTACTGGATGTCACTTCTGTCTCCTAATCTTATTCCATCTACCTTTGTTTTTTTTTTTTTTCAATGGAAAAACTTTTATTGAGACCCCACCAACCGCACAATGTGCTGGTGACATTAAGCGCCTTCCTCCTTGGCAATCCGGTCTTTCTTAAGTGGTCCCATGAATGCAAAAATATGGAACGCTTCACGAATTTGCGTGTCATCCTTGCACAGGGGCCATGCTAATCTTCTCTGTATCGTTCCAATTTTAGTATATGTGCTGCCGAAGCGAGCACTCCATCTACCTTTGAATCTACTCTTATAATGACTCTATTTTAACAGCCTTTTATCTCAGACTCCTCCCTATAGTCAAATCTTTTCACATTTGTGACCCACTAGGTTTCATCTGGTTTGCCCTTAGTGACTTGTGTTTGAGTACTTGGGGGAGTATGGCTCTGTCCTTCTCAAATCATAGTGTTCTTTAAAAAATGCCACACTGTTCCTTAGATAATCATTTGATAACTTCCTAGGAAGCTCTTGTCTTTGAATTTTTTTCTTGTTGAGTTAATAAATGTTTTCTGGGGTTAAGACTCAGGGCTTCCTCTTCTGCCTAAGAGCTAGGTATTAATGCTTTCTGGTTCACCATTGTCTAAATCCTCAGAATTTGTGCTTTGTGTGTCTATTATGTATCGCTGCTGCTCCACCTTCTTTCAGACATGACCAACACACTGTGAGATTGACTCAGCAGGGTTTTGTAACTAGCTTCCTATACCCAAATGTCTGGTTTCTCTGTATTTGTGAATATCTAAGACAATCCCTCTGTCATACACTGTATGTGTGATGAACATCTTACTCTGAGAGCACTGACCTGTGTGTTACTTAGGTTTCTTGGGCCTTTGGTCACTAGGGCATGGGATTGGTATCCTACTTCATAGTTTATTATTGGATTATTTCTCTGTCTCTCTGTCTCTGTCTCTCTGTTTCTTTCTCACCATGTGGTTGTGTGTGTGTGAAATGTGTTGGAACCTAGAGAAAACTGCATGCTTATGCTATCTATATATTCTGACATAATATTAGATGAACCCCAAGATACATATTTTTTTGTTTTCATTTTTGTTTGAGAAAAGTTTTCCCTTTGTGAGCCAGACTGTGGAGGATTAGAGTCAGTTCCTCCAGATTAATAAGGTGTGTTCCTTCAGGTTAGTTTCAGCAGTGGGGGATGACTTCCCAATATGGCTGTCATAAAACTGCCTAAGGATCGGTAGGTAAAACCAGTGAAGAGTGACTCCAAATAGGTGTGCACATCACATGCATGTCCATGAATAAAGAGAAGCTACCACACAAAAGAGACTTTAACAGTGGGAATGTATTTAAAACTGAGGGTATGATAGCCAAAGGAACCATAGTTTAGTGCTAAGGTAGGAGAGCACTGAAATAGATGTGCTAACTGAAAGTTAGAGAAAAAAGGGAAAAATACCATGACAAACATGGCAGGCAAACATGTAGGAAAATTCTCTTTATCCCGAATGGAGAAACTGAGTCCTCTTGGATGAAGAAAGTGAGGAGAATTTTACTGAACATATGTACACAATCTAACTTTTTTAAAGCTCCATGAAGTCTAGTGTTTTCTAAATTGCAACTTACTTTATAGTGTAACAAATGTTGGGAAGGGATGGATAAAATAGTAGTTCATAAGCAGGTTTGCATTTCCAACTCTCTACAACCAAGGTCACCAAGGTTTCTAAACATAATTTCCCTCTTATCTCAAAGCAGTTGTAAGTTGTCTAGACTGTTAGGTTCCTTGCTGAGAGCTCTCATACAGACAATCATAAGGTGAGGCAGGTTGAGTCCCCTCACCTCTTCTTTTTTAAAAATATTTATTTATTTTTTCCACTCATACAAACTTGATAGGCACCCCATTTCCCTCCTTCCCTCCACCCCTCCCTGGATCCCCTTGCTCCCTCCCCTCGCCTTTCCCCTTCTTTCCCCCTCTCCCTTTCTTCCATTGTTCCCCCCCCATGCCTAGAGCATCTTTTAGTGTGCATGTCAAACTTCCCTCAGGGTCCTCTTCTCTGATGAGGTATAAGGACTCAGTAGCATTGCCTAGAGTACTTTTTTGTGTTCCCCTTTAGTATAGGAACACTATTGCCTTCACCTTTTTTGATTAGCAACACTTTTAACATTTCTATTCCAGTATTGTGGGAAATGTTGAGAAAAGAAGTACCCTGGGAGATATCAAATCATATAGTCTCAGATGTCACTAAGAAGATGCCAGGGAGTTGCTATGGAAGTATGGGAGTGGGCATGGAAGGTTGGTTATAGATTCTGGAGCTGTGTTCTCTCTAGGGAATCTTTTCTACCTAGGGGGGTGGAACCTTTGTTAAATGCAGCTGTTGCTAACACTAGTCTCTCTCTTTGTCTCTTCCGTACCATTTCCAGAAAACACTAAAACTGAAATCCCAGCAATTGAGGAGAATGACTCAGGAGAAAATATGCCAAGATTGAGATAGACCTGGATTGCTGACTGAGTTCATGGCCAATCTGGGAATTTAGAAAGATACTGTGTTAAAAAATCTCTGAAAAGACCCGGCTCCGACTCCCACCATCCAGCTGGAGTCGCGCGCGGGGCTGAGGGACGAGGAGGACCTCCCCCTGCGCCCGGGCCCCGGCCCAGCTGCCCTTGGGTTAAATAGCTCCAGGCCAACGCCCCCATCCTCCCTTTACCCCACTCCGCTCCACCGGTTGGGACGCGCACGCGCCAGCTGGGCCTCACCCCGCGCCCCAGGTAAGTCTCCGCCCACGCCTGCCCACCAGGACCCCAGGCCAAATAATTCAGTTTAGTGAAAGTGAAAGATCTTAAGAGTTAAAACGACAATGCCAAAGTCAAAGTGCAAATCCATGAGAAGCAACACTCAAGTAAAAAAATTTCCCACCGAAGGAATTAATCCCATAATGTTAGACTCCAACCAGAACAAACCCGCGGAAAAAGGCCAAGAAAGCCTCACCCAGGATAACGACTTTCAAAATATGATCATTACCATGTTCAATACTATGAAAGAGGAAATCCGGGAGGAATTACATAATCAAATCAATCGCTTTGAAGAGGAACACAACAGACATTTGGAGGAGTTGAGAAAAACAATGCAAGAAACAAAAACTGGCATAGAGCAGTTAAAACAAACTCAAGCAGAGTTTAAAACTGAACTAAAAGACAAGTTATCTTCAACCCAGAACGCCACAGAGAGTCTTATCAACAGAACTAACGAAGCAGAAAACAGAATTTCAGACCTTGAAGATAAAAGGGGGAGTACTAACCAGCTCAATGGAAGAGGTTGTTAAAGCCAAAAAGATACTTGAGAGAAATAACCAAGAGATATGGGACACCCTGAAGAAGCCTAACATGCGTATTCATGGAATACCAGAGCAAGAATCTCAAAATACCACCCCTGAGGAAATTTTTCAAACGATCATCAAGGAAAACTTTCCTAATCTAAAAAAAAGAGAGGCCCATCCATCTACAAGAGGCATTCCACACCTGAAACAGATACGACCAAAATAGAAGCATGCCACGGCAAATAATAGTTAAAACACTCCACATTCAAGATAAAGAACTGGTGCTGAGAGCGTCAAGGGAGAAAAAACAAATCACTTTTAAAGGTAAACCTATTAAAATAACAAATGACTTCTCAGTCGAAACAGTAAAAGCAAGAAGAGCTTGGAGAGACATACTTCAAATGTTGAATGAGCAAAAATGTCAACCCAGGCTGATTTACCCTGCAAAACTATCAGTCATCATCGAGAGAGAAAGAAAAATTTTCCAGCACAAAGACAACTTGAAGGGATATATGTCCACCAAACCAGGCCTTCAAAAAATGCTAGAAATGATACTCAAGCGTGAAGAAAAACCAGGCATATCCAGGAGAACAGAAGGCAAATATAACACCATTAAAAGTGAAGCAATATACTTATAAAAACTACTAAACATAACAAATGTCTGGAATTAACAATAGTTTCTCCATTATAACACTAAATGTTAATGGAATTAATTCACCAATCAAGAGACACAGATTACAAACTTGTATTAAAAATCACAATCCATCAATATGCTGCCTCCAGGAAACCCATCTCACCACAAAAGATAGGCACACTCTAAAAAAAAAGGCTGGTCAACAATTCTACAAGCTAATGGAAGCAGAAAACAGGCAGGGGTAGCCATTATGCTATCAGACAAAGTGGACTTCAAACGAAAGAAAATTATAAGAGACACGGATGGATACTACATTTTAGTCACAGGTACAATTCACCAGAAAGACTTCACAATACTGAACATATATGCACCCAATACGGGCCCCTCCACATTCATTAAGAAAACCCTACAGGGTCTAAACCAAGAAATCAACCCCCAAACGATAATTCTTGGAGACTTCAACACCGCCCTCTCAACATGGGATAGATCAACAGGTCAAAAGCTTGACAGAGACACTTTGGAACTTAATCAAACCCTTAAAGAAATGGACCTTACAGATCTCTATCAAACTTTTCACCGACGCAACAAAGAATACACATTTTTCCAGGAAGCACACGGAACTTTCTCCAAAATAGATCACATATTGGGCCACAAAATGAATCTACACATATACAAAAAAGTTGAAATTCGAACCTGTGCCCTATCAGACCACCACAGCCTAAAGCTGGACATCACAACACATCAAACAAGAGAAAAAACACTAACTCCTGGAAACTGAACAATATGATGCTGAATGAGAACTGGATTCAGGAAGAAATTAAAAAGGAAATTCAAGATTTCCTGAAAGTGAATGATAACTTACCAAAATCTCTGGGACACAATGAAAGCTGTTCTAAGAGGTAAGTTCATAGCTCTTAATGACTACATCAAAAAAATGGAAACATCAGAAATAAACAACTTAACAATGCAGCTTAAAGCTTTAGAGAAACTAGAGCAATCTGATCCCAAAAGTAGTAGAAGAGAGGAGATTTGCAAAATAAGGGGAGAAATATCTGAAATCGAGATTAAGAAAATGATAGAAAAAATCAACTAGTCGAAAAGCTGATTCTTTGAAAAAATCAATGAGATTGATACACCCCTAGCTAAATTAACCAAAAGCAAGAGAGAGAAAACCCAAATTAACAAAATTAGAAATGAACATGGAGTTATCACTACGGATACCCAAGAAATCCAGAGAATTATAACATCATATTTCAAAAACTTATACTCTGTGAAGTTTGACAACACAAAAGAGATGGATGAATTTCTAAGTAAAAACAACTTACCTATATTAAATCAGGAAGTTGTGAATTATTTAAATAGTCCTATAACATATAAGGAAATTGAGGAAGTAATCTCGAATCTTTCCTCCAAAAAATGTCCTGCACCAGATGCATTCAGCACAGAGTTCTACCAGACATTTAAGGAGTTAACAACACCAATACTCCTTAAACTGTTCCATCAAATAGCAAAGGAAGGAACACTACCAAATTCCTTCTATGAACCTAATATTGTCTTAATTCCAAAACCTAATAAAAATTCACTTAAAAAAGAAAACTATAGGCTGATCTCCCTGAAGAACACAGACGCAAAGATTCTCAACAAAGTCTTAGCAAATCGGATTCAAAAATATATTAAAAAGATCATTCCCAAGCTTCTGTTCAGATAAAGAGATTGTAACACGAGCTCAAAGGAAACCCACAGAATGGGAGAAAATCTTCACTAACCACACATCTGATAGAGCTCTACTGTCCAGAGTGCACAAAGAACTTAGAAAACTAAACACCAAGGAAACCAATGGCCCAATTAAAAAATGGGCCCTGGAACTTAAAAGAAATTTTACCAGGGATGAAATTAAAATGTCTAACAAATATCTTAAAAAATGCTCCACTTCTTTAGCCATCAGGGAAATGCAAATCAAAACTTCCCTGAGATATCATCTCACCCCGGTCAGGATGGCAAAAATCCACAATACAAACAACAACAAGTGCTGGAAAGGATGTGGAGAGAGGGGAACTCTGCTACATTGCTGGTGGGAATGCAGGCTCATACTGCCACTCTGGCGAGCTGTATGGAGATTCTTAAAGTAATTAAAGATTGAAATGCCATATGACCCTGCTATTCCACTTTTGGGAATAACCCCCCATGCAGCAGAGGTTCACCTCGATAGCACAAGCACAACTATATTTATAGCAGCACTGTTCACAATAGCAAAGTCATGGAATCAACACAAATGTCCAACAGATGATGAGTGGGTAAGGAAACTGTGGTATATCTATACAATGGAGTACTACTCAGCCATCAAAAATGATGAATTACTTGAATTTGCTGGGAAATGGATGTCATTAGAAGCAATTATATTAAGTGAAGTATCCTAAACCCAGAAAGTTAAGCGCCATATGTACTCCCTAATAGGTGGCTCCTAGTACCAAACTCACCCAGCCCACATCGAGAAACTCAAAGGTAAACCTATGTAATACAGTAATTGCAAGGATTATGAACAGGAGGGATGGGGTTGGAGTGCCATACCAGACACAAGGAGAGAGGGGACCATGTTACAGCAGAGAAAATAGGCCTCCAAGGAATGCAAGTAATAATGTGACACCTGGTTAAGTTCACAGACGTTCGTTCCTGATCATGTACAACTGAGGGGGGTATGATCTCACCAGAAGGGGAGGGCATATAGTCTGGCAGATGAGAGGTGATCATTCTGCAAATGGGTGACTGACCCCTCCCTCACTGAAGTTTCCTTCTTTTATTACATCTACCCTTGAATGTGCTGTTATAACAAGACTCCAGTTTAACAGCTTTTTGTCTCTGACCAGGGAGTGACATACAGTGCCCATCAGGATGGAGTGAAGGGCATTGCAGGAGCAGCAAAACTGCAAAAGATAATCAACAAACCACAATCCAGAACTTCAGAGACTCTATATCAACCACATAGAACTAGGCCAGACTAATCTCCCCCCATCCTGAACCTCAGGGACATTTGCGGAAGAGGGAGCAGTAAGATTGTAAGAGCACAAGGGTGGGGGGAGCAATGATTTGCAAGATTCTCCACACTAGTTAGGGCCGAAGCAATCATAATGGGACTTTGCATGCCCTGTGCAATGTCCAACACATTATTGACCTCACAAAGTCTAGCATCAGCTAAAGGCACCAAGATCCTTGCAGGCAAGGGATTGACAGCCACAGTAGTGTTCCTATGCTCAAGGGGAACACGAGAAAGGGTTCAGGGAAATGCCACTGGGTCCTTGTATGTCATCGGAGAGGAGGACCCAGAGGAGAGTTAGGCATACACAATAAAGGACTCTCTGAGAATTGGGGGGGGAGGCACTGGGGGATGGGGAGGGATGGGGAGCAGGGGGTTCGGGGGGAGGAGGAGGGAGGGAGGGAACTGATCTACCTATTAAGTTTGTATGAGCGGAAATAATAAAAAATGTATTAAAAAAAAAAGATCATTCACGCAGACCAAGTAGGCTTCATCCCCAGCACGCAAGGTTGGTTCAACATACGCAAATCAATAAATGTAATTCATCATGTAAACCAGTCCAAAGTCCAAGACCACATGATACTCTCGATAGAAGCAGAAAAAGCTTTGACAAGATCCAACAGTCTTTTATGATCAAAATGCTAGAGACAGTAGGAATGGAAGGAGAATTTATCAATATAATAAAAGCTGTATACAACAAGCCCACAGCAAGGATTATGCTCAATGGGGAACAATTGAAAGCATTCCCACTTCAATCAGGAACTAGAAAAGGCTGTCCACTCTCACCACTTCTATTCAATATTGTTCTTGAAGTCTTAGCTGAAGCCATAAGACAAGAAAGGGACATAAGAGGGATTCAAATCAGCAAGGAAGAAGTCAAACTATCCCTATTTGCAGATGACATGATCTTATACCTGAGGGATCCCAAAAACTCCACCAGGAAGCTCCTGGAACTAATTGAGAAGTTCAGCAGGGTGGCAGGATACAAAATAAATGTGCAAAAATCAGAGGCCTTCCTATATGCCCAGAATGAAAGAAGTGAAAAAGCCTTGAGAGAAACAATCACATTTACTATAGCCCCTAAAAAAATGAAATATCTTGGTATAAACCTAACTAAGGAGGTAAAAGACCTTTACAATGAAAACTTTAAAACCCTAAAGAAAGAAATAGCAGAAGACACCAGAAGGTGGAAAGATCTCCCTTTTTCCTGGATTGGCAGAATCAACATCGTAAAAATGACCATCCTACCAAAGGCAATATACAGATTCAATGCTATACCAATCAAAATCCCAAAGCAATTCCACAAAGAAGTTGACCAAACAATCTCAAAATTCATATGGAGGCACAAAAGACCCAGGATAGCAAAAACAATACTGAGTAACAAAAACACAGCTGGAGGTATTACCATACCAAACCTAAGTCTATACTACAAATCCATAGTTATAAAGACAGCCTGGTACTGGATCCAAAATAGACACACAGATCAATGGATAAGGATTGAAGATCCAGATATAAGCCCACAAAGTTACAGCTATTTGGTCTTTGACAAAGGGGCCCAAAGAATCCAATGGAAAAAGAACAGCATCTTCAACAAATGGTGCTGGCAAAACTGGATCTCCACATGCAGAAGATTAAAGCTGGACCCGTACTTGTCACCATGTACAAGACTTAATTCCAAATGGATCAAGGATCTTAATATCAGGCCAGAGACTTTAAAAACCATAGTTGAAAGGATAGGGAACTCCCTCGAGCTGATTGGGCTAGGCCAACACTTCCTAAACAGACATCCAATGGCACAGTCACTGCTACCAACTCTCAACAGTTGGGATCTTGTGAAATTAAAGAGCTTCTGTTCAGATAAAGAGATTGTAACGCGAGCTCAAAGGCAACCCACAGAATGGGAGAAAATCTTCACTAACCACACATCTGATAGAACTCTGCTGTCCAGGGTGCACAAAGAACTTAGAAAACTAAACACCAAGGAAACCAATGGCCCAATTAAAAAATAGGCCCTGGAACTTAAAAGAAATTTTACCAGGGATGAAATTAAAATGTCTAACAAATATCTGAAAAAATGCTCCACTTCCTTAGCCATCAGGGAAATGCAAATCAAAACTTCCCTGAGATATCATCTCACTCCGTTCAGGATGGCAAAAATCCACAATACAAACAACAACAAATGTTGGAGAGGATGTGGAGAGAGGGAAACTCTCCTACATTGCTGGTGGGAATGCAAGCTCATACAGCCACTCTGGCGAGCCGTCTGGAGATTCTTAAAGAAATTAAAGATTGAAATGCCATATGACCCTGCTATCCCACTTTTGGGAATAACCCCCCCATACAGCAGAGGTTCACCTCGATAGCACAAGCACGACCATATTTATAGCAGCACTGTTTACAATAGCAAAGTCATGGAATCAACCCAAATGTCCAATAGTTGATGAGTGGATAAGGAAACTGTGGTATATCTATACAATGGAGTACTACTCAGCCATCAAAAATGATGAATTACTGGAATTTGCCGGGAAATGGATGTCATTAGAAACAATTATATTAAGTAAAGTATCCCAGACCCAGAAAATTAAGCGCCGTATGTACTCCCTAATAGGTGGCTCCTAGTACCAAACCCATCCAGCCCACCTAGAGACAGTAATTGCAAGGATTATGAACAGGAGGGATGGGGTAGGAGGGCCACACCAGAAACAAGGAGAGAAGGGACCATGTTACAGCAGGGAAAATAGGCCTCCATCAAGGACCCAAATAAGTAATGAGACATCTGATTAAGTTCACAGACTTTTGTTCCTGATCATTTACTACTGAGGGGGTATGATCTCACCAGAAGACTAGGGCATATAGTCTGGCATATAAAAAGTAACCATTTTGCAAATGGGTGATAGACCCCTCCCTCACTGTGGTTTCCCACTTTTATTACATCTACCTTTGAATGTGCTTTTATCACAAGACTCTAGTTTAACAGCTTTTTGTCTCTGGCCAGGGGGTAACATACAATGCCCAGCAGGATGGAGTGAAGGGCATTGCAGGAGCAGCAAAACTGCAAAAGAATATCAACAAACCACAATCCAGAACTTCAGAGACTCTATATCAACCACCTAGAACTAGGCCAGCTTAGTCTCTCCCCATCTTGAAGCTTAGGGAAATTTGCAGAAGAGGGGGCGGTAAGAGTGTAATAGCAAAAGGATGGGAGGAGCAATGATATGTAAGATACTCCATGCTAGTTAGGGCTGAAGCAATCATAATTGGACTTTGCATGGCCTGCGCATAGTCCAACACACTGTTGACCTCACAAAGTCTAGCATTTGCTAAAGGCACCAAGATCCTTGGAGGCAAAGGATTGGCAGCCACAGCAGTGTTCCTATACCTAAGGGGAACATGGGAAAGGGTTCAGGGAAAGGCCACTGGGTCCTTGTACGTCATCGGAGAGCAGGGCCCAGAGGAAAATCAGACATGCACAAGAAAGGACTCTCTGGGAATTGGGGCGGGAGGCACTGGGGTATAGGGAGGAAGGGGGGTGGGTAGGGGGAGCAGTGGGTACGGGGGAAGGAGGAGGGAGTGAGGGGACTGGTGTACCTAGTAAGTTTGTATGAGCTGAAATAATAAAAATGTATTAATAATAAAAAAACTCTGAAAAATATCATTGAGGAAAGCATCTTGAATTTCCTTCCATTATCACTGACCTTCATTAGTTTCTCAGAGAGGCGAGGTGCATCTTGAGGTCTTTCCTTGATGAAATTTTATTCTGCCTCCAGCAAGGCTCCACCTTTCAAAGTTGCTATGACCTTCCCAAACACATGAGACTGTGGGAGACACATTTCAAACCATGACAGCCACACTGCTTGGTATGAACTTTCTCAGCTTTGCACTTTACTTTCTGGTACTAGATTATCTTAATTTCACACAACAATACCTCACTTTTCTGGTACCAATGTCTCTCAACTTCAAAATACTTCACTCTTAATCTCACACAGCAACACCACACTCCTGGTACTAATTTCTGTTCTGGTTACTCTTCTCTCTTGCTGTAAGACATAACTTGAATTTAAGTAACTTAAGGGAGAATGGGAGATTTATTCAGCCTACCATTCCAGAGAGGAGATGCAATCCACTATGATGGAAAAGTCACGACTGACTGGTAAAAGCTGGAAGAAGTTTAAGACACTGTAAAAATCATGTAGCACAAGAGATAAGTAACTTCCAGCTGCAAGACTCTTTTTTTTTTCCTGCATGTGTGTTTCTGTGTATGCCTGGAATGCATTATCTCCTCTTTGATTTGTTCTGAAGTTTCTCTGGCTCTGCCTTCCAGAGCCAAAAGAACTACTCACTGACATTTCTGTCTGACATTTTTATGTGGGATCCAGGATCTGAATCCAGGACTTTCTGCTTTTGAGGCAGATGTTTGCATCTTGAGCCATATCTCCAGTCCTCAATTATTCCTTTTGTTGCTGTGAGACAGCATTCAGTTACAATTTAAGGGAGATTTATTTCCCTCATGGTTCAAGAGGACAGATGCAGTTCATTATGGTAGAAAAGATATGGTTGTATGGAAGAAGCTAGAGACAATTTAGGAAATGTTTATCATGGAAGCAACAGAAAGATACAAGCTACAAGACCAGACTCCTAATGAAAACAAGGGCAGCACTAACCAACCTGTGATATGCCTTCCTCCAGAAAGACTCCATCTCCTAAAGTTGCCATAATCTTCCCAACACTAACTAAGGATGCAAACACATGATTCAGTGGGGATAAGTCATATTCAATCCATGACTCTACCTCATGATGTAAACTGCTTAGTTCAACTTTAAAAGCTCCATATACTACATCAGTAATCTCAATGCAATCCAAAAACCTAAAGCTTAAAGTCTCTTGTAAATCTAAAGACAAGCTATGTAATTCTAAAATACAATGGCACAGATTAAACATCCCCATTCCAAAAGGAAGGAATGAGGCATATCCAGGAAAAATCAGTGTGTAACAAGATCCAAAACCAGCAAAGCAAACTCCAAATCCTGCAACTCTAGGTTCATCAAATGGATTTCCAGTTGAAATTGTCTCAGTTCCAAAAGGTTTTTGGTTCCACTCTTTCAACACAGCTGCCCACAGAATATATCGCTCTCTCAGGCTGACTCCTCTCATGGTATATAGTTTTTTTAATCCAGCTACCACACCTGACAATCTCATCCATGTGGTATTAATTTTAGATACATTAAAGATGCAAAATCGTGACATGATTGAAAAAGAGGTCCATGAAGGGCAATTTATGCGGTGGAGCTGAAGTTTGCCACTGATGTGTGAAGATATTAGAGATTGTAGAGCCAATGTGGAGCATCTGTCAGGGAAAATTGTTCACAGTAGTACTTTCCAAAATTACTCACCCTACATCAGTCACTATGGATTTTTGATGGACACAAACATAGTTCAAAGCATAGCAGCTTCTTTAATGGAAAAACTGAGAGTGTTTGTCAAATAATCTATTTCCTTTTGCCTTCAAGGTTTCCATTACAGTTTATGTGGTGGTGAAATTAACTTCATTTTTACTCTGTACTTATGCTAGTATCTTCATATTAATTAGCTTCTTATCTCTAGCATTTT
The DNA here is from genome assembly GCA_023101885.1 of Typhlomys cinereus. Lineage (NCBI taxonomy): Eukaryota > Metazoa > Chordata > Mammalia > Rodentia > Platacanthomyidae > Typhlomys > Typhlomys cinereus. Next base: position 3,708,640 of record JALPQD010000206.1, read on the forward strand.
CTTTCCAATATGGTGGTCACCAGTTTCAAGAAACAATTGTTTCATTTCATGTAATTAAAATCAAACAAAATCTCACTTTCTATAATTCTAGCATACCCTTCTTCAAGTGTTTTTTAGCTCCAATGCCTAATGGATATAAAATTGGTCAATCCATACTATAAAAGGAAAAATGTTAAAACATTAGCTGTTTGTTTTATATTTCCTCCTTACCTTTCCCCATGCACATTACTCGTTTTATTTCCATATCATGGAAATAAATGAGAAAGAAATAATAAATTCAGCCGTTTGAATAAGTAATCAAAAGAGAATTAGCAAAATATAGAATACAAGAAAATGAACAAAATGCTCAGAATTAATACACAACTTTCTGTTATGACCTTCATTAATGGTAGTGTCATTTAGGCAAGGTAAAAGTTGAAGGTAGGGTAAAATGTTGTCTGTATTTTATTTATTTTTATTAATAAAGAAGAAGGAGATAAAAAGAAGAAGAGAAGGAGGAGGAAGAACACATGCCATCATTGGTTCAAGAGTCTTCAGAAAACAACTTTCTTCTTTAATATTTTATTTATTTATTTGAGAGAGAGAAAGAGAGAGAGAGAGAGAGAGAGAGAGAGAGAGAGAGAGAGAGAGAGAGATTCATTTCTTTCTACCATTTGTGTTTACAAAGATCCAACTCAGGTCACCAGATTGTGGAGGCAACTATTTCATCAGCCACATTTAGGTAGTCTTAATCTCCAAATAATATCCAAATGGTTTTCATGTTTGTTTCTTGACAAAATGGTCGCTTGCACAATATCATATTATTCAACTTCAAAATGCACATTCCTCTTCAGCAATTCCTAAGATCTTCCCTAAAGTGCATTATGTTCAGGTGTAATGCAGATGATCACTACCAAAAATTGAGATAATTTCTTACATCTTAGATGACAACAGAACAAGACTAGAATTTAACTGTAATAACAACTTCAGACAAATGCACAAACATTCGTGAATTAGAATCTTTTGGATGATGGTAAGCTATTGGTGATATCATGGAAAAATTCAAACACATCCTGGAATAAATGTCAAACAAATAAAAACAGCATAATATACAGCAGTCTGCAGGATGTGGCAGGATAAATTATTGGGGAAAGCTTAGAGCTGTAAGCATCAATATCAAAATATGGAAAAATATTAAATAACCCGAAGATAAATCTCATGGCATTCCAAAGAAAAACTACAGTACCATAAAAAGATAAATAATGCATACTAAATCTATAGATGAACTAGAGTCTAAAATACTACTACAAATACCAAGGCGGAATACTTCCATTCTAAAACAATTTTTGAGCAGAGTTTAATCAGGAGTAGAATGATAGCCTATAACGCATAAAACATGGTAAAGAAAAAAAAGAAAAGAATAATATTGAGCAAATTATGTTAAGCTACACAAAATAAAGTAAGACGAATCATGCATCAGTAAAAATATGGGTTGAAATAGAGTTCAGAGGATTATTTGGGATTATTTTAAAAATTATAAGCCATTTGATTGAGACATCTAGGGCAAATGGAAATGTTTTTAAAGATATATGACCCACTAAAGTTATTAAGGAGAATATGCAATTGTCAAAATATTAATAATATCTAATAAATTGATATTGTCACAGCAGAGGATTTACATAAAGAAATGTCTGGATAGGAAGAATTCAGTACTGATAGTCTCAGATGTTAAAAATTAATTTATGGTTCTTTATACTTCATGGTACACCATAAAAGAGATTAAAAAATCCTTTCAAACTCATCTAAAATGTCGGTATTGCTCCCATTTCAAAACTGAAAAAATATCCAAGGAACAATAACCTTTATGAATACAGCAACAAAAATAGCCATGAGACCAAAATGTATCCTCTTTCAATAGAAGTTGTGTATGGTAAAGAACTTAATAAGCCAAATTGCAGAGAGTAAATCACTGTGGAGTGCTTTTCTCTATATAAACCTCAAAATGAGCCCCTTTCACATGGCTCAGGGAGCCTTGCAGAAGAGGGATCAGTAAGAATTTAAGAGCCAAGAAAGGGGGGTTGTAATGCCAGGTAGTATCCTGTTGTCATTACAGGGCTGCTGTACCCCAAAAATACACTAAACAGATGGATGCCTACTTCCACAAGACCTATACAGCAGCTGGCCTATTAACATTTCACCATAGATGAGGGGTGATCTCAAGAAATACTATACCACCACGTGAAACTAATGAAGGTTAATTCCAGATAGGAGAAGCAGAGTTCTTTAGTTAACAACTTACCCACTGGATGCATCATTGGTGCACCAGAAAACATTCAATCAACCTTGCAAACATCCCACATGAAACACAGTGGGTCACACATGCAAAATGTTGAGAAAGTCAGAGGGAGACTGGCTAGAGATGAGGTGAGTGTGGGAATGGGCCTTAAAAGGGGAAAGCACATAGAAATATTGTATCTATGTATGAAAATATCAAAGAGTAAAAAAGGAAAAATCCTTGAAATATATTATTTTCCATATTGTACTTGTTACTTTACTATGACTCTCATGTGTTGCATTAGTTAAAACTCTGCGTTAATATAGTTGGGATGGCATTTTGTCATAGGGCGCTGAGATACTTTTCCAGCTCTACTCCATAGTGTGATCACCTGTTTTGATTTGTGGTTTGGACACTGTCTGAGTCTCATAATTGTGTTGCTATAATGGATAACTGATCAAAACCATTTAGAGGAAAAGAGGTTTAATTCATTCATGCTCAGGAATTCCGTAGGCTATAGACCTATGTACCAACATCAGGAACCAAAAGAGCTGGGCAAATGCACAGGAAGATCTGAAAGAGGGCATGCATGTCTTTCTAGCTTGTCAGTCTGCTGAAGTCCAGCCAGATCTCTCACCATTATACCCACCTTCCTACAGAATGGTCCCACTCACACATAATGGGCTGGATCTTCTCACATCAATTATACTAGTCTCATATAGACTTGCTCAGAGGTTTGCCATAGCTGAATAATTCTTTCTAAGTGTATTTGAAGTAGAGGCTCATCTGTCAACTGTGAAATTGACTCAAGAAACAAATTGGCATGGGCATAGAATAAACTTTTCTGATTTTGTTTTCTCCCACTGGAATTCACGCAGAAATAGGAACACTCTAGTGTTTCAGTCACATGTGGTACAGGCAGCAATGTATGCTCACTTCTATTATGCAATGGGCATTATGATTGTGAGTTTTAGCTAGTCTCATTAAAGATTAGAAGTTTTGAAAGTTAATCTTAGAGAGGTTAGAGCAGATCCTTAGGTGAACAGTAGCTGGGGAAGTTGCAGTGTGTTATTCAGATGAATGCTTGTATTTATTTTTTCATTAATTAATTCATTCATTTATTAATTTATTGTTCTAGTTTTACAAGCATATTATGTACTTATCTCTGCTTCCTTCCTTCCATCCTCCCTCCCATTCCCCTTTCTTTCCTTCATCAGTCCAGGTCACTTCGCTTTACCCTCCTTCCTGTCTGCTTCTATGGCCCTAGGGTTTCTTCTGCCTTGTCTACTCTGGTGGTGATTCAGGCCTCTGTGGCATATATAAAATTGCCCCTTCGGGCCTCCCCCACTGATAGGGGGATTTTTACCAAAATCCCATTTATATACAGGAATACATTCAACAGATATCTCATACAACAGTGAGAATATAATCAGTTATGATATATTCCTAAAAATAGCTCAGTGATGTACTCCCAAAATGGGGTTAATAATAGTATAATGCAAATATTAATTTTTCATCTTTGTCCAGTGAGATACTTTCAGGCATCATATATATTCAATGAGTATGTATAGTTGTATCTGTCAAAGTCTATCATTAGCTCATTTGATTTAGAGAAAGCCACAAGAGGAAGAGGATTACTTTCCTAAGTGACATTGTACATGTGATTTCTCAAATCTAGAAATACTGCTAAAAGGGGGAAATGCCATAGGATATTTTTACCTAGCATTAGTAATTGTGGAAATTAATGTTTCCTTTAGTGCACATTCTGGAAATATTGCTACAGGGAGAAATTCTATAGGAATTTTTTCCCTAGGATTATTTATTATGGAAATTAACATTTCCTTTCAGGAACATACTAGGACTTTTAAACGAAACCTAAATAAAAGTTTTTCCTTGGAGAAAAGTAATTCAATCTCCACTTGCTATGTAAAGAAAAGTTGATCAAAGATTTTACATACTGCTTGCTTCTCATGCCCCAAGGGGTCTGAGCTCTTTGGAGAGTGTGAAGACGATAGAACAATTTACTTAATGAGGATTTCTGAGAATTCAAGCCCAGGGATAGATAAAAATTTATTAATAAGTCCAGTGCTGCTCATCTCTGTATCTCTGATACCTGTGTCTTATGAAAACTCATATAGTTCTTCTTGGAACAGATCATTGAAAGCAATAGTGACCTTTAGTGATCAAAACTGGAGAGAGCTGATGTGTTCAGTGTCCTGCTTAGGACTGGTGGGGTAAGTAGGAAATGAAGAAAAAAACAAATGCACTGGGTTTTAGATTTATTAGTAAAAATGAAAAGTAGTCTATTTCATCTAGGAAATATAACAGGATTTGTATAATTCTCTGACTAGACTATTGATAAGACAAAGTAGTCAGGATCACAGACTAATAATAGATGAGCATCAATTAGCAATATTAGAGGGATCTAAAAGGATTCTAGAAATTTCTATTATGTGCCTCATATGATACATCCCTCCTCTCCTTCATTCTTCTTTTTCCCTCTAACTAGCCGTTTAAGTCCCTCTACCTTTAATCATTGTCTGATAAGGTGACACAAATGTTCTCTTGGCTTTAAAGCCTTCTTTCCTTGTGTTCTCAGATAAGCACACCATCTTTTTTCTTTCTCTCTTCTTTTTTTTAACATTTTTTATTATTATTTCCGCTCATACAAACTTAATAGGTAGACCAGTTCCCTCCCCCCTCCTCCCCCCGAACCCCCTGCTCCCCCTCCCTCCCTCCCCATCTCCCAGTGCCTCCCCCCCAATTCCCAGAGAGTCCTTTATTGTGTATGCCTAACTCTCCTCTTGGTCCTCCTTTCCGATGACATAAAAGGACCCAGTGGCATTTCCCTGAACCCTTTCTCGTGTTCCCCTTAAGCATAGGAACACTTCTGTGGCCATCAATCCCTTGACTCCAAGGATCTTGGTGCCTTTAGCCGATGTTAGACTTTGTGAGGTCAATAGTGTGACGGACATGGCAGAGGGCATGCAAAGTCCTATTATGATTGCTTCAGCCCTATCTAGTGTGGAGACTCTTCAAATCATTGCTCCCCCCATCCTTTTGCTCTTACAATCTTACCGCCCCCTCTTCCGCAGATGTCCCTGAGTTTCAGGATGGGGGGAGATTAGGCAGACTTAGTTCTATGTGGATGATACAGAGTCTCTGAAGTTCTGGATTGTGGTTTGTTCATTTTCTTTTGCACTTTTGCTGCTCCTGCAATGCCCTTCACTCCATCCTGATGGGCACTGTATGTCACCCCCTGGTCAGAGACAAAAAACTGTTAAACTGGAGTCTTGTTATAATAGCACATTCAAGCGTAGATGTAATAAAAGCAGGAAACCTGGGTGAGGGAGGGATCAGTCACCCATTTGCAAAATGATCTCTTTTCATCCGCCAGACTATATGCCCTCCCCTTCTGGGGAGATCATACCCCCTCATTTGTACATGATCAGGAACGAACGTCTGTGAACTTAACCAGATGTCACATTACTTACTTGCATTCCTTGGAGGACTATTTTCTCTGCTGTAACATGGTCCCCTCTCTCCTTGTGTCTGGTGTGGCCCTGCAACCCCATCCCTCCTGTTCACAATCCTTGCAATTACCGTATTACATAGGTTTACCCTTCAGTGTCTCAATGTGGGCTGGGTGAGTTTGGTACTAGGAGCCACCTATTAGGGAGTACATACGGCGCTTAATTTTCTGGGATTGGGATACTTCACTTAATATAATTGCTTCTAATGACATCCATTTCCAGGCAAATTCCAGTAATTCATCATTTTTGATGGCTGAGTAGTACTCCATTGTATAGATGTACCACGGTTTCCTTATCCACTCGTCAACTGTTGGACATTTAGGTTGATTCCATGACTTTGCTATTGTAAACAGTGCTGCTATGAACATAGTCGTGCTTGTGCTATCGAGGCGAACCTCTGCTGCATGGGGGGTTATTCCCAAAAGTGGAATAGCAGGGTCATATGGCATTTCAATCTTTAATTTCTTTAAGAATCTCCAGACGGCTCGCCAGAATGGCTGTATGAGCCTGCATTCCCACCAGCAATGTAGCAGAGTTCCCCTCTCTCCACATCCTCTCCAGCATTTGTTGTTCTTTGTATTGTGGATTTTTGCCATCCTGACCGGGGTGAGATGATATCTCAGGGAGGTTTTGATTTGCATTTCCCTGATGGCTAAAGAAGTGGAGCATTTTTGAAGATATTTATTAGACATTTTAATTTCATCTCTGGTAAAATTTCTTTTAAGTTCCAGGGCCCATTTTTTAATTGGGCCATTGGTTTCCTTGATGTTTAATTTTCTAAGTTCTTTGTGCACTCTGGACAGTAGAGCTTTATCAGATATGTGGTTAGTAAAGATTTTCTCCCATTCTGTGGGTTGCCTTTGAGCTCGTGTGACAATCTCCTTATCTGAACAGAAGCTCTTTAATTTCACAAGATCCCAACTGTTGAGAGTTGGTAGCAGTGACTGTGCCATTGGATGTCTGTTCAGGAAATGTTGGCCTAGCCCAATCAGCTCAAGGGAGTTCCCTATCCGTTCAGTTATGATTTTTATAGTCTCTTGCCTGATATCAAGGTCCTTGATCCATTTGGAATTAAGTCTTGTACATGGTGACAAGTACGGGTCCAGCTTTAATCTTCTGCATGTGGAGATCCAGTTTTGCCAGCACCATTTGTTGAAGATGCTGTTCTTTTTCCATTGGATTCCTTGGGCCCCTTTGTCAAAGACCAAATGGCTGTATTTTTGTGGGCTTATATCTGGGTCCTCAACCCTTATCCATTGATCTGTGTGTCTATTTTGGATCCAGTACCAGGCTGTTTTTATAACTATGGATTTGTAGTATAGACTAAGGTTCGGTATGGTAATACCTCCAGCAGTGTTTTTGTTACTCAGGATTGTCTTTGCTATCCTAGGCCTTTTGTGCCTCCATATGAATTTTGAGATTAATTGGTCAACTTCTTTAAAGAATTGCTTTGGGATTTTAATTGGTATAGCATTGAATTTGTATATTGCCTTTGGTAGGATGGTCATTTTTACAATGTTGATTCTGCCAATCCAGGAGCATGGGAAGTCTTTCCACCTTCTGATGTCTTCAGCAATTTCTTTCTTTAGGGTTTTAAAGTTTTCATTGTAAAGGTCTTTTACCTCCTTGGTTAGGTTTATACCAAGGTATTTCATTTTTTTAGGGGCTATAGTAAATGGGATTGTTTCTCTCAGGGCTTTTTCACTTCTTTCATTCTGGGCATATAGGAAGGCCTCTGATTTTTGCACATTTATTTTGTATCCTGCCACCCTGCTGAACTTCTCAATTAGTTCCAGGAGCTTCCTGGTGGAGTTTTTGGGATCACTCAGGTATAAGATCATGTCATCTGCAAATAGGGATAGCTTGACTTCTTCCTTCCCGATTTGAATCCCTCTTATGTCCCTTTCTTGTCTTATGGCTTCAACTAAGACTTCAAGTACAATATTGAATAGAAGTGGTAAGAGTGGACAGCCTTGTCTAGTTCCTGATCGAAGTGGGAATGCTTCCAATTGTTCCCCATTGAGCATAATCCTTGCTGTGGGCTTGTTGTATACAGCTTTTATTATATTGATAAAGGTTCCTTTCATTCCTACTGTCTCTAGCGTTTTGATCATAAAAGGCTGTTGGATCTTCTCAAAGGCTTTTTCTGCATCTATCGAGAGTATCATGTGGTCTTGGACTTTGGACTGGTTTACATGATGAATTACATTTATTGATTTGCGTATGTTGAACCAACCTTGCGTGCAGGGGATGAAGCCTACTTGGTCCCTGTGAATGATCTTTTTGATTTGCTAAGACTTTGTTGAGAATCTTTGCGTCTGTGTTCATCAGGGAGATCGGCCTATAGTTTTCTTTTTTAAGTGAATCTTTATTAGGTTTTGGGATTAAGATGATATTAGCTTCATAGAAGGAATTTGGTAGTGTTCCTTCCTTTGTTATTTGATTGAACAGTTTAAGGAGTATTGGTGTTATTGACTACTTAAATGTCTGGAAAAATTCTGTGCTGAATCCATCTGATCCAGTACATTTTTTGGTGGGAAGAATCGAGATTACTTCTTTAATTTCCTTATATGTTATAGGGCCATTTAAGTAATACACAACTTCCTGATCCAATTTAGGTAAGATGTGTTTACTTAGAAATTCATCCATCTCTTTTGTGTTGTCAAACTTCACAGAGTATAAGTTTTTGAAATATGATGTTATAATTCTCTGGATTTCTTGGGTATCAGTAGTGATAACTCCATGTTCATTTCTAATTTTGTTAATTTGGGTTTTCTCTCTCCTGCTTTTGGTTAATTTAGCTAGGGGTGTATCAATCTTATTGATTTTTTCAAAGAACCAGCTTTTTGACTGGTTGATTTTTTCTATCATTTTCTTAATCTCGATTTCATATATTTCTCCCCTTATTTTGTTAATTTCCTCTCTTCTACTACTTTTGGGATTAGATTGCTCAAGTTTCTCTAAAGCCTTAAGCTGCGTCGTTAAGTTATTTATTTCTGATGTTTCCATTTTTTTGATGTAGGCATTAAGAGCTATGAACTTACCTCTTAGGACAGCTTTCATTGTGTCCCAGAGATTTTGGTAAGTTGTATTTTCGTTATCGTTTTCTTTCAGGAAATCTTGAATTTCCTTTTTAATTTCTTCCTGAATCCAGTTCTCATTCAGCATTATTTTGTTAAGTTTCCAGGAGTTAGTGTATTTTCTCTTGTTTGTTGTGTTGTGGATGTCCAGCTTTAGGCTGTGGTGGTCTGATAGGGCACAGGTTCGAATTTCAACTTTTTTGTATATGTGTAGATTCATTTTGTGGCCCAATATGTGATCTATTTTGGAGAAAGTTCCGTGTGCTGCTGAGAAAAATGTGTATTCTTTGGTGCGTGGGTGAAAAGTTTGATAGAGATCTGTAAGGTCCATTTCTTTCAGGGTTTGATTAAGTTCCAAAGTGTCTCTGTTAAGCTTTGGACCTGTTGATCTATCCCATGTTGAGAGGGCAGTGTTGAAGTCCCCAAGAATTATCTTTTGGGGGTTGATTTCTTGCTTTAGATGCTGTAGGGTTTTCTTAATGAATGTGGAGGGGCCCGTATTGGGTGCATAAATGTTCAGTATTGTGAAGTCTTCCTGGTGAATTGTACCTGTGACTAAAATGTAGTATCCATCTGTGTCTCTTATGATTTTCTTTGGTTTGAAGCCCACTTTGTCTGAAAGCATAATTGCTACCCTTGCCTGTTTCCTGGTTCCATTAGCTTGCAAGATTTTGGACCAGCCTTTCATTCTTAGCATGTGCCTATCTTTTGTGGTGAGATGAGTTTCCTGAAGGCAGCAGATTGTTGGATTGTGGTTTTTAATCCACGTTTGTAATCTGTGTCTCTTAATCGGCGAGTTAATACCATTGACATTTAATGTTATAATGGAGAAATTATTTTTAATTCTGGACATTTTTTATGTTTAGTAGATTTTGTTAGCATGTTGTTTGATATTTATGTTTTGGTGGTATTATACTTCCCTTGTGTCCTCCTGGATACACTTGTTCTTTTCTTCAAGCTTGAGTATCAGTTCTAGGTGGGATTTTTTGAAGGCCTGGTTTGGTAGACATGTATCCCTTCAAGTTGTCTTTGTGCTGGAAAATTTTTCTTTCTCTCTCGATGATGACTGATAGTTTTGCAGGGTAAATCAGCCTGGGTTGACATTTTTGCTCATTCAACATTTGAAGTATGTCTCTCCAAGCTCTTCTTGCTTTTACTGTTTCGACTGAGAAGTCATTTGTTATTTTAATAGGTTTACCTTTAAAAGTGATTTGTTTTTTCTCCCTTGACGCTCTCAGCACCAGTTCTTTATCTTGAATGTGGAGTGTTTTAACTATTATTTGCCGTGGCATGCTTCTATTTTGGTTGTATCTGTTTGGAATGCGAAATGCCTCTTATATTTGGATAGGCCTCTCATTCTTTAATTGTGGGAAGTTTTCATTTATGATGAATTGAAATATTTCCTCAGGTGTGGTATTTTGGGATTCTTGTTCTGGTATTCCATGAATGCGCATGTTAGGCTTCTTCAGGGTGTCCCATATCTCTTGAATGTTCCTCTCCAGTATCTTTTTGGCTTTAACAATCTCTTCCATTGAGCTGGTTAATTCTCCCACTTTGTCTTCAAGATCTGAAATTCTATTTTCTGCCTCATTTGTTCTGCTGATAAGACTCTCTGTTGAGTTTTGGGTTGAAGATAACTTGTGTTTTAGTTCAATTTTAAACTCTGCCTGAGACTGTTTTAATTGCTCCATACCTATTTTTGTTTCTTGAACTGTTTTTATCAACTCCTCCAAGTACCTGTTGTGTTCCTGTTCGAAGTGGTTGATACGGTTGTTTAACTCTTCTCGGATTTCCTCTTTCATAGTATTAATCATGGTAAGGATCATACTCTGAAAGTCGTTATGTTGGGTCTGGCTTCCATGGCTATTTTCTGTGGATTTGTTGTGGCCGGAATCCCTCATTATGGGATTGATTCTTTCGGCAGGAGATTGGTCTTCTTGGGTTTTGTTTCTCGTGGATCTGCACTTTGACTTATACATTGTTGTTTTGTTTTTTAGGACCTTTCAGTTTCTGTGTTTTTCACTGAATCGACGTAGTTAGTATTGTTACGCTTGCCAGTTATTACTAGTGCTTGCCTTGGATTGGGTATGTTTGTGTATTGTTATTATTATATCCTAGATGAGGCTACTAGGCTGTTAGTACATCAGTTAAGTCAGGTTATGTTACCGGGGGTGAATAGTAGTTTGGTAGTGCACTCTTACGATTTAGTTTCTTGGTGAAATGTGGGGGTGAGTGGTGTACTCCCTGGAGTTGTATGTTTTGGGGTGGCTGTATGAGAAAGTTGATCTACAGTATTGATAGTTTAAAGGATCAGTAAGGTGAAAAGAAAAAGTTTACTTATCTTTGGGCTGGATGAGAAGAATCTCGCCCACGTGATATAATGATTGTAGTGGAGTCCAGATGTATGGCCTGTTCTCCCTTTGTTCCTTAGAATTTTGCTTGAGTTTCCTTCGGTCTCTATTGAATTCTGAGTAACAGTGTGTCTTCCGTGGACCACGTGCGTAGGTCCCAGGTGGGCCAGAGAGGCAGAGGGTCTGATGTTGATGGTAGAATTCTTCACCTGCAACCTGGGAAGGTAGGCGCAGAGAGGGGTGGGGCACCAGCGTGGCTGCGCAGCGTGGTGCTGCTGGCCGGGCGGCTCCCGGGTGGGGGGCGGGACTGGGCTGGGCTCTTTCGCTCCCTGGCTCAATGGCAGAATTCTTCACCTGGGATCCAGGGGGGTGGCTAGGCGCACAGGGAGCAGGATGCGAGGGGCTTGGGTCCGGGCCGGGGCCCAGGCTAAGCTGCAGTCAGCCTGGGTGCTCGCTGCCGCCGGGACGTGTGGGGCTCCGGGTTGGTTGGGGGCTGGGCTGTGCTCTCTCTCTCTCTCTCTCTCTCTCTCTCTCTCTCTCTCTCACTCACCTTGGGCGGGGGCGGGGCGGCACGGAGGGGTCTGGGGTCGGACCAGGCCGGGGGCGCAGGCCAAGCCGCAGTCGGCCTGGGTGCTTGCCACCACCGGGACGCGTGGGGCTCCGGGTTGGTTCTCTTTCTCTCTTCTTTAGCATTGTATTTAAAAGAGAGTCTCCAATTACTCTCATAGATACATGACTCTTTAATGATTCATGCCGTGTCCTGAGTTAACATTCTCAAGCATGCATAACACTAACCATTTTTTCTATTAAGGAGAATTTAAAAATTTGTAAATTCGTCATTTAGTTTTTCTTTCATTTTTACCTCATACATCTTTCAATATTTTGAATGGCAAGCATTCATTTTAAATTTTGAATATTATTAATCTAAGGTTAACTTTCAAAACTTCTAATCTTTAATGAGACTAGCTAAAACTCACAGTCATAACGCCCATTGCATAATAGAAGTGAGCATACGTTGCTGCCTGTACCACACATGACTAAAACACTAGAGTGTTCCTACTTCTGCATGAATTACAGTGGGAGTCAACAAAATCAGAAAAGTTTATTCTATGCCCATGCCAATTTGTTTCTTGAGTTTGATAATAATTGTGATTTTTTGACTCTTATCTCCACAGTATACATTTTTTTTTTCCTTTGGGGACAATTGCATTGGAAGACATTCTACATAAGAAGGAGTTTACATACATACTTTTTATATTTATATGAGTCAACCTTTTATTTATTTATTTTTTAACATTTTTTATTATTATTTCCGCTCATACAAACTTAATAGGTACACCAGTTCCCTCCCTCCCTTCTCCTCCCCCCGAATCCCCTGCTCCCCCTCCCCTCAGTCTTCCCTCCCCGCTGCCCGAGCTGAGAGAGATGATGATCAATGATGTTGTGTAAAACAAAATTATGGGGCTTTCCTAAGTGATTGATATATGTGAAATATACAATGTATGCTATAGGAATGAGCATTTGGTGAATATTTCTAACTCCTGGTGTAGAGACACTGAACAGATATACCTCTAAAGAAAGCTTTCATAATTTTCTTAAGATACTATAGATAGTGTATTGATGTAATTAAATTACAGTAAAGGAGTCCTGAATTAATAATTGAAGTTCCAAATCACAGACTAATTTTGTAGTCTTGAAGAGTTGTGCATTCTAAGTAGTCATCATACAAGAGTAGCTTAATGACCACATTAGCAATGACATCTGATGTTTTTTGAAAGCTTATTGTGCACAATGCATTTTTAAATATTTTCTTTATTTGAATGATTGTATATAAAAATAAGATATTATATATATGTATAAATACAGAGAAAGAAAGAAAGCACATGTGCATACACCATGGCACACAGGTGAAAGTCAGAAGACAAGTTTCAGAAGTCAATTGCCTCCTTCCATGTGAGATACAGGGGACTGAACGGGATTGTTCTTATAAAAGTAGTGTTTTTTCATGCTGATGCATCATGCTGGTCCTCAATACGTATTTTACTTATTTATGAGAGAGAGAATTCACACATATGCTGTGCTTGCACATGGATGCTGTGGTGCACAGGTGGAGGTCACATGACAACTTTCAGAAGTTCTCTCCTTAGGCTTCCAGAGACCAAACTCAGGTCACTGAGTTTGTGAACAGACACTTTCTTTGTTGAGGTATCTCACTGGTATTTTAAAACCTAGACCATAATATTAGTCACCTTCACAGAGTTAGAAAACAATTAAAGACTGAAAATTAGTTGTCACAAACCCATGAAGAATACTTTAGTGGACAAACACATTTAGTGACCATTATCGAACTGTAAGAGTGGATAAAGTATTATATCAAGAAAAAATTATTAAATGCCTCCAGACATTTTGGGTCTAGCAAAAACTAAAGCCATGTTAACTATAGATGACCAAGGAGAGAGATCTGAGACAAACAGTTCAGAATAATTGTAAATGTTTCAAAATGGGAGCAGAACGACACCTGTTGCAGAGAGTCATAGCCATTGTCAGACTGGAGGATGATCATCCAAGGGTATTGTTGAGTTACCTGTAACCATTCTTTCCAATCTGCACTTACTTCCCTTCCAGGCAGGCAAAACATCTCTATGGATACGAAGAACTACACACAGGTATCAGAATTTCTAATTGAGGGCTTCTCAGAAGATCCAGAACTTCAGCCCATCCTCTTTGGACTGTTCTTGTTCATGTACCTGGTCACAGTGCTTGGGAACCTGCTCATCATCCTGGCTGTCAGCTGTGACTCCCACCTCCACAACCCTATGTACTTCTTCCTCTGCAATCTGTCCTTCATTGACATCTGTTTCATTTCCATTACAATACCAAAAATGCTGATGAACATTCAGAGACAGAGAAAAGGCATTTCCTATGCACAGTGTCTCACTCAGGTATATTTTTTAACACTTTTGCTGGAATGGATAGTTCTCTATTGACTCTAATGGCTTATGACCGCTTTGTAGCTATCTGCCACCCGTTGAACTATACTGTGATCATGAATCCTAGACTTTGTGGCCTCCTGGTTGTGATATCTTGGGTAATTATGCTCTGGGTTTCTCTGATTCATGTTCTACTGATGAATAAATTAATGTTCTCCATAGGCACTAAAATCCCACATTTCTTCTGTGAACTTCCTCAAGTTCTTGAGGTGGCTAGCTCTGACATCTACATCAACAATGTCTTTATGTATGTGGTGACTTTCTTTCTAGGTCTGATTCCCATGATGGGGATTCTCTTCTCTTATTCCCAGATCATTTTTCTCTTTACTGAGCATGCCCTCCACTGTGAGTAAGTACAAAGCCTTTTCCACCTGTGGTTCTCACCTCTGTGTCATCTCCTTGTTCTATGGGACAGGGTTTGGGGTTTACCTCAGTTCCTCTGTGATATATTCTTCCCAGAGAAGAATGGCTGCCTCAGTAGTGTACACTGTAGTCACCCCCATGCTGAACCCTTTCATCTATAGCCCAAGGAACAAGGATGTGAAGGGAGCCCTAAGAGAATTTTGCCTGAGAGTTGTCTCTTTCCCATCATGGATCATTGATCTTAGAACTAAGTGGATGTTGACACATCTAAGGCAAATTTGGTAAATCTATCTACCTGTCTCTCTTTGTATCATCTATTTTTATGTCTGTCTATCTTCTATGTATTTTCTGTCACCTACTTATATAGATATTATTTATCTATCACTTATGTATTATCTGTTATTTATTTATTATCTATCTGCCTTCCCAACATATACAAATCCATACACCTATCAATTATGTATCCATGTATCATGTACCTATGAATACTCTATCATCTATTTTTCTCTTATTTGTCAATGCATGTTTTTGCCATCTATCTGTCATCTATTATGAATATACAAAAATGTTATATATCTGTATAACATCTATATATCATCTATCTATGTGTCTACCTATCCAGCTATCTCTGGTCTGTTCTCTCACACTCTCTATCTTCATCATCTTTCTATAATCCACCCATCATCTCACAGGTCTTTTGTCAAGCCTACATCTGTTGCCTAATTTCTTCTACTTCCCAAGGCATATGTTTCTTTACATTTGAATATTTTAAAGTATTTTCACCAGAAGATATTTTTATTTTCTCTGCAGGGTACACAGAGTTGCAAGTGATAAGGTATTCTTATAGACATTGCTGGTATTATGGTGTTAATAGAAAGTAATTAAGTCTCATAAGTTGAAACAGATTTAAAAAAAAACATTTTTCCTTTTAAACTGCTATCTATACATTGTAGGTAATATAATGCTGATACCCATTTTAGCATGCAGTGGTTAAAACATTAAAAGAAACTACCAAAAATAATAAAACAGCATTATATGTACATGTCATCCTAGAAATTAAATTTTTCACTGGATTATACTAATTATATTTAATAATGGATTTCATCATGAAATTTAAATAACACTTGTATATCTAATTTTGCTTTTCAAATTAAAATAAAATACAATATGAAAATCATTTCCAGTGCTTTTTGGTAGTAGATAGAATGCCGATGGAGAAAATATCTTAGAAAGTTTTAAGCTTAACAATCATATAATTTTTTCCTCCATATGTAAATATTAATATATGGTTTTGATATATGATGCTTATCAGATACATTTTTGAAACTATTATAACATTCTAGCAAATCTGCTTTTCCCCCTTTTAAAGAAAACTATTTATTACTAATTATACATGTAATAGACAATAGATATTTGAAGTTATTTCTGATTAGCTGTAAAATTGTACTTTGACCAATGTTTTAATATTTCCCAAGACTCTGATTACCATTTTATTCTGTCTCTATGATGCCTATTTTTTAATACCCACATATAAATGAATATTCCTTTTTATCTTTCTCAGTTTACTTTATGTAACAGCATAAAACTTCATCCACATTGTAGCAATGCATTATTTTATTTATTTTCTGAATGTCACATTAAATGTATACACACATATATATCAACTTTTCTATATCCACATAATAATAAACATTCAAAACATCCATATTTATTGTACACTTTATTATGAATGATAATGTTTATGATGATGAGCATATTCAAAAATCTTGACACACTGATTTAAAAATCCATTGGAATGACATGTACAAATGTGGTTGTCACATCATGGTTGTTCTATTTTAATTTTTTTGAGGAATTTGCATATTGTTTTCCATGATCACAAAACTATGTATATAATATATATATACAACTTATATTACCAAAAGATTAAAATATATGCCATTTTCTTTTTTTGCTGTATTTGCTTTTTATTTTTTTAAATTTATTTTTATTATTTCCACTCATGCAAACTTAACAGGTACACTGGTCCCCTCTCTCCCTTCAATCCTCCATCCCCCTCCTGCCCCATACCCCAGTGCCTCCCTCTCCCATCCCTGGAGCATCCTTTAATGTGCATGCCAAACTCTCCTCTGTGTCCTCCTCTCCGATGAGGTGCAAGGACCCAGTGGCATTTCCCAGTGTTCCTGTGTTCCCCTTAAGCATAAGAACACTACTGTGGCTGTCAATCCCTTGCCTCCAAGGATCCTAGTGCCTTTAGCAAATGCCAGACTTTGTGGGGTCAATAGTGTGTTGGACATTGTGCAGGGCATGCAAAGCCCAATTATGATTGCTTCGACTATAACTTGTGTGGAGTATCTTGCATATCATTACTCCTCCCATCCTTGTGCTGTTACAATCTTACCGCCCCCTCTTCCGCAAATTTTCCTGAGCTTCAGGATGGGGAGAGATTAGTCTGGCCTAGTTCTAGGTGGTTGATATAGAGTCTCTGATGTTCTGGATTATGGTTTGTTGATTTTTTTTCACTTTTGATGCTCCTGGAATGCCCTTGTATGTGTGTGTTTGTGTATGTGTATCAGAAGGCACTGTGTGTGCCTGTGGAAGGACAAGGCTGACTTCAGAAATCATCCTGGATGGCTCTACTTCCTTTTTGTTTCAATCTGGGATTTTGAAGACTCTAGCCACCAGGACTGGAAGTGCAGGCCTTTTCAGTTTCTATGTGGCATTTTTACATGGGATCCAAGCTCAGAACTTTTTACTTTCAAGGCAGAGTCTTAATCCCTGAGCTATCTCTGCACCCCAAGGATTTGTCATTCACATGTGGTGCTCAAAACTAGTTGAAAGTTCATAGATAAGGAGACCATTCCCCCTGGTAGAGAATCCAGTGCTCTTGTATTTTTTTTCAAATAGCCATGCTGTGCATGTCCAATAGTTTTCTAAATAACTGTGCTTTTCCCATAAAAGAGTGCTGTTGTCTACTTTGATCAGAGAAGGTTCTTTTTGTCAGTGTCCAGTGGTGACTGAAGAGATTCCAAATGGGTCATCGTACAGTGTAGGTTGTTTGTTCATTCTGTACAGTTTCTTTTGCTGACATAGGATATGATAGATAGATAGATGATAGATAGATAGATAGATAGATAGATAGATAGATAGATAGATAGATTAGATAGCATAGTTGATGGATAAATGATAGATAAATGTATAGATGACAGACAAATGACAAATAGATGATAGATGATTAGATAATAAATATAGACAGGTGACAGATACATGATAGATGATAGATAGGTAGATAGATGCTAAATAAAACTGTTTAGGAAGCTTAATACTTTCACTATGGATTGTTCCCAAAGGCTCTTGTATATGAATTCTTGGTCTCTAGCTGGTGTTTCTGCTTGAGAAGGTAATGAGACCTTTAATTGTGGAGCATTGCTGAATGAATCTAATCATCCCTACTCTCATCCCTCTCTACTCATTGTCCCCTACTAAAGACTGAAGTAAAGCAAACCAACTTTCTGCTTTTGCTTTTATCTATGAATTTTATCATGTGTCTGTCTGCCATAATGGACTGTGATCCTTCTGCAACTGTAAACCAAATAAATATTTTTTTTTGCTTTAAGCTACCTGAATCAGAATATTTTATCATAGCAACAGAAAAGTAACTATAACCAGGGATCCTCAAATTTCTATGATATTCGTGTGTCATTTTTACTCTGGGCACAGCTAAATGCCATGTTGTACTTTGTTCCCAATCTAGCCTAAGGAGGATGTGTAGCACTATGAAACATTCCATCCTAGAGGAAGATTCAGCATCTTAATAGCTCTTTAAGCTCAGGAAGTTCCTGAAACTAACAAGATTGATTGGTGGGGTGGTTTTTCCCAAAGTGAGAAAAAACTACTTGGGAAATAAACTCTCTTTCCTGCCAGCAGTCTGGAGGAGACCCTCCTAGGATAATGTCATGCAGAAGAGAGTTCCAGGGTCCCAGCTTCAGTATCATCCCTGTTGTGGTGAGCTGTCTGATGATGCAGCTGCCTTTGGTCTTCCAGGTTCCTATAAGTGACACCCATCCCTATTCCAATAAACTCATTGGTTCCTCCAGTTGGACTTTGACATAATTGTTACTTTGGTCTGCTGTTGAATTCCTGTGTGGGTGGATAGACATCTGTGTGGTGTCTCTCTAAGTAAAAGTGTTCCTACCACACATGGCAGATCTTATTCATCAAAAAGACAAGACACACCATACCACTGTTACAGTTATTCTGAATGTTACTGAAAATTCATGACCAAAGACCTTGGGAGAAGAAAGAGGTTTTAATCCTTGCTTACAGTTCCCCAATACAATTCACAGTCCAACTTGGCAGAAGCCAAGGGAACTGGCTATGCCATACACATTGGAACTGCTGAGAGACACGCAAGCATCACTTGTCACATTGCAAGTATGCAATGTGTATGATCACAAATGGAAGAATGTTAAACTGCTCAACCAGATAACTCGATTTTATCCACCTGCTTGAAGAATAGTACCACAAACCATAGGCCAGGCCTTCCCACATCAATTTGACAATCTCTTGCAGGCTTACTCAAGGGTTGCTTTAACTATTAATTCCTCACAAATCTTTTCAGGATTTGTCCTTTTTCATATTTTATCTTTTACCTATTTATACAAGATCTATGAGTAGTTATTCTCACCCCCCCATCCCTTCCTCTCATCCCTTCTTTCACTCCATCTGTATCCCCATCTAGTCTTATCTCTCCCCTTCTTCTCTTCTACCCGCCCTCCTTTCTTTCTTTTGATGTTTCCCATCTGCTCCCTCCCTACTTCCTATTCACCAGCTTATATCTGCCCAGAAGTTTTCTTCTGAATTATCTATTCTAGTGGGGGTTCAGGACTCTGTGGTATACCTTGGGGTTCCTTCTTGAGCCACCCACTAATATGGAAACTCAACTATATCTGTTTAACCCTTTGCCTCTAAGGATCCTACTGCCTGAAACCATCTCCTTGAGATCCTTGCTAGTCTATGGGGGCTTGTAGATATGTCAGTCATTGTGCAGGTCAGGTAAGGATGAATCTCATTGCAGTGAGTTCTTGGCTGCCTCAGCCCAGTCTTAAGTGAAGTATCTTGTCCAGTGTGGACCTTCTTGCTGCCCCCTCTTCTTCAAGGTTCCCTGAGCTTTAGGATGGGGAGAGATTTGACTCGTCTAATTCTGGGTGAACATTGTAGGGTCATCAGTATTCTGAATTATGGTTGGTTGTTGTTTTCAGTTTTGCAATTCCTGCACTGCACTGAACTGCATCCTGTTTGGGTGTTGAGGTATGTTCTCCTAATCAAAGATAGAAAGATTTTTTAACAAAAGGTTTTTTTTTTTTTCAATTTTGCTGCTCCAACAAACCATAATTCGGAAAGTCAGAGACTCTACATCAACCACTTGGAGCCAGGCCAGTCTAATCTCTCCCCATCCTAAAGCTCAGGGAAATTTGCTGAAGTGGGGGAAGTAAGATTGTAAGAGCCTAAAGATGGGGAGAAGCAATGATATGCAAGATACTCCATACAAGTTAGGGCCGAAGGATTCATAATAGGACTTTGCATGACCTGTGCAATGACCAATATATCATTGAACCCCCAAAGTCTAGCATGAATCACAGTCACTATGATCCTTAGAGGCAAGTGATTAACAACCACAATAGTGTTCCCATACTAAAGGGGAACACAAAAAGAGCTCTAGGCAGTGTCACTGAGTCCTTAAACCTCATCAGAGAAGAGGACCCAGAGGGAAGTTTGACATGCATACTAAAGGATGCTCCAGGAATGGGGAGGGGGGAGCGAGCACTGGGATAAAGGAAGGGATGGGGGAAAGAAAAGGGAAAAGGCAAATGGGAGCAAGGGGATCCAAGGAGGGGTGGAGGGAGAGAGGGGAATGGGGTACTTATCAACTTTGTATGAGTGGAAGAAATAAAAAAAGAAAGATTTTTTTAACAAAAGGTCTTTATATAAGAATAAGATTAAAAGTAAAGGGAGCAGGACCCAGTATTGAGTGGGGTCAACCTCTAGGTTTCCAGCCAGCTGCCATTTAATTACCAGTGCCTATACCTTCATGATTAGGGACATATACCTAGCACTTCAAATCCACTCAGTCCCAAGTGAACCAGAAGGAAAGTAAGAGAAGACAGTGTCAGATATCTTGCTACTTACATGCATTCATGACTGTGGCCTAACTTCTATATTAACTGTCTTCCTTTATCTCCTTTCTCTTGAGATCTTCTTTTCCCTTCCCTCCTCATTATAATCCTTTGTCATTATATTGGGTGTTATAGAGATTATCCCCTAAATTTATCATTAAGAAGGTTTGGAACTAGGATCTACATATAAGGGAGAACTTTCTGTGCTTGGAAATCCTTCGCTCAGTATAGTTATTTTAATTCCATTTGTTTACTAGAAAATTTCATTAATTCATTTTTTGATGGCTGAGAAGAAATCCATTGTATATATGTACCATATTTTCATTATCCATTTGTCATGTTGCAGTGAACACAGATGTACTCTTGTCACTATAAAATGGTACATGTTGAGGGATTATTCTTAGTAGTGGTATAGCAGGATTTTATGGCATTTAAATCATTAAGTTTTTCAGAAACCACCATACTGATCTTCAGAGTGGTTGTACAAGTCTGCATTCCTACCAGCAATGTATGAAAGTCCTTCTGCCCACATCCTGTCCAGCATCTGCTGTTATATATCTTTTGGATTTTTGCCAATCTGAACAAGGTGAGATGATTTCTTAGGGGTAGTTTTGATTTGCATTTCCTTGATGGCTGGGGAAGTGGAGCATTTTTAAGGTATTTGTTTGACATTTCAATTTTGTCCTTGGAAAAGTTTAAGTTCTGCAGCCTATTTTCTTTTTTTTTTTATTTTTCCACTCATACAAACATGATAAGTTCCCCATTCCCCTCCCTCCCTCCACCCCTCCCTGGATCCCCTTGCTTCCTCTTCTCTTTTCCCCTTCTTTACCCCCCTTTCTTTCAGTCCCCCCCCCCATTCCTGGAGCATCCTTTAGTGTGCATGTCAAATTTCCTTCTGGGTCTTTCTCTCTGATGAGGTGTAAGGACTCAGTAGCATTGCCTAGATCTCTTCTTTGTGTTCCCCTTTAGTATAGGAACACTTGTGGCTGTTAATCCTTTGCCTCTAATGATCTTAGAGCGTGTGATCCATGCTAGACTTTGGGGGGGGGTGCAGGTCAATGACATGTTAGTCATTACACAGGTCATGCAAAGACGTATTATGTCTACTTCGGCCCTGACTTGTGTGGAGTATCT
Organism: Typhlomys cinereus; assembly: GCA_023101885.1. Classification (NCBI taxonomy): domain Eukaryota; kingdom Metazoa; phylum Chordata; class Mammalia; order Rodentia; family Platacanthomyidae; genus Typhlomys; species Typhlomys cinereus. The sequence goes on from JALPQD010000206.1 coordinate 3,730,521, forward strand.
TACATATCATTGCTCCTCCCCATCTTTAGGATCTTGAAATCTTACCACACCCTCTTCTGCAAATTTCCCTGACCTTTGGGATGGGAGAGATTAGGCTGGCCTGGCTCCTGGTGATTAATGTAGGGTCTCTGATGCTCTGAATTATGGTTATTCTTTTTTTTTTTCTTCTTCTTTCAGTTTTGCTGTTCTTGTACTGCCCTTGGCTCCATCCTGATGGGTATTGGATGTCACCTCCTAGCCAGAGATAAAAGGCTGTTAAAATAGAGTCTTATTATAAGAGTAGATTCAAAGGTAGATGGAATAAGAGTAGGAGACCGCGGTGAGGGGTGTCAGTCTCCCATTTGCAAGATGATTACCTTCTACCTGCAAGACTCTATGCCTTCCCTTTCTGTTGAGATCAAACCCCATCAGTTGCAAGTGACTAGGAAGGAAAGTCTGTGAGCTTAACCGGATGTCTCAATATTTACTTGCAGTACTTGATGGTGGCCTGTATTTTCTGCTGTAGAATGATTCCCTCTCTCCTTGTTTCTGGTGGTGCCCTCCTTCTCCTTCTCTCCTATTTATAATCTTTGCAATTACTGTAGCTATTACAATGATTTATCTTTGAGTGTGTCAGTAAGTGGGTTTGGTACTAGGATCCACCTATTAGGGAGTACATATGGTGCTTAATTTTCTGTGTCTGGGATACTTCACTCAATATCATTTTTTCTAATTCCATCCATTTCCCAACAAATTTCATTAGTTTATCTTTTTTGATGGCTGAGTAGTATTCCATTATATAAATGTACCACATTTTTCCATATCCAGTCATCAACTGTTAGGCATTTGGGTTGATTCTATGACTTTGCTATTGTAAACAGCTGCAGCCCATTTTGTAAATGGGTTATTTATCTTTTGGTGTTCAATATTTTGAGTTCTTTGCGTACTTTGGATAATAAAGCTCTATCAGATGTGTGGTTAGTGAAGATTTTCTCCCATTTTGTGTGTTGTCTTTTTGCTTAGTTTACAATCTCTTTATCTAAACAGAAACTCTTTAACTTCATAAGATCACATTTATTGAGTGTTAGTTCTATTTCCCGTGCTATTGAGGTTCTGTTTAGAAAATGTTGGTCTAGCCCAATCAGCTCAAGGAAATTCCCTCTTCTTTCCTCCATGGTTTTTATAGTCTCTGGTCTAATATTAAAGTCCTTAATCCATTTGTCATTGATTTTCAAAAATTGTAAGAATCCAGTTTCAATCTTCTGCATATCCAGTTTTGCCAGCACCATTTATTGAAGATTTTTTTCCATTGAGTTTTCTGAGTCCCTATGTCAAAAATCAGATGACTATAAGTGTATGGGCTTATGTCTGAGTCTTCAACACACAGAGTTTTTCTTTTAATTGTAGACTTAATACCTATGTTTCTAACTCGTAGAGGAAGACTGCCCTGGGGTCTCTCGTTTCATATAGCACATCCTTTTGTGTCTTCTGAGTCCTCATAGGAAGTGTATAATCATGACTACGTCAAGGTGTCATTGTATCCCATATCACATGGGGAAAGATAGAGAAATAGGGATTGCCCCAGTGGATATTACACTATCTCATAGATCAGACTGATTTTTATGTCTCAACAACCACTGAAGAAAATATGTAAAATTCCTACTAAACTCATTTTTCCATCTCATCTCCCCATACAAGGAACCAATGTTCATTTTTGCCTGGTGCTTTTATTTGGGACCTGGGATCCAAATACAGGACTTTCTGTTTAAAAGACTGAGTGTTAACCCCTGAGCATTTTTCTGTCCCCTTAAAAAGGTTTTGTTATGAATATTTGTACTTCATTTCTTCTAGTCAAAATAAGAGAACCATGAAAAGAAGCTGAAAATATTATCTAGCACTAATTTTGTAAAAATCAAATCAGACCTCTTGTATGTTTGTGATATCACAGGAAAATCTGTCAGGAAGTTTACTCAAGTAGAAATATTACATACCATTTTCAGTTAAGAAATATGAAAATAATTATATACAGAGATATTTTTGGTGTAAATATAAACAAACTGCTATATAATATCTAAGCATAGATATGAGGAAATCACGTTTACGAAGAACTCACAGAAAATTAGAGATTACAATTATAAGGAAATTATTGAATATTAGAAAATTTAACTTCACCACATATGAGTAAAGGGACACAAGTACTACTAAATCCAGAAGTTGGTGGTCTATGAAGCACAAGAGAGTGCTTGGCTGAGGAGTTTTCTCAAGGCCCCTTTCACATCTTTGTTTCTCAGACTGTATATGAAAGGGTTCAACATGGGGGTGACTGCAGTGTACATCACAGAGGCAATTATGTTCCTCTGGGAAGAAGGAGTCAGAGAAGAACTGAGGTAAACACAAAATGATGTTCCATAGAATAAGCAGACCACACATAGATGTGACCAACAGGTAGAAAAGGCTTTGTATTTGTTAACAGTGGAGGACATCCTCACTAAAGTGGAGATGATTCGAATGTAGGACAAAAAGATCCCATTGATCGGAAAAGCAACTAGCAGGGCAGCTATTGTATATGCAAATATGTTATTGAAGAAGGTGTCAGATTTGGCAACCTTGAGAAGGAGAGCAAGTTCACAGAAGACATGTGGGATTTCAGTGCCTGTTGTGAAGGTAAGCTGCTTCATAAGTAGGATATGAATCAAGGAGATCCAAAATATAAGGAACCAAGACATAAAAACGAGAAAGCAACAAAACCGGGGGTTCATGATGAGCATGTAGTTGAGGGGGTGACAGATGGCCACATAGCGGTCATAGGCCATCACACTCAGCAAAAAATTGTCTATTCCAGCCAAAGTACTTAAAAAGTAAATCTGAGTGAGACACTCTAGGTAAGAAATGTCTCTTTTCTGCATCTGGATGTTTACTAGTAACTTTGGGATGGTGGTTGATGTGAAGCAGATATCAATAAATGACAGATGGAACAGAAAGAAGTACATAGGTGTGTGGAGGTGGGAGTCAGAGATGGTGGCAAGGATGATGAGCAGGTTCCCAAGTACTGTAACCAGGTACATGGACAGGAACAGTCCGAAGAGGATGGGCTGTAGCTCTGGATTATCTGAGAGGCCCAGAAGGAAGAACTGTGATGCACCTTCTGAATAATTGCTGGTTTTCATGTTGCTTGTGTGTGTCACTGCAAGAAAAAGAGAGTAGAGAATGAGAAAGAGATAGATAGATGATAGATAGATAGATAGATAGATAGATAGATAGATAGATAGATAGACAGATTGATAAGGGCAATGAACTACCAAGTAGAACCTCATTTTCTATTACTTTACCCTTGGATGAAAACTCTTTGTTGCAATTTGCCTGCATGTTGCTGATAAACTCAGCATCAAACAGGTTAAAGAAACAAGAGACTCAATAGCGATGCTGGCTTATATTTATCCATTTGCATAACTTAGTTCAGCTTCTCAGCAGAGCTCGTGTCAACACTGAGGGAACTGCTTACAGCATATCTGCAGGGTTGCCAAGAGAGGGGCAAACTTCTTTGCCACAATGGCTGCATGTCAATTACACTGAACAATGCCAACATACTGAACCATATCTCTCTGTTTTATCCACCTGCCCAGGGAATAGTTCTACCTACCATAGAACTGGATCTTCCCCCATCAGTTAGACAGTTTCCTGCAGCTTTACTTAGGGTTTACCTTAACTATTAATTCTTCACAGCTGTGTCTAAAGCTCAGCTTACAGTTATCAAGCTGATACATGTATCTAACTATCATTGAATTGAATCAGACCAGACAGCATTATTTAATCAACTGAGTAGAAACTCATTTATGCATATAAATGTACAATCAGTCACATTTTATGATCTAACTCTTTTCTCTTCTGACTAGTTAGTTCTCATAATTCTTTTTTTTTCCAGCCCTAAAATCTTTTTTTTATTTATTCAATTGTGCGTGTATGCTTGTGTGCTTATGTGTATGTATGTGTGTAAAACCACGGACGAACTCGGAAACCACTATGGACCGCTTCCACCTCCCCGTTTGCTCTGCCCCGGGATTCACAGGCTTTGCCCTACCAGGACCCACAAACGCAGGCCGCCCCCGCTTCCGCCGGCATCTGTATGTGGGGTCTAGGATCCAAACTCAGGACCTTCTGCCTGCAAGGCAGAGGCTTAACCCCTGAGCCACCTCTCCAGCCCTGGACTGTCTTCCTTAAGCTGAGCAAAACTCATACCCACACAGCTGCTTCTAGTCCAGCCTCCAGTGAGTGCAAACCAGGACTCAGAATTACACCAGTGCCAACACTTGATCCTCCTGGTCAGTCGAGCCAGCTCTGCTCTGTAAAAGGCCAAGCTGTGTCCAGTTTGCTCGTCAGAAGCTCTCCCTCTGGGCAGTCCATGCTGTTCTGAGCTTTGTGGACAAGTGGCACTAGATATATAAGTCAGACCAGGACCCCAATTCTCACCAATATAAGCCTCTGGGTGTGCTGTTCGGTAGTCAGGAAAGAATGGGATCTGGCTTCTAGTCAGCACAGCTTCTAGTCTTTCCAGCTAACCAACCTCAAGATGGGGTCTTGCGCTTCACTAAAATAGAAGTGAGAATGGGGGTGTATCCAATGCTTCTTGGGTCTTGTAACATTTCAGCAGCTGTCCTACATTTAACTCCTCCAAAGAACAATTTCTACACCAGCCCCCGTATCTGCCCTAGATTCTACTCCACTGAAGACCAATTTCTGCACCAGCCCCGGCAGATGCTTCAGTAGTGTTTCAGCCTGCCTCTCGTGCTCACAATGACCTAAGAGACAGAACATTTAAAGCAGTACTGATTGGAACTCTTGACAACGCAGGCCGAAGAGCGCTGCTCTTTAAATCTGACACCAGGAAACACTACAACACAAGTTACTCTTCAGATGTAAAAAGGCTTTTATGCTTCAACTATGGTTAATGAAAAGACAAAGCCCCTGCTCCAATCCTCTCAAAAGTTCTATTAGAGTCAATGGCCGGGCTGCTCCGAATCCATCCTTCACAGCTCCAAGTTTCTTTTCCAAATTGTCCATTTTAAATATTTTCCAACCTGGAGTAAGGCTGTGCTCTGGGATGTCAGTCCGCTACGGTGGCAAAATCCCTTTGCTGGAAGTTGTACATAAATGCCGTTCCAACCCAGGCGTCCGGTGCCTTGGTTCTGTGTGCGTCCCTCTCCATTCTCGTCTTTGCTCGGCGCCCAGGGCGCAGCGGCTCCTTCCAGGACGGCGCGGCGACGCGCGGACCTCCCCGTGGGGTGCTCCGGGCCTGATTCACGGGGGGGGGGGGGCGGCGGCGCCCCTGCGGTGGGCGGCGCGCACGAGGCACTGCTGCAGCACCGGGTAGAGGCGCTGGCAGCCCTCGAGGCCCAGGCGCACGGCGTCGGCCCAGCTCTCCGTCTGACCGCCTTCGCCGTCGCCCAGCAAGCCGGCCACCTGGTTGAGCACCGGCATGAGCGCCACGGTGAGGCCGGCGGCGGCGCGCTCCTCCTCGAGCCGCGTGGGGTCCAGCAGCCAGGCGGGCGCGGGCGCGAGGCTCAGGTCGCAGCCCACCACCAGGTCGTACATCTCCACGCCCGCGTCGGCCAGGGCGAGCGCGGCGGCCGTGAGCGCGGCAGCCAGCGTCGAGCGGCCGTCCTTCCAGCACCAGCGCCGACACTTCGAGCTGCGCGCGCGGGTAGCGGCCCAGGCGCACGGCGGGCTCCAGCGCCTCCTGCAGCGCCAGCGCCAGCTCGCGCTCCTCGCCGCCGCCCGGAGGTGCGCGGCGCCGGCGACCCGAGAAGGGCGCGCGGCGGAAGTCGCAGACCAGGCGGCCGCGCAGGGCGGCCGGGGCCTCGCCGCCCGCTCCCGCGGGGCCATCATAATTCTTTTAAAATCCACAGACATGAATTCTTCTTTGTATGATCTATTAAAAATTACTGGAACTTTTCATGTGTCCTCAGTCATCTCCATTTCCTTATCTGCATCTCTGTAATATAGATGAATGAAAAATATCAAATTCAGAAATCTGTAACTTGGCCCTATATAGTGATGTACTATTTCTCGATGCCTTACTTTTTTTCATTCTAAACATGTGTTTTGGTATTATCTTGATAGGAAAGTTTAAAAATTGCCTTAACATTGAAGAGGGGGGAATCTCAATATATGATTATGGATATTTAAATATGATATTTCTATGTATAAAATATTTATGGCACATTTATAGCATTTCTTTTTTTAATTCTTTTTTTATTTTTCTTTTTTTTCTTCCACTCATACAAAGTTGGTAAGTACCCCATTCCCCTCCCTTCCTCCACCCCTCCCTGGATCCTCTTGCTCCCTCCTGTTTTTCTTTTTCCTTTTTCCCCTCCCTCCCTTTCTCCCAGTGCCCCCCCCCATTCCTGGAGCATCCTTTACTGTGCATGTCAAACTTTTCTCTGGGTCCTCCTCTCTGATGAAGTATAAGGACTCAGTGGCATTGCCTAGAGCTCTTTTTTTGTTCCCCTTTAGTATACAAACACTATTGTGGTTGATGCATAAATTTTTCAAGCAAAAATGTGGAGTGATTCAAAAACAAAATCAGCAAAAATATGAAATAAAATTGTCTTTTCATTGTGTAATGTTGATGTGGTAAATCTTGTGCAGGTCTTGTAAAAGTAGAAATATGTCAAGAGACTACACACTTTGCTGAAAGACCAAAGTTAGTAATGTTGAATGAAGGAGAAAGGGAGCTACTCTCTCCAGTGTTCTGCCCACTGATATAGTGTCCAGATTCCACCAAGCTCCCAGACACATGTCATTACCAGTAGCCAGATGGCACTGATAAAACCACATACAGAATTACATGCGAGCCAGAAGAAAAACAATGAGGAAGAAGAATGTTTGAAATGGAAGAAAATAGGGGATGGGAGTTTGTTTAAAAGAGGTTCAACTGATATAATTCATGTATAAAACCTTAAAATTCAAAAATACACTGAAAAAATAAAACACTGTATTTCCTGAAATAGTTCTCTAACAAGGTACTATTTTTATAACCTTGCAAAGTTATTCAAGGTTGCTTTACTACAAATACACTAGCAATGAGATGGTGTAAATTAAAAACATTAAAAAATTAAATGATTATTACACTTGTTTCTCTGTGGTTACTGTAACATGATACATATTTTATACATGTTAATTATGTTTTTTAATCCTCATGAAATCTGGCTGTCATAGTTAAGCACAAGTATCAACTTGACAGTTGAGGCTTTGAGCTCTGGGCACATTTGTGGCGTTAGGCCCAGGGCAAAGAAGGCCCAGCTTATGGGGGTGGGATTAGGCCCTGGAATAAATCATGGAGAGCTGGTTGAGAGAGTCAACATCCTTTTGTACACTTGGCCAGACATGGTGGTCTGGCAAGTAAGTATCTTCCCTCTCTCAGCTGTGTGTAGAGGTGGTGTGGTCAGTTCCCTTGGCCTTGGTGTTGGCGTAAGCTCTCCTTTCAAGCTGAGTTACAGACTGTAACCAGACTATCCATAAGAAAATAAACCCCTTCTTCCCTGAAGCCATTCGATGGTCATTTATCAGCAATCATGCAGATGAACTGCAACACTGGGTAATAGTTAACAACATTCCACAGAAAGTGGAGCAATTTCCACAGGATTTCTAATAAATAATCCTATACAAAATGCAGAGTAAGTGTGGCAACTTGCCTATGATTTAGGCCTCAGAAGACAGAAACCAGTACTCCTTTTAGGAAGCTGGCCAGCCATATTAAACCTACAAATTTATTAGTCCTCATTTTCATGTTTCTCTATATAAAAGAGTGGTGTAAGAGTTATAAAAAATGATTTACACATCAACTTTTGGCCTATACAAGAATGTGCATCCCCATACATGAACATGCATACACATAAAGAAGAATATGGAAACAACAAAAAATCCTCAAGAGGGTATAAATTAAATTATTATGTTTGTTAAATCCATGAATTCTGATTTCAGTTATTTGACATATTAATGAACATTTAAAGGAATTGATGGTCTGAAAATATATAATTTTAGTGTTTTGATAGTAAGTGTGAGATCGTTCATTCAGTATTTAGCAATATTAAAATTCAGTATAAGGGGAGTAAAAATGTGAAAAGGAGATTGGACTGAATGGTGAACATGAAATTAAGCTTAAGTTAATTAACGATGTATTGTGAGCTTTAGGATGAAATTACAGCTTTATTGCTGACTAGAGATCAAGAGACAAAGTTAGAGAAATATGCCAGTGAAAGTGTTAAGAGAATATAACTAAAAGGTCCACTGGGTTGTAAAGATGATTTAATGGACAAAAGAATTTGCCACACAATCCTGACCATATAATTTTGATCCTTGCAACCCATATAAACGTGGAAAGAACTTATTCCACAAAGTTGTCCTTTGTCATCCAAACGTGCAAATTTCTTCCCTACACACACACACACTTTTAAAAAATATATTTGAATTTTTAAAAATTTTCTACTTTTACAAACATATTGGGTTTTCATCTGAGCTTCCTTCCCTTCTGCTTCCTTCATCTCCTCCCTTATCTTCACTGTTCTTTCCCATTCCCTTCCATCTTCTTCCTGTATGTTTCACTCTGACCTATCTGCTCCTGTGGGTACTCAGACCTCCATGGTTTATCAAGTTAACTCTCTTCAGGACATCCCACTGATATGTACATTTCCCTTCACTAACCCACCTTAAGACCCAAAAGTTTCCAATGTAAGTGCCGATTCTATGGGTATAATAACAGCTACCAAGAGAGTACTTCGATACACTGACAGACATATTTTTAAGTTAAATATCCAATTAAATTATGAGCAATGTAACAGAACTTTAGTAAGTATATAATAAATTATTTGATGAAAGATAGGTGATGTAAAGCCATGACTTGTAGAAGAAAATGAGTCAGAGAATACTTCCAGTTAATAATCCAAAATGGCATGAAGTTTTGGATTCCAAAGAGAGAGAAGAAAAGAGAACTAGCTACAAACAGAAGAGGCTAACCTCAATGGAAACAAAAGTAACTTCAAAGTAGGGAATTAACCTTCATAAACTGAATACTTTTGAAGTTCTTGTGCTTATTTTAGAAGTAAATGCCAGTATCAAATTTCTTTCTGTTCTATCTTCTTGTTTCATCAGCTTTCACTGGAATATATCGATTCTTTTTTGGGTCCCCAAAAGCCTTCTGTCTATAAGATGTTTCAGGAAAGCACATTTAGAAACTCGAGCTGCTTACAATAAATAAGTGAGGGGAATAAGGACCACTGTTAAACAGTCCTTTGTCTCAAGATTTGAATTCTCAGGGCTCCTGATTAAATTAATATTGATTTCCTTTCCTTTACAAACACGTGAGATCCCTTGGGGATACAAATCAGATATCAAAGTAAATGTAATTTTGCACATTCACTTATATATAGAATATAACAGCGTGATGGATTTATTTGCTCCATTATAAAGCTGTTTCTCCCTTGTGTTTGACATAGAATCGTAAGGATTCTGTTGCAGAAATGTTAATGTCTTGAATAAAGAAATCCCAGGAAACATTCTGTGATCTTTCTCTTTATGCTGTTTTTTCTTTTGAAGATTTTTGGAAATCATGTAGATGCCAATGGCATGGCAAAAGAGGATTCATTTTTTAAATTCAAAATGCTTCCTTTATTACATAAGCCAATATTGCTATTTCTAGTTCAACTGTTTGTGCATCTGTAAATTGTTCAGTGTCTTATTTGTGATATTATGAATCACTTCCAAGTGTCATTGGTCAGTGGACCCCTTGAGTGACAATCATGTTACCTACTCCTTATTTTACATAGTTGTTAAATTTTTGGAATTTACATTCTACCAGGCGTCAGAGGAAACACACTCAATATTCTCCATGTTTTTATGGTACCAGATATAGCACAGCCCAAGGAAACAAAAGCAAAGACCTCACAAGTGTCCTGGTTTATTAATGTATGGTGTTACCACTTTAATAAAAAAGCAGATTACAATTTTACAATTAGTTGTTACAAGACCCTATATGCACTCTTGAGGGTATACCATGATCTCCTCATCCCAAGTCCACACAAGGTGGTCTCCAGTCCATACCCCACAGGTACAGGGCTGCTTTCTGATTTCCAAGAGTAAATATGGAATGATGCTTTGCAAGATCAGTGTGAGTCGTATGTGGACACAATTCTGAGACCATCTCATCGCCCATTTGTAGGAAATGAAACACTGCCTTAGTCTTACTGCTGTTAGTGATGTTCCATGTTGTAAAGACAACCACTGTCTATTGATTTGTTTGGGTTGAGGAAGAATAGAGAATTTGCAGATAAAATTATGACATTATAATAAGTTTCCTAAACAAAAGGAAGTAATTACTGAGCTTAACAAGGATATAATAATTCTCATCACATAGCTTTATATTTTTGTGAATCAGAGCATTAAATATTCTGAGCTTAACAAAAATCTCATAAGTCAACTTATCAAAACAAGTATTAGGCCAGTAAGAATTTCATTCCACACCAATGAAACTTTAGCAGCTAGATTTATTCAGGGTGGTTTTTGTACATGTCTATAGAAAATTTGATTTACTGTAAAAGTTGACAAGACAGCTTCCCAATGAGACTTATGTAGCAAGAGGATAGTGTTAAAGGTGGAAATTTTTGGTTTGTGGCACTGTGTGACTGATGATCCACACAGGGCATCCTTCGAAGGCTACAATTAAGACTCATGTAGCTTTTCAGCAATATAAGTCTGATTAAGGTCTTCTGGACTATTTTGCTTCATACTCAGGCTTTATGCCTTGGAATTATTTTCTGATGGCAAAAGGATTCATTTTTAAAAATCATTTTACTAAGTTTTTTTTAAGATACAGTTCTCTTTTTAAAAAATTTTCTTATTATTTATTCAATTGTGCATGTGTGCATGTATGTATGTATGTATGTGTGTGTAGAACCACGGATGAATTTGGGAACCACCATGGACGCCTCCACCTCCTCCTTGTTTACTCTGCCCTGGGATTCACAGGCTCCGCCCTACACAGGACCAGAAACGCAGGCTGCCCTGCTTCCGTCCAGCGTCTATACGTGGGGTCTAGGATCCGAACTCAGGACCTTCCGCCTGCAAGGCAGAGGCTTAACCCCTGAGCCACCTCTCCAGCCCCCATTTTACTAAGTTTTTTTCAAGAAATATTCCTTCCTTCCTCCCTCTCTCCCCCTTCTTCTCTCCCCTTCCCTCTCTCCCCCTCCTTCTTTCTCTTTCTCCCCCTTTCCCTCCCTCCCTCCCTCTTTCCCTTCCTCCTCTCCTTCCCTCCATCCCTCTTTCCCTTTCTCCCCTCCTTCCCTTCCTCCTTCTCTACTTCCCTCCCTTCCTTATTGCTTTGTATATGCTTGCTCCAAGAAAGGCCTCTGTGTAATTCAAGACATGGGTTCTTCTGTTGGATCTTGGTAAGCTCCTCCAAGATGTGCACACAACTACATATATTTGCTCACCTTTCAGAACCTGTAGGTGGTCCATTCTCAATTACAATTCTGTTGGGTGTCATGGTCATTGGCCATGTAGTCCACTAGCAGATAAGTTACCACCCTTGCTGTGAGTTTGTGATTGAAAGGACAGGATTTCACAATCCCTTTTCACATATTCTGGCCTTATCTTCCCTTCACCCCCTCTTATCCAGGGATCCTGATTTTATAGGGGTCAAGTATATGCCAGGCTAATCACAGTCATTCTCAACCTTCACTTACTGTCAGCATCCTGTATGACCATGTTGTTCAGCAGATTGAAACATTCCATCTGGAGGAAAGCTCAGCATGTGAACTGCTTTTTAGCCTTAGGAGGGTCCAAAAACTAACCAGATTTAGCATGGAGTGTGGGGGGGGATAAAGAACTATTTACCTAAGATGAAAAAAAATCAGGAAACAATTCATTTGGAAGAAAGCTACTGCCATCAAACAATTTGGAAGATATGCTCAGATATCTGAAGGAGACACTCCTAGAAGCAAGTCGTTTAGTAGAGAGTTTCAGGGTCTTAAGTACCATGATTCCCACCCATAATGGAGTGGGGTTTCTGGTGATGTAGTTGCCTTTACCCCTCTAAGGAACTATTACCCATTAAATTTTTTGACTCATGCAATTGAACCTAGTTGGTCTGTGATCAAACACAAATGTGGGATAGAAAGAGAGTTTTGTGGCATATCCCCAGGAAAGGTGTCATAAAACATATGGAGGATAGATTTATCAAGGACCCTAGAATACTGTCTCATTTAGATGAAGCTGACCACCCTTGGTTCACACCAAAGGATGTCGTGCTTCCATATGTTTTGCTCATGTTTACATGTTCTGTTTCCCATCACAGGTAGTGTGGAAATATGACTACTTTCAAGGATACATTGCATCCCTACCACACAAAGAAGGTAACCACATAGTGATTACCCTTATGGATGCTTCATCCTCACATGGATCAGCATGATTTTCAGGTCTCAACAACTACTGAAGGGGCCATGTAATACTCTTCCCTTGCTCACAAAATACCTATTCTAGTCCACAAAAGCTACATTCTAGGTAGTCCCTGTTCTGTATACAGACATCTTGTCCTGTCAGATTATCTTTTCCCACCATCATTAATAGTCAGATTACTTAATGTGTTGAGGGTTTTCAACCTTGTCCATCTCAGGAGTTTCCTATACTTGTGAGTTTTCCTTACATTTGTGTCTTGCAAATTTTGTTTGCTTCCCGGATCTTGAGGAAACCTCCATTAAAAATGGCACGCTTCAATTTACAGGAAATAAGTTGGTAGATTTCAACTTCTTTTTCTAAGTCTCAGTCATCCTCAGGCTACTTAGTGAGCACCAAATGCAGGAATACACCTTTGTGTGATGAAACAGATTATTTTGAATCACAATTTCAGTCTCCCTTCATGTATAGTATGTGAAGGAGGGCACATGAGTCAGCAAAACCAGTAGGATAAATCCATGAATACAAAGCATCTAGCACATAAGATTCCTTAAAAGATTTGTTGTTAACATTTGCACTTCATTACTTTAATGAGTTATCTTAACAAATACATTTTTTTAAATTTATTTTCATTATTTCCACTAATACAAACTTAACAGGTACACCGGTCCCCTCCCTCCCTCCAACCACCCACCCTGCCTCCCTCTCCATCCATCAGTGCCTCCCCCTCCTATCCCTGAAGCATATTTTTTAAAATACATTTTTTATTACTATTTCCGCTCATACAAACTTAATAGATACACCAGTTCCCTCCCTCCCTCCTCCTCCCCCAAACTCCCTGCTCCCCCTCCTCTCATCCCTCCCTCCCCATCCCCCAATGCCTACCCCCCCCCCAATTCCCAGAGAGTTCTTTATTGTGCATGCCTGACTCTCCTCTGGGCCCTCCTCTCCGATGACGTACAAGGATCCAGTGGCCTTTCCCTGAACCCTTTCCTGTGTTCCCCTTAAGCATAGGAACACTTCTGTGGCGGTCAATCCCTTGCTGCCAAGGATCTTGGTGCCTTTAGCAGATGCTAGACTTTGAGGTCAATAGTGTGTTGGACATTGCGCAGGGCATGCAAAGTCCAATTATGATTGCTTCGGCCCTAACTTGTGTGGAGTATTTTGCATATCATTGCTCCTCCCATCCTTGTGCTTTTACAATCTTAATGCACCCTCTTCCGCAAATGTCCTTGAGCTTCAGGATGGGGAGAGATTAGTCTGGCCTAGTTCTAGGTGGTTGATATAGAGTCTCTGAAGTTCTGGATTGTGGTTTGTTGATTTTCTTTTGCAGTTTTGCTGCTCCCGGAGCATCCTTTAATGTGCATGACAAACTCTCCTCTGGGTCCTCCTCTCAGATGAGGTGCAAGGACCCAGTGGCATTTCCCAGAACCATTTTCTGTGTTCCCCTTAAGCATAAGAACACTACTGTGGCTGCCAATCCCTTGCCTCCAAGGATCCTAGTGCCTTTAGCAAATGCCAGACTTTGTGGGGTCAATAGTGTGTTGGACATTGTGCAGGGCATGCAAAGTCCAATTATGATTTTTCAGCCCTAACTTGTGTGGAGTATCTTGCATATCATTACTCCTCCCATCCTTGTGTTCTTACAATTTTACTGCCCCCTCTTCCGCAAATTTCCCTGAGCTTCAGGATGAGAAGAGATTAGGTGGCCCAGTTCCAGGTGGTTGATATAGAGTCTCTGATGTTCTGGATTATGGTTTGTTGATTTTTTTTTTCACTTTTGCTGTTCCTGCAATGCCCTTCACTCCATCCTGATAGGTATTGGATGTCACCCCTTGCAGTCCTTGATGGTGGCCTATTTTCTCTGCTGTAACATAGTACCCTCTCTCCTTGCTTCTATATAGATGTACACACATTTTCCTTACCCACTCGTCATCTGTTGGACATTTGGGTTGATTCCATGACTTTGCTATTGTCAACAGTGCTGCTATGAACATGATCATGCTTGTGTTATCAAGGTGAATTTTTGCTGTATGGGGGGTTATTCCCAAAAGTGGAATAGCAGGGTCACATGGCATTTCAATCTTTAATTTCTTTACGAATCTCCAGATGGCTTGACAAAGTGGCTGTATGAGCCTGCATTCCCACCAGCAATGTAGGAGAGTTCCCCTCTCTCAACATCCTCTCCAGCACTTGTTGTTGTATGTATTGTGGATTTTTGCCATCCTGACTGGGGTGAGATGATATCTCAGGGAAGTTTACATTTGCATTTCCCTGATGGCTAAAGAAGTGGAGCATTTTTAAAGATATTTGTTAGACATTTTAATTTCATCCCTGGTAAAGTTTCTTTTAAGTTCCAGGGCCCATTTATTAATTGGCCATTGTTTCCCTTGGAGTTTAGTTTTCTAAGTCCTTTGTGCACACTGGACAGTAGAGCTCTGCCAGATATGTGGTTAGTGAAGATTTCCTCTCATGCTGTGGGTTGCCTTTGAGCTCATTTACAATGTCTTTATCTGAACAGAAGCTCTTTAATTTCACAAGATCCCAATTGTTGAGAGTTGGTAGCAGGACTGTGTCATTGGATGTCTGTTTAGGAAATGTTGGCCTATCCCAATCAGCTCAAGGGAGTTCCCTATCCTTTCAACAATGGTTTTTATAGTCTCTGGCCTATATATCAAGGTCCTTGATCCATTTGGAATTAAGTTCTTGTACATGTTGACAAGTTACGGTTCAAGCTTTAATCTTCTGCATGTGGAGATCTAGTTTTGCCAGCACCATTTGTTGAAGATGCTGTTCTTTTTCCATTGGAATCTTGGGCCCCTTTGTCGAAGATCAAATGGCTGTATTTTTGTGGGCTTATATCTGGGTCCTAATCCCTTATCCATTGATCTGTGTGTCCTATTTGAAGCCAGTACCATGCTTGTTTTATAAGTATGGATTTGTAGTATAGACTAAGATTCTTTATTGTAATACCTCCAGCAGGTGTTTTTGTTACTCAGGATTTGTCTTTGCTATCCTGGGTCTTTTGTGCCTCCATATGTATTTTGAGATTAATTGGTCACTTCTTTAAAGAATTGCTTTGGTATTTTAATTGGTATAGCATTGAATCTGTATATTGCCTTTGGTAGGATGGTCATTTATATGATGTTGATTTCTGCCATATCCAGGAGCATGGGAGGGTTTTTCCACCTACTGATATCTTCAGCAATTTCTTTCTTTAGGGTTTTAAAGTTTTCATTGTAAAGGTCTTTTACCTCCTTGGTTAGGTTTATACCAAGGTATTTCATTTTTTTAGGGGTTGATAGTAAATGGCATGGTTTCTCTCAAGGCTTTTTCACTTCTTTCATTCTGGGCATATAGGAAGGCCTCTGATTTTTGCACATTTATTTTGTATCCTGCCCCCCTGCTGAACTTCTCAATTAGTTCCAGGAGCTTTCTGGTGAAGTTTTTGGGATCCCTCAGGTATAAGATAATGTCATCTGCAAATAGGGATAGTTTGACTTCTTCCTTGCCGATTTGAATCCCTTTTAGTTCCCTTTCTTGTCTTATGGCTTCGGCTAAGACTTCAAATACAATATTGAATAGAAGTGGTGAGAGTAGACAGCCTTGTCTAGTTCCTGATCGAAGTGGGAATGCTTCCAATTGTTCCCCATTGAGCATAATCCTTGCTGTGGGCTTGTTGTATACAGCTTTTATTATATTGATAAAGGTTCCTTCCATTCCTACTGTCTCTAGCATTTTGATCATAAAATCCTGTTGGATCTTGTCAAAGGCTTTTTCTTCATCTATCGAGAGTATCATGTGGTCTTGGACTTTGGAATGGTTTACATGATGAATTACATTTTTTGATTTTCCTATGTTGAAACACCTTGCATGCCGGGGATGAAGCCTACTTGGTCCCTGTGAATGATCTTTTTGATATGTTTTTGAATCCGATTTGCTAAGACTTTGTTGAGAATCTTTGCGTCTGTGTTCATCAGAGAGATCGGCCTATAGTTTTCTTTGTTAAGTGAATCTTTATTAGGTTTTGGGATTAAGATGATATTAGCTTCATAGAAGGAATTTGGTAGTGTTCCTTCCTTTGCTATTTGATGGAACAGTTTTAAGGAGTATTGGTGTTATTGACTCCGTAAATGTCTGGTAGAATTTTGTGCTGAATCCATCTGGTCCAGGACATTTTTTGTGGGAAGATTCGAGATTACTTCTTCAATTTCCTTATATGTTATAGGGCCAACTAACTAATTCGCAACTTCCTGATCCAATTTAGGTAAGATGTGTTTACTTAGAAATTCATCCATCTCTTATGTGTTGTCAAACTTCACTGAGTATAAATTTTTGAAGTATGATGTTATAATTCTCTGGATTTCTTGGGTATCAGTAGGGATTACTGCATGTTCATTTCTAATTTTGTTAATTTGGGTTTTCTCTCTCTTGCTTTTGGTTAATTTAGCTAGGGATGTATCTATCTTATTGATTTTTTCAAAGAACCAAATTTTTGACTGGTTGATTTTTTCTATTGTTTTCTTAGTCTCGATTTCATATATTTCTCCCTTATTTTGCTAATCTCTCTTCTACTACTTTTGGGGGTCAGATTGCTCAAGTTTCTCTAAAGCCTTAACCTGCTTCGTTAAGTTATTTATTTCTGATGTTTCCATTTTTTGATGTAGGCATTAAGAGCTATGAACTTACCTCTTAGGACAGCTTTCATTGTGTCCCAGAGATTTTGGTAAGTTGTATTTTCGTTATCGTTCACCTTCAGGAAATCTTGAATTTCCTTTTTAATTTCTTCCTGAATCCAGTTCTCATTCAGCATTATATTGTTAAGTTTCCAGGAGTTAGTGCATTTTCTCTTGTTTGTTGTGTTGTTGTGGATGTACAGCTTTAGGCCATGGTGGTCTGATAGGGCATAGGTTAGTGTTTCAAATTTTTTTATATGTGTAGATTCGTTTTGTGGCCTATGTGATTTATTTTGGAAAAAGTTCCGTGTGCTGCTGAGAAAAATGTGTATTCTTTTGTGCGTGGGTGAAAATTCGATAGAGGTCTTTAAGGTCCATTTCTTTAAGGGTTTGATTAAGTTCCAAAGTGTCTCTATTAAGCTTTTGACCTGTTGATCTATCCCATGTTGAGAGGGCGGTGTTGAAGTCCCCAAGAATGATCATTTGGGAGTTGATTTCTTGCTTTAGGCTCTGTAGGATTTTCTTAATGAATGTGGAGGGGCCCGTATTGGGTGCATAAATGTTCAGGATTGTGAAGTCTTCCTGGTGAATTGTACCTGTGACTAAAATGTAGTATCCATCTGTGTCTCTTATGACTTTCTTTGGTTTGAAGTCCACTTTGTCTGAAAGCATAATTGCTACCCGTGCCTGTTTCCTGGTTCCATTAGCTTGCAAGATTTTGGACCAGCTTTTCATTCTTAGGATGTGCCTATCTTTTGTGGTGAGATGAGTTTCCTGAAGGCAGCAGATTCTTGGATTGTGGTGTTTAATCCAAGTTTGTAATCTGTGTCACTTAATCGGTGAGTTAATACCATTGACATTTAATGTTATAATGGAGAAATTATTTTTACTTCTGGACATTTTTTATGTTTAGTAAATTTTGTAAGCATGTTGTTTGATATTTCTGTTTTGGTAGTATTATACTTCCCTTCTGTCCTCCTGGATACACTTGTTCTTTTCTTCAAGCTTGAGTATCAGTTTTAGGATTTTTTGCAGGCCTGGTTTGGTAGACATGTATCCCTTCAAGTTGTCTTTGTGCTGGAAAACTTTTCTTTCTCCCTCAATCATGACAGATTGTTTTGCCAGGTATATCAGTCTGGGTTGGCATTTTTGCACACTTAATACTTGAAGTATGTCTCTCCAAGGTCTTTTTGCTTTACTGTTTCCATTGAGTAGTCATTTGTTATTCCAATGGGTTTACCTTTAAAAGTGACTTGCTTTTTTTCTCTTGAAGCTCTCAGTACCTTTTCTTCGTCTTGAATGTGGAGTGTTTTGACTATTATTTGCCATGGCGATTTTCTATTCTGGTCATATATGTTTGGAGTGCGAAATGCCTCTTGTATTTGGATAGGCCTCTCATTCTTTAATTGTGGGAAGTTTCATTTACGATGAATTGAAATATTTCCTCAGGGGTGGTATTTTGGGATTCTTGTTCTGGTATTCCATGAATGCACATGTTAGGCTTCTTCAGGGTGTCCCATATCTCTTGAATGTTCCTCTCCAGTATCTTTTTGGCTTTAACAATCTCTTCCATTGAGCTGGTTAATTCTCCCACTTTGTCTTCAAGATCTGAAATTCTATTTTCTGCCTCATTTGTTCTGCTGATAAGACTCTCTGTTGAGTTTTGGGTTGAAGATAACTTGTCTTTAGTTCAATTTTAAACTCTGCCTGAGACTGTTTTAATTGCTCCATACCTATTTTTGTTTCTTGAACTGTTTTTCTCAACTCCTCCAAGTGCCTGTTGTGTTCCTGTTCAAAGTGGTTGATACGGTTGTTTAACTCTTGTCAAATTTCCTCTTTCATAGTATTAATCATGGTAAGGATCATACTCTGTAAGTTGTAATGTTGGGTCTGGCTTTCATGGCTACTTTCTGTGGATTTGTTCTGGTCGGAATCCCTCATTATGGGATTGATTCTTTTGGCAGGAGATTGGTCTTCTTGGGTTTTGTTTCTCATGGATCTGCACTTTGACTTGTAAATTGTTGTTTTGTTTTTTAGGACCTTTCAGTTTCTGTGTTTTTCACTGAATCGACATAGTTAGTATTCTTACGCTTGCCAGTTATTACTAGTGCTTGCCTTGGATTGGATATGTTTGTGTATTGTTATTATTATATCCTAGATGAGGCTACTAGGCTGTTAGTATGTCAGTTAAGTCAGGTAATGTTACCAGGAGGTGAATATTAGTTTGGTAGTGCACTTTTATGATTTAGTTTCTTGGTGAAATGTGGGGGCGAGTGGTGTACTCCCTGGAGTTGTATGTTGTGGGGTGGCTGTATGAGAAAGTTGATCTACAGCATTGATACTTTAAAGGATCAGTAAGGTGAAAAGAAAAAGTTTACTTACTTTGGGTTGGATGAGAAGAAACTCGCCCACGTGATATAATGATTGTAGTGGAGTCCAGATGTATGGCCTGTGCTCCCTTTGTTCCTTAGAATTTTGCTTGAGTTTCCTTTGGGTTCTATTGAATTCTGAGTAGCAGTGTGTCTTCCGTGGACCATGTGCGTAGGTCCCCGGTGGGCCAGAGAGGCAGAAGGTCTGATGTTGATGGCAGAGTTCTTCACCTGCGATCTGGGAAGGTGGACACGGAGAGGGGTGGGGCCCGGGGGCAAATCATGCAGCTGCACAGTGCTGTACTGCAGACTGGGCGGCTCCAGGGTGGGGGGCGGGGCTGGGCTGGGCTCTTTCGCTCCCTGGCTTATTGGTAGAATTCTTCACCTGGTATCCAGGGGGGTGGCTAGGCGCACGGGGCAGGAGGGTGCGAGGGGCTTGGGTCTGGGGGCGGGGCCCAGGCTAAGCTGCAGTCGGCCTGTGTGCTCCCGCCAGTACACGTGGGGCTCTCTTTCTCTCACTCACTCACCTTAGGCGGGGGTGGGGCGGCAGCTAGGGGCTGGGGTCATCCAGGGCGGGGGCACAGGCCAAGCCACAGTCCGCCTAGGTGCTCGCTGCTGGGATGCATGGGGTTCCGGGGTGGTTGGGGCACAAGTGCACTTCTCTAGGATAAATGTCGTACAGAAGTTTCTATACTGTAACTCTTTGTGTTCAGGAGGAAATCACACTTGTTATACGACGTTTCCATGAAACATGTTCATGCATGTGGTTCCCTTCCAAAATCGTGAACCAAGTGAAGAGGACTCACAGTCATATGTAGCATGTGCACTTCTTTGGGAAGTCATATGTAGCATGTGCACTTCTTTGGGAAGTCATATGTAGCATGTGCACTTCTTTGGGACAAGTATCCTACACAGGTTTCTAGACACTAAAACTTTGTGTTCTGGAGAAAAAAAAACATTCGCTTTGTGCTGATTCTACCAACTATGTTCAGGCCTGTAATGAGCTTGAAAATAGTGACCAAGTGAGGAAGCCTCAAATTCACATGTTTCACTTTCACTTGTCAGTGATAAGAATCTTGTAGATGTGACTCCTAACTTCCGCTTCCTTTGAGCTGGGAATTGAGTCCTTCCCCTGGCCCAGCACAGCGCTGGCCCCACCATGTTTGGCCTCCAGAGAAACGCGGTAATCAGACTCAACTTGTACTGCGGGGGCGCCGGCTTCGGCGCGGGCAGCGGCGGCACCTCCCCGGCGGGCGGCCGGCTGCTGGCCCCAGAGGAGGCCAAGGCGCGGCGGGAGCCGGCGGCGGCAAGGCCGGGCCCGGCGGCTGCGCGGGCGGGAGCCCCCCTGCGGTCCTGGCGCAGGACGCCCAGAGGGTCGCGAGGCCCCCGCCCATTGGCGCCAAGGCGCCCTACATCACCGCCACCCCGGAGAGGCTGCTCTTTGCGCCCAGCCTCCGCGCGGAGCCGCCTGAGATGGCAGCCCCAGCCGCCGACGCCATCATGTCTCCCGAGGAGGAGCTGGATGGGTACCAGCCGGAGCCCCTTGGGAAGCGGCTGGCGGTGCTGCCCTTGCTGGAGCTGGTCGGTGAGGCCGCGAAGAGCCCCGGCGCGAACGGGTCGCTGTCCTAGACGCCGCCGGCCGAGGAGGAGGACGACGAGCTGTACCAGCAGTCGCTGGACATCCTCTCCCGGTACCTCCGGGAGCAGGCCACGGGCACCAAGGACGCCAAGCCCCTGAGCCGGGCGCTGACAGCCAGCCGGAGGGCGCTGGAGACCCTGCGGCGGGTGGGCGACGGCGTGCAGCGCAACCACGAGACAGCCTTCCAAGGCATGCTTCAGAAACTGGACATTAAAAACGAAGACGATGTCAAATCTGTATCTCGAGTGATGATAAATGTTTTCAGTGACGGCGTAACAAACTGGGGCAGGATTGTGACTCTCATTTCTTTTGGTGCCTTTGTGGTCAAATACTTGAAAAGCATAAACCAAGAAAACTGCATTGAACCACTAGCAGAAAGTATCACCGATGTTCTTGTAAGGACAAAACGGGACTGGCTAGTCAAACAAAAAGGCTGGGATGGGTTTTGTGGAGTTCTTCCACGTGCAGGACCTAGAAGGCGGCATCAGAAATGTGCTGCTGGCTTTTGCAGGTGTTGCTGGAGTGGGGGCTGGTTTGGCTTACCTGATCAGATAGCCTTGTAAGTGCAGTAGGTGACTCTAAAGCAACAACAACAAACCAGAACCACCTGCTTCCGGGAGATGAAATATATTTATGGAGTTGGACTTGAAGCTGCCCGAGCTTTAAGAATCCAGGAAGCAAGTGGCCACAGGATTATGGCTAACAGAATAAATACATGGGAAAAGAACTCCCTCTGAAGAGTTACTGTCTGAAAGAAGCCAAGTTCACTCTCAGCAAACTGGGAGGCCGTGGAGGACTTCACAGACTTGAAGCGTACGGGTGGAAGGACTTCATTTCCTTGTCTAGAACCAGAGGAGTGGCCAGTAGCCAGGCTAGTGATAGCATTCGTCAAACTTGCCCAGAATTCATTAACTTCCTGTAGTGTTAAGAGAAGCACTAACAATGGCGGTGACCCCTGTAACATGGTTTTAAGCTACAAGTAACCAAACTATGACTAGAAGCCTCAGTACTGTACAAGTATGTGAAGGGAAGCTTGATTATGACTAGCTTTCCCAGGAGTAATTCTTAAAATCCAAGTGTTCAGGACTTTCTACCTGTTCTGCTTTGACTTGGTTTGGATGGTTCTTAGTTTATTAGCCTAGTGATGGCCAAGAATACTTGACTTAAAGGTTCACTAATTAGTTACAAATACTGAATATTCTCAATTTTTAAAATAGAAACAACTTGTAAATGCATTTGTCTGTAAAAATTGTATATATTTTTACAGAAAATCTATTTCTTTGCATATAAAAGAAGGAAGTCTCAAATTTAGTTTTTTTCATAACCTTTTGAAATTTGCAGCTTCTGTAGTTAGGAATCTATGTCTTACGGCTTTTCTAAACTTGGTCATGATCAGTTCTAGAGTATGTACAGAACCAGTTGTATGTAGCCTGATTGTAGTGGAGCAAATGCGATGCATAACTATGCAGGCTTAATTTTCCAATCTGATTTTGGTAAGTATTTCAAGGATCACAGGTAGATAAAAGACACTGGGTCCTGTGTACTTTTTTTAAGTTGTAAATGGCTTGGTAAAGCAGGCTAGACTCTTAACCATGGTGCTATTTATAGGGTTGCTTGTTAAACACAGGTTTAAGCCTGGTGGTGTCAATAAAACAAATACTTACTGTTTCTTTTCTACTAAGGATTCCCAAGCTTTGTTTTGAATTTTGTATTACCCTTTCTGTACTATTGAACTTAACTTTTATTTCTATCCTTTGGAATATTTGCTTGCTTGTTAAACCCTCTCTGGTCTCCACAGGTACATAATCTAATTCTGTAGCTTTTTCTGCCTTCCCTGTACTCTCAATTTGTCATTTAGTTATCCGTACTATGAACCCTCTCACTGGGAACCCAAGTAATCTCCTCCCCTCCTTCAGGAGTCAACAAACCTTCCTGTGAGTTTTATCTTGTTGGGGGCAGCAATATCTCCTTGATGAGTGTTACTACAGTAACAGTCATGGGAATGAGACGGAGCGTTTTCTCTGGATTGGCGTCTTTTCAGTTGTTCCTAAAGGAATCCTGTCTTTGGAAGAAAAATTTCAACAAGACCTGTATCTTCCCTGGCTTACTCTAAAGTTCGTTGCATTTAAATGTGCTCACATGTAAAGGACGGTGGGCTCTGTTAAATCTCAGTTACAGAAGAGCTACTAGTAAACTGAAGAAAGGTTTTGTGTGAGCGAGGGTCATTTGAAAACTTCAGCCTTACAATGCGACCTTTAGTCGGGACTGCAGATAAAAATAAGCATGAATAAAGTGACTAAGAATGTAATGGGGAAGAACTGCCCTGCCTGCCCATCTCAGAGCCATAAGGTCATCTTGCTAGAGCTATTTTTACCTATGTATTTATCGTTCCTGTTCATAGACCATTTATTTATATCATGTTTATCTAAGGACCTAAAAGCACTTTATGTAGTTTTTTAATTAATCCTAAAGGTGACTGAAAGGTTTGTCTCTCCTTACCTAGTTGTGGAAATAAACGCAGAAATGTAAATTGGTGTTCGCAGGAGCCAGACTTCCCAAGTTACCAAGCATGACTGCTGACATAGATAAAATCTTGGTTGATAATTTTAGGTCCAGGGCCTTGAAGGTTTAGGAGCTCAAGTGGTTGGGAAGGAAGGTGAATTTACAGGGAGAAGAGGCATGTGGTCTGGGTGCTGACTAGCTGAATAGTTCAGGCACATCCTCCAGAGTCAAAGGGAGGAACTGCTTGGAAAGATGGCTCTCTCAGCAACTTCTGTTTGTCTTACATTTCTCTCAGGGAAAAAAACATGCAGTCTGCTAGTCATCCATGTACATTCATTCTGTCTGGGGTTGAACACCTTCATTCTGGCAAATCAGCTAGTGTTTTTGATGGCTGTACCAGAGAGGGTTAGGACCAACTGCAAATTAATGTGGGTTGTAAAATGTATGTCTCCCCAACTTTTTGTTTTTCTGTGGAAAAAAAAATAAAAAAAAAAGAATCTTGTAGATGTTCATACGTTGTAACTTTTTATGTTCAGGAGAAAATCACACTGGTTCTGTGACGTTTTCATGGAATATGTTCACGCAGGCCTTGATTTTCCAAAATGGTGAACCAAGTGAGGAGGACTGAGAGTCAAATGTTGGAAGTGCACTTCTTAGGGATAAGTATCCTACAGAAGATTCTGTACTGTAACACTTCGTGTTCATACTTGTTTTGTGATATTTGCATATAACATGATCACGCAGGCCATGATTTTCAAAAATTGTGAACCAAGGGAGGAGGGTTCAGAATCAAATATTGCATGTGCACTTCTTACTGGTAACTGTCCTACGGAAGTTCCTATACTGTAACTCTTTGTGCTCAGGAGAAAATAACAGATATTGTGACACATTTCCATGGAACATGTTGAAGCAGGCCATGATTTTTCCAAAATAGTTAACCAAGTGAGGATGACTCAGAGTTAAATGTTGCAAGTGCACTTCTTTGGGATACGTATCCTACAGAAGCTTCTATATTGTAAGTCTTTGTGATCAGGAGAAAGTCACACTTCTTGTGCGACAGTCAATGGAACATTTACACACAAGCCATAATATTCCAAAATAGTGAACCAAGAGAGAAGGACTCAGAGTCAAATGTTGCAAGTGCTCTACTTCTTAGAGGTAAGTATCCACCACAGTTTCTATACGGTCATTCTTTGTGTTCAGGAGAGTATCACACTTGTTATGCAATGTTTCCCTGGAATATGTTCACGCAGGCTATGATTTTCCAAAATAGTGAATCAAGTGAGGAGGACTCAGAGTCAAATGTTGGAAGTGCACTTCTTAGTGGTAAGTATCCTACAGAAGTGTCGATACTGAACCTCTTTGTGTTCTCCTGAAAATCACACTTGTTTTGCGATGTTTCCATGGAAACTATTCACGTAGGAGATGATTTGCAAAATAGTGAACCATGTGCAGATGATTCAGAGTCAAATGCATTGAAGTGCAGCTCTTAGGGAGAAGTATCCTAGCGAACTTTGTATACTCTAACATTTGCGTTCAGGAAAGAATCATACTTGTTTTGTGACATTTGAATGGCATATGTTCACACAGGCCATGGTTTTCCAAAATAGTGAACCAAGTGAGAAGGACTCTGAGTCAAATGTTGCAAGTGCACTTCTTTAGGATAAGTGTCTTACAGAAAGTTCTATACTGTAACTCTTTGTGTTCAGGAGGAAATCACACTTGATGTACAACGTTTACATGAAACATGTTCATGCATGTCATTCCCTTCCAAAATCGTGAACCGAGGGAAGAGGACTCACAGTCATATGTAGCACATGCACTTCTTTGGGACAAGTATCCTACACAGCTTTCTAGACGCTAAAACTTTGTGTTCTGGAGAAAACAACATTCGTTTTGTGCTGATTCTACCAACTATGTTCAGGCCGGTAATGAGCTTGAAAATAGTGACCAAGTGAGGACGCGTCAAATTCACATGTTTCACTTTCACCTCTCAATGATAAGTATCTTGTAGATGTTCATACATTGTAATTTTTTATGTTCAGGAGAAAATAACACTGGTTCTTTTGCGTTTTCATAGAATACGTTCATGCAGTCCTTGATTTTCCAAAATGGTGAACCAAGTGAGGAGGACTGAGAGTCAAATGTTGGAAGTGCACTTCTTAGGGATAAGTGTCCTACAGAAGATTCTGTACCATAACATTTTGTGTTCAGGAGAAGATCATACTTGTTTTGTGACATTTGCATATAACATGTTCATGCAGGCCATGATTTTCCAAAATATTGAACCAAGTGAGGAGGTTTCAGAGTCAAATGTTGCTCGTGCACTTCTTACCAATAAGTGTCCTATGGAAGTTCCTATTGTGTAACTCTTTGTGTTCAGGAGAAAATAACAGTTGTAGTGCCACATTTCCAAGGAACATGTTGAAGCAGGCCGTGATTTTTCAAAATAGTTAACCAAGTGAGGATGACTCAGAGTCAAATGTTGCAAGTGCACTTCGTTGGGATACGTATCCTACAGGAGTTTCTATACTGTAACTCTTTGTGATCAGGAGAAATTCACACTAATTGTGCGACAGTCAATGGAACATTTACATGCAAGCCATGATATTCCAAAATACTGAACCAAGAGAGAAGGAATCAGAGCCAAATGTTGCAAGTGCTCGTCTTAGCAGTAATTATTCCACAAAAGTTTCTATTCTGTCATTCTTGGTGTTCATGAGAGTATCACACTTGTTTCGCAATGTTTCCATGGAACATGTTCACGCAGGCTATGACTTTCCAAAATAGTGAATCAAGTGAGGAGGACACTGAGTCAAATGTTGGAAGTGCACTTCTTAGTGGTAAGTAGCCTACAGAAGTTTCAATACTGTACCTCTTTGTGTTCTGCAGAAAATCACACTTGTTTTGCGGCGTTTCCATGGAACCTATTCATGCAGGGGATGATTTCCAAAATAGTGAACCAAGTGGGGAGGATTCACAATCAAATGTAGGAAGTGCATTTCTTGGGGATAAGTATCCTAGAGACGTTTCTACACTGTAACATTTGCTTTCAGGAGAAAATCATACTTGTTTTGTGACATTTGCATATAACATGTTCACGCAGGCCATAAATTTCCAAAATAGTGAACCAAGTGAGGGGGATTCAGAGTCAAATGCTGGAAGTGCACCTCTTAGGGATAATTATCTTTCAGAAGTTTGTTTACTGTAACATATGCATTCAGGAAAAAATAATACTTGTTTTGTGACATTTGCAAGGAACATGTTCACGCAGGCCATGATTTTCCAAAAGAGTGAACCAAGTGGGGAGGACTCTGAGTCAAATGTTGCAAGTACACTTCTTTAGGATAAGTGTTGTGCAGAAGTTTATATACTGTAACTCTTTGTGTTCAGGAGGACATCACACTTGTTGTACGATGTTTCCATGAAACATTTTCATGCATGTCATTCCCTTCCAAAATAGTGAACCAAGTGAAGAGGACTCACAGTCAAATGTAGCATGTGCACTTCTTTGGGATATGTATCCTACATAGGTTTCTAGACGGTAAGTCTTTGTGTTCTGGAGAAAACAACATTCGTTTTGTGCTGATTCTACCAACTCTGTTCAGGCCTGTAATGAGATTGAAAATATTTATCAAGTGAGGAAGGGTCAAATTCACATGTTTCACTTCTACTTCTCAGTGATAAGAATCCTGTAGATGTTCATACCTTGTAACTTTTTATGTTCAGGAGGAAATCACACTGGTTTTGTGATGTTTTCGTTGAATATGTTCACGTAGGCCTTGATTTTCCAAAAGAGTGATCCAAGTGAGGAAGACTGAGAGTCAAATGTTGGAAGTGCACTTCTTAGGGATAAGTATCCTACAGAAGATTCTATACTGTAACACTTTGTGTTTAGGAGAAGATCATACTTGTTTTGCGATAATTGCATATAACATGTTCGCGCAGGCCATGGGTTTCCAAAATAGTGAACCAAGTGAAGAGGATTCATAGTCAAATGCTGGAAGTGCACATCTTAGGGAGGAGTATCCTACAGAATTTTCTATACTATAATATTTGGGTTCAGAGAAAATCATACTTGTTTTGTGACGTTTGCATTGCACATGTTCACACAGGCCATGATTTTACAAAATAGTGTACCAAGTGAGCAGGACTCTGAGTCAAGTGTTGGAAGTGCACTTCTTTAGGATAAGTGTCGTACAGAAGTTTCTATACTGTAACTCTTTGTGTTCAGGAGGATATAACACTTGTTGTACAACGTTTCCATGAAACATGTTCATGCATATCATTCCCTTCCAAAATCGTGAACCAAGTGAAGAGGACTCACAGTCATATGTAGCATGTTCACTTTGTTGGGACAAGTATACTACACAGGTTTCTAGACGGTAAGTCTTTGTGATCTGGAGAAAACAACATTCGATATGTGCTGATTCTACCAACTATGTTCAGGCCTGTAATGAGCTTGAAATTAGTGACGAAATGAGGAAGCGTCAAATTCACATGTTTCACTTTCACTTCTCAGTGATAAGAATCCTGTAGATGTTCATACCTTGTAACTTTTTATGTTCAGGAGGAATTCACACTGGTTTTGTGACGTTTTCCTGGAATATGTTCACGCAGGCCTTGATTTTCCAAAATGGTGAACCAAGTGAGGAAGACTGAGAGTCAAATGTTGGAAGTGCAATTCTTAGGGATAAATATCCTACAGAAGATTCTATGCTGTTACACTTTGTGTTCAGGAGAAGATCACACTTGTTTTGCGACGAATGCATATAACATGTTCAAGCAGGCCATGATTTTCCAAAATAGTCAACCATGTGAGGAGGGTTCAGAGTCAAATATTGCACGTGCACTTCTTACCGGAAAGTGTCCTATGGAAGTTCCTATACTGTAACACTTTGTGTTCAGGAGAAAATAACAGTTCTTGTGCCACATTTCCATGGAACATGTTGACCCAGGCCATGATTTTTCCACAAGAGTTAACCAAGTGAGGATGACTCTGAGTGAAATGTTGCAAGTACACTCCGTTGGGATACGTATCCTACAGAAGTTTCTATACTGTAAGTCTTTGTGATCAGGAGAAAGTCACAGTAGTTGTGCGACAGTCAATGGAACATTTACACGCAAGCCATGATATTCCAAAATAGTGAACCAAGAGAGAAGGGCTCAGAGTCAAATGTTGCAAGTGCTCTTCTTACTGGTACGTATCCCACCAAAGTTTCTATACTGTTATTCTTTGTGTACAGGAGAGTATCACACTTGTTTTGCAATGTTTCGCTGGAACATGTTTAATCAGGCCATGATTTTCCAAAATAGTGAACCAAGTGAGGAGGATTCAGAGTCAAATGCTAGACGTGCACCTCTTAGGGATAAGTATCCTACAGACGTTCGTATACTGTAACATTTGGGTTCAGGAGAAAATCATACTTCTTTTGTGACATTTGCATGGCACATGTTCACACAGGCCATGATTTTCCAAAATAGTGAACCAAGAAAGGAGGACTCTGAGTCAAATGTTGCAAGTGCAGTTCTTTAGGATAAGTGTCGTGCAGAAGTTTCTCTACTGTAACTCTTTGTGTTCAGGAGGAAATCACACTTGTCGTATGACGTTTCCATGAAACATTTTCATGCATATCATTCCCTTCTTAAATTGTGAACCAAGTGAAGAGGACTCACAGTCATATGTAGCATGTGCACTTTTTTGGGATAAGTATCCTACACAGGTTTCTAGACGGTAAGTCTTTGTGATCTGGAGAAAACAACATTCGATATGTGCTGATTCTACCAACTATGTTCAGGCCTGTAATGAACTTGAAATTAGTGACGAAGTGAGGAAGCGTCAAATTCACATGTTTCACTTTCACTTCTCAGTGATAAGAATCCTGTAGATGTTCATACCTTGTAACTTTTTATGTTCAGGAGGAATTCACACTGGTTTTGTGACGTTTTCCTGGAATATGTTCATGCAGGCCTTGATTTTCCAAAATGGTGAACCAAGTGAGGAAGACTGAGAGTCAAATGTTGGAAGTGCAATTCTTAGGGATAAATATCTTACAGAAGATTCTATGCTGTTACACTTTGTGTTCAGGAGAAGATCACACTTGTTTTGCGACGAATGCATATAACATGTTCAAGCAGGCCATGATTTTCCAAAATAGTCAACCAAGTGAGGAGGGTTCAGAGTCAAATATTGCACGTGCACTTCTTAATGGTAAGTGTCCTACGGAAGTTCCTATACTGTAACACTTTGTGTTCAGGAGAAAATAACAGTTCTTGTGCCATATTTCCATGGAACAAGTCGACCCAGGCCGTGATTTTTCCACAAGAGTTAACCAAGTGAGGATGACTCTGAGTGAAATGTTGCAAGTACACTCCGTTGGGATACGTATCCTATAGAAGTTTCTATACTGTAAGTCTTTGTGATCAGGAGAAAGTCACAGTAGTTGTGCGACAGTCAATGGAACATTTACACGCAAGCCATGATATTCCAAAATAGTGAACCAAGAGAGAAGGGCTCAGAGTCAAATGTTGCAAGTGCTCTTCTTACCGGTACGTAACCCACCAAAGTTTCTATACTGTTATTCTTTGTGTACAGGAGAGTATCACACTTGTTTTGCAATGTTTTGCTGGAACATGTTTAATCAGGCCATGATTTTCCAAAATAGTGAACCAAGTGAGGAGGATTCAGAGTCAAATGCTGGACGTGCACCTCTTAGGGATAAGTATCCTACAGACGTTTGTATACTGTAACATTTGGGTTCAGGAGAAAATCATACTTCTTTTGTGACATTTGCATGGCACATGTTCACACAGGCCATGATTTTACAAAATAATGAACCAAGAAAGGAGGACTCTGAGTCAAATGTTGCAAGTGCAGTTCTTTAGGATAAGTGTCGTACAGAAGTTTCTATACTGTAACTCTTTGTGTTCAGGAGGAAATCATACTTGTTGCACGACGTTTCCATGAAACATGTACATGCATGTCATTCCCTTCCAAAATCGTGAACCAACTGAAGAGGACTCATAGTCATATGTAGCATGTGCACTTCTTTGGGACAAGTATCCTACACAGGTTTCTAGACAGTAAAACTTTGTGTTCTGGAGAAAACAACATTCGTTTTGTGCTGATTCTATCAACTATTTTCAGGCCTGTAATGAGCTTCAAAATAGTGACCAAGTGAGGAACCATCAAATTCACATCTTTCATTTTCACTTCTCAGTGATAAGAATCGTGTAGATGTTCATACGTTGTAACTTTTTATGTTCAGGGGGAAATCACACTGGTTTTGTGACGTTCTCATGGAACATGTACACGCAGGCTATGATTTTCCAAAATAGTGAACCAAGGGAGGAGGACACAGAGTCAAATGTTGGAAGTACACTTCTTAGTAGTAAGTATCCTACAGAAGTTTCGATACTGTACCTTTTTTTGTTCTGCAGAAAATTACACTTCTTTTGCGATGTTTCCATGGAACCTATTCATGCAGGAGATGATTTCCGAAATAGTGAACCAAGTGCGGAGGATTCAGAATCAAATGTAGGAAGTGCACTTCTTGCGGATAAGTATTCTACAGAAGTTTCTACACTGTAACATTTGCGTTTCAGAGAAAATCATACATGTTTTGTGACATTTCCATGGAACATGTTCACGCAGGCCATGAGTTTCCAAAATAGTGAACCAAGTGAGGAGGATTTAGAGTCAAATGCTGAAAGGTCACCTCTTAGGGATAAGTATCCTGCAGAAGTTTGTATACTGTAACATTTGGGTTCAGGAGAAAATCATACTTGTTTTGTGACATTTGCATGGCACATGTTCACACAGGCCATGATTTTACAAAATAGTGAACCAAGTGAGGAAGACTTGTAGTCAAATGTCACAAGTGCACTTCTTTTTTTTTTTTTTTAATTTTATTATTATTATTTATTCAACTGTGTGCATGTGTGTGTGTGTGCGTGTGTGTGTGTGTGTGTAGAACCACAGACGAATTCGTGAACCACCATGGATGCCTCCACCTCCTTCTGCCCCGGGATTCACAGGCTCCGCCCTACCAGGACCAGAAGCGCAGGCCGCCCCCGCTTCTGCCCGGCGTCTATACGTGGGATCTGGGATCGAACTCAGGACCTTCCGCCTGCAAGGTGGAGGCTTAACCCCTGAGCCACCTCTCCAGCCCCACAAGTGCACTTCTTTAGGATAAGTATCGTACAGAAGTTTCTATACTGTAACTCTTTGTGTTCAGGAGGAAATCACATTTGTTGTACGAAGTTTCCATGAAACATGTTCATGCATGTCATTCCCTTCCAAAATTGTGAGACAAGTGACAAGGACTCACAGTCATATGTAGCATGTGCACTTCTTTGGGAAGTCATATGTAGCATGTGCACTTCTTTGGGACAAGTATCCTACACAGGTTTCTAGACTGTAAAACTTTGTGTTCTGGAGAAAACAACATTCATTTTGTGCTGATTCTACCAAACTAGAAGGCGGCATCAGAAATGTGCTGCTGGCTTTTGCAGGTGTTGCTGGAGTGGGTGCTGGTTTGGCTTACCTGATCAGATAGCCTTGTAAGTGCAATAGGTGACTCTAAAGCAACAAATACAAACCGGAACCACCTGCTTCCGGGAGATGAAATATATTTATGGAGTTGGACTTGAAGCTGCCCGAGCTTTAAGAATCCAGGAAGCAAGTGGCCACAGGATTATGGCTAACAGAATAAATACATGGGAAAAGAACTCCCTCTGAAGAGTTACTGTCTGAAAGAAGCCAAGTTCACTCTCAGCAAACTGGGAGGCCGTGGAGGACTTCACAGACTTGAAGCGTACGGGTGGAAGGACTTCATTTCCTTGTCTAGAACCAGAGGAGTGGCCAGTAGCCAGGCTAGTGATAGCATTCGTCAAACTTGCCCAGAATTCATTAACTTCCTGTAGTGTTAAGAGAAGCACTAACAATGGCGGTGACCCCTGTAACATGGTTTTAAGCTACAAGTAACCAAACTATGACTAGAAGCCTCAGTACTGTACAAGTATGTGAAGGGAAGCTTGTTTATGACTAGCTTTCCCAGGAGTAATTCTTAAAATCCAAGTGTTCAGGACTTTCTACCTGTTCTGCTTTGACTTGGTTTGGATGGTTCTTAGTTTATTAGCCTAGTGATGGCCAAGAATACTTGACTTAAAGGTTCACTAATTAGTTACAAATACTGAATATTCTCAATTTTTAAAATAGAAACAACTTGTAAATGCATTTGTCTGTAAAAATTGTATATATTTTTACAGAAAATCTATTTCTTTGCATATAAAAGAAGGAAGTCTCAAATTTAGTTTTTTTCATAACCTTTTGAAATTTGCAGCTTCTGTAGTTAGGAATCTATGTCTTACGGCTTTTCTAAACTTGGTCATGATCAGTTCTAGAGTATGTACAGAACCAGTTGTATGTAGCCTGATTGTAGTGGAGCAAATGCGATGCATAACTATGCAGGCTTAATTTTCCAATCTGATTTTGGTAAGTATTTCAAGGATCACAGGTAGATAAAAGACATTGGGTCCTGTGTACTTTTTTTAAGTTGTAAATGGCTTGGTAAAGCAGGCTAGACTCTTAACCATGGTGCTATTTATAGGGTTTGCTTGTTAAACACAGGTTTAAGCCTGGTGGTGTCAATAAAACAAATACTTACTGTTTCTTTTCTACTAAGGATTCCCAAGCTTTGTTTTGAATTTTGTATTACCCTTTCTGTACTATTGAACTTAACTTTTATTTCCTATCCTTTGGAATATTTGCTTGCTTGTTAAACCCTCTCTGGTCTCCACAGGTACATAATCTAATTCTGTAGCTTTTTTCTGCCTTCCCTGTACTCTCAATTTGCCATTTAGTTATCCGTACTATGAACCCTCTCACTGGGAACCCAAGTAATCTCCTCCCCTCCTTCAGGAGTCAACAAACCTTCCTGTGAGTTTTATCTTGTTGGGGGCAGCAATATCTCCTTGATGAGTGTTACTACAGTAACAGTCATGGGAATGAGACGGAGCGTTTTCTCTGGATTGGCGTCTTTTCAGTTGTTCCTAAAGGAATCCTGTCTTTGGAAGAAAAATTTCAACAAGACCTGTATCTTCCCTGGCTTACTCAAAAGTTCGTTGCGTTTAAATGTGCTCACATGTAAAGGACGGTGGGCTCTGTTAAATCTCAGTTACAGAAGAGCTACTAGTAAACTGAAGAAAGGTTTTGTGTGAGCGAGGGTCATTTGAAAATTTCAGCCTTACAATTCGACCTTTAATCTGGACTGCAGATAAAAATAAGCATGAATAAAGTGACTAAGAATGTAATGGGGGCCCTGCCTGCCCATCTCAGAGCCATAAGGTCATCTTGCTAGAGCTATTTTTACCTATGTATTTATCGTTCCTGTTCATAGACCATTTATTTATATCATGTTTATCTAAGGACCTAAAAGCACTTTATGTAGTTTTTTAATTAATCCTAAAAGTGACTGAAAGGTTTGTCTCTCCTTACCTAGTTGTGGAAATAAACGCAGAAATGTAAATTGGTGTTCGCAGGAGCCAGACTTCCCAAGTTACCAAGCATGACTGCTGACATAGATAAAATCTTGGTTGATAATTTTAGGTCCAGGGCCTTGAAGGTTTAGGAGCTCAAGTGGTTGGGAAGGAAGGTGAATTTACAGGGAGAAGAGGCATGTGGTCTGGGTGCTGACTAGCTGAATAGTTCAGGCACATCCTCCAGAGTCAAAGGGAGGAACTGCTTGGAAAGATGGCTCTCTCAGCAACTTCTGTTTGTCTTACATTTCTCTCAGGGAAAAAAACATGCAGTCTGCTAGTCATCCATGTACATTCATTCTGTCTGGGGTTGAACACCTTCATTCTGGCAAAACAGCTAGTGTTTTTGATGGCTGTACCAGAGAGGGTTAGGACCAACTGCAAATTAATGTGGGTTGTAAAATGTATGTCTCCCCAACTTTTTGTTTTTCTGTGGAAAAAAAAATAAAAAAAAAGAATCTTGTAGATGTTCATACGTTGTAACTTTTTATGTTCAGGAGAAAATCACACTGGTTCTGTGACGTTTTCATGGAATATGTTCACGCAGGCCTTGATTTTCCAAAATGGTGAACCAAGTGAGGAGGACTGAGAGTCAAACGTTGGAAGTGCACTTCTTAGGGATAAGTATCCTACAGAAGATTCTGTACTGTAACACTTCGTGTTCATACTTGTTTTGTGATATTTGCATATAACATGATCACACAGGCCATGATTTTCAAAAATAGTGAACCAAGGGAGGAAGGTTCAGAATCAAATATTGCATGTGCACTTCTTACTGGTAACTGTCCTACGGAAGTTCCTATACTGTAACTCTTTGTGCTCAGGAGAAAATAACAGATATTGTGACACATTTCCATGGAACATGTTGAAGCAGGCTATGATTTTTCCAAAATAGTTAACCAAGTGAGGATGACTCAGAGTTAAATGTTGCAAGTGCACTTCTTTGGGATACGTATCCTACAGAAGCTTCTATATTGTAAGTCTTTGTGATCAGGAGAAAGTCACACTTCTTGTGCGACAGTCAATGGAACATTTACACGCAAGCCATAATATTCCAAAATAGTGAACCAAGATAGAAGGACTCAGAGTCAAATGTTGCAAGTGCTTTACTTCTTAGAGGTAAGTATCCACCACAGTTTCTATACTGTCATTCTTTGTGTTCAGGAGAGTATCACACTTGTTATGCAATGTTTCCCTGGAATATGTTCACGCAGGCTATGATTTTCCAAAATAGTGAATCAAGTGAGGAGGACTCAGAGTCAAATGTTGGAAGTGCACTTCTTAGTGGTAAGTATCCTACAGAAGTTTCGGTACTGTACCTCTTTGTGTTCTGCTGAAAATCACACTTGTTTTGCGACATTTCCATGGAACCTATTCATGTAGGAGATGATTTTCAAAATAGTGAACCAAGTGAGGAGGATTCAGAGTCAAATTGTGGAAGTGCACCTCTTTAGGGATAAGTATCCTACAGAAGTTTGTATACTCTAACATTTGCTTTCAGGAGAAAATCATACTTGTTTTGTGACATTTGCATGGCACATGTTCACACAGGCCATGATTTTACAAAATAGTGAGCCAAGTGAGGAGGACTCTGTGTCAAATGTTGCTAGTGCACTACTTTAGGAAAAGTGTCTTACAGAAGTTTCTATACCTTAACTCCTTGTGTTCAGGAGGAAATCACACTTGTTGTATGACGTTTCCATGAAACATGTTAATGCATGCCATTCCCTTCCAAAATCGTGAACCAAGTGAAGAGGACTCACAGTCATATGTAGCATGTGCACTTCTTTGGGATAAGTATCCTACACAGGTTTCTAGACTGTAAAACTTTGTGTTCTGTAGAAAACAACATTCATTTTGTGCTGATTCTAACAGCTATTTTCAGGCCTGTAAGGAGCTTGAAAATAGTGACCAAGTGAGGATGCGTCAAATTCACATGTTTCACATTCTCTTCTCAGTGATAAGAATCCTGTAGAGGTTCAAACGTTGTAACTTTTTTTATATAATACATTTTTTATTATTATTTCATCTCATACAAACTTAATAGGTACACCAGTTCCCTCCCTTCGTCCTCCTCCCCCCCGAGACCCCTACTCCCCCTCCCCTCACCTCTCCCACCCCATCCCCCCGTTCCTCCTGCCTCCATTCCCGGACTCCTTTCTTGTGCATGCCTGACTGTCCTCTGGGCCCTCCTCTCTGATCACATACAAGGACCCAGTGGCATTTCCCTGAACCCCTTCCTGTGTTCCCCTTAAGCATAGGAACACTACTGTGGCTGTCAATCCCTTGCCTCCAAGGATCTTGGTGCCTTTAACTGATGCTAGACTTTGTGAGGTCAATAGTGTGTTGGACATTGCGCCGGGCATACACTGTCCAATTATGATTTCTTCGGCCATAACTTGTGTGGAGTATCTTGCAAATCATTGCTCCTCCCATCCTTTTGCTCTTATACTCTTACCGCCCCCTCTTCCACAAATGTCCCTGAGCTTCAGGATGGGGAGAGATTAGTCTGGCCTAGTTCTAGGTGGTTGATATAGAGTCTCTGAAATTCTGGATTGTGGTTCGTTGACTTTCTTTTGCAGTTTTGTTGCTCCTGTAATGCCCTTCACTCCATCGTGATGGGCACTGTATGTCACCCCCTGGCCAGAGATAGAAAGCTGTTAAACTGGAGTCTTATTATAAGAGCACATTCAAGGGTAGATGTAATACTTATACCCAAAATTGGAATCACAGGATCATATGGCCTTAGGCAATGGGAGGGATCAATCACCCATTTGCAAAATGGTTACTTTTTAATCTGCGGGACTATATGCCCTCCCCTTCTTGTGAGTTCATACCCCCTTAGTTGTAAATGATCAGGAACGAATTGTGAACTTAACTAGGTGTCACATTACTTTCTTGCAGTCCTTGATGGAGGCCTATTTTCTCTGTTGAAACATGGTCACTTCTCTCCTTGATACTTGTGTTGCCCTCCAACCCCATCCCTCCTGTTCATAATCCTTTCAATTACTGTAGGTAATACATAGATTTACCTATGACTGTCTCAAGATGGGTTGGGTGGGTTTGGTATTAGGAGCCACCTATTAGGGAGTGCATATGGTGTTGGAACCGAAGTTCCTTTCGGGCCCTTTACCCAGACCCCGAAGGAGACACGAGAACCACTAGGTTGCTGTAAGGACAAGAGGCAAGATTTATTAAACTGGCGCGTGCCAGGACCGTCTCCCTGCTCAGGCAAAAGAGAACGGCCCCGACTGGATTTGGGGCAAGGTTTTTATAGGAAAGCAACTGCCTTGAGCAAATACACAAGGAAGTTGAGTCAGTTCACAGATGTTCTGGCCGATAACCTCGTACTGGGCAGTTCCCGGCACGCCCAGGGGGAGAGGTCCAAAGGGCGAGGCATGCAGGCAGGCTCTGGTCAGCACGTCCGCAGTGAGTTGGCGCTGGCGGGAGAGTTTGGCGCCGGCGGGAGATTTGAATTTTGCGCCGGCGGGAACTTGGGCTTCACAGCGGGAACCTGGGTTCCACATTCCCCCCTTTTCTTTAGGCACACTCCAATCATGGAGTGTCAGTTACAGTTCTTGTGGTAAATTTCTGGGAGGATTGGAGTCAGTTCCTCAGCAGGGGTGTTCCTTCCAGGTGATTCCAGCAGTAGGGGACGTCTCTTCAGAATTCTAAAGACCTTGAGAGACCCAACCATTGCTGCTCTAATCCTGCCTCACTTTCTCATAAACCTATTTGAGAATTCAGACTGCTCTGGGGATAAGGGGCGATGATTCGATCTGGCTGCTTCCTGCTGAATCGGGGCGAAGAAAATAAGTGCAGTCTGATATCCTCATCTATGAAATGCTGGGATGGTCTTGAGGTCTTTTATAGATGGCCCTATTACTTTAAGGTCCATCTAAAGAGACAAAACACAGGTTAAACTTTCAAGGTCTACACAAGGATTAGACCATTGTAATTGGGAAGGCACATGAGATAAACCAAACAACATCAGCAGTCTTGCTGTGGGTATAAGCAAGCAGGAGTTAGTAAAAGAACACATCTGATTTCTGGATTGCTTGGGTCATACCCTTATATACTCTAAAGCTGATAGTCACAGAGAGTAGGGCCAAGGTAGGGCCAAGGCAATGTAGGCCATCACACTCACGATACTGAATACTGTCAAGGAAAGCAGCAGGAACAAGCTGGCGTCAAACACCACTCCAGTTTTCTTAATCTCTCTAGTAGAGGAGGTCAACAACCACGGAGCCCAAACCCCTGTGGCCGGGGTGGAGAGGGGTGCGGCAGGGGCAGAAGGGGTCTAGGCGGGCTCGACCCGGGGGCTCACGCCAGCCCGGGGCAAAATGTAAATTACCTAGGAAAGAATGTTTAGTACCTGTCCCTGGGCGTTACAGTGACCTTCCCCAGGGAACAGGCTTTAGGCCTGGACTGGGAAGAAACACCAAGACCTGACAATTTCTATGTTTTTTATTTCTCCTAAATAAAGCCATGTCTTTTCTCCAGAAAATGTTTCCTTGAGATAATATCTTATCAGGTTGGAATCTTATCCATCAGAATGGTTGGATAAGGATGCAGCATTTAGGGTCTTTAAACTGCAGACTTTTGTTACATGCTATCTGGCATTTTCTGTAATCCATGATTTTCTCTTCTAATACCTTTGGTGCGTCTAAAACCAGAGCCACGTGGATGACTTTATAACAGTGCTAAACTATTTTATTCTATTAAGCCTAATCCTTGAATATTCGGGCATTCAGGCATGTAAACAAAGGAATGCCTAAAAAGCATCACTATTAAGCATATAAGGAATCTCAGTAGTTACTTTGTGAGTGCAATGAGCCTGTCATTTTCTTGATCTTAAACATTTTAGTAAAATCAAAAGTTGACAAAAGCCTAGGAAGGAAGTTGAGCACTAGAATTTTGTGCTCCCTAGTCCATTAACATAGAAACAAAGAGGCTTCCCATTTGCATGTTAAACCCAAGGTTTCTCACGAGATGCTCAATCTGGCACTTTGGGCTTTCTTTTGCTGGATATCAGAGGCAAACTCCTTTTCCATCGGAGGGAAGCTATGAGATTCAGGCCATTGCATTGATCTCCACCGGGGTGTTCGACCCCTGGGCCCTGGGGTTCAGGGGGCAATCTTTCCTCCAGTGGAAATTCCCATGTTTGGGACATAGGCCATATGAAAGCTTTCTGTGCTCACAACAGTCTCAAAGCGCCCAGTCTGGTCATATTCGAAGCATCTTTTTCCACCTTTCCCCTGTCGGGAGGGGTCCTGGGTTGATCTGCTTGGGGTGCCTGTTTAACCTATCCCCTAAGGCAAATGTCAAGTTCTGATTCCTTTGCTTTCTGGTTCTTTCTCTTTCTTTTCTTTTTTATACTAAGTCCTAGGTCACCTGTCCTATTTTTAAAGTCCTAGGACAAACAGAAACAAAGGATTCTACCTCCAAGACAGAAATGAAAGCTTCCTGATGGTGCCAACCTCTCCCTTACAGATGATGGGGACCTATTTCCCTCAACAGATGAGAGCCCTGTTGTCCTCCACATGAGAGTTTACTTCCCCCTGACAGATGAGGACTTTGGCTGACATGGAAGCTAAATGAAATTCCTGTCTGTTTCACCTTAGTCTTGAGGGCATTGAGAGGCAAAGCTTTTCCTGAGTTACTAGCTGGTACTTTTGGTCCAGCTCTATAGTCTCTCAACTTTCTGGCATTTGTTTGTCTAGTTGGATGGTAGTATAACTTAAAGATCTTCCTGGGATCATCTCTTGTCTAAGATGTATACAGGGCATGTCTGAGAATATGCTATGACTTGACCCTCTTTTAGGTTGGTAGAACTAAGCATTCACAATTTCTAGATAGTCCCTGGACACAGGAAGGGGAAATCTCTCTCTTTTGGCTTCAATTAGTGAACCTGGACTTGAGGAAAGAACGCCGTGGCTTAGCAGAGTTCTGATAATCACTATATACACAGTGTTGTCAGCAAAGACATCGGTTGACACTGCCCATGGTGTGGTCCCGGGAGGCAAGCACTCCACCCAATGCCACCAGAGCCCCACCCGATGACACTAAAAGGGGAGAGTCCATGGTCCACACATGCCTGAAGCTTCCTGTATTCCCTACGCTATTTAAACAGCATAGTCATTGTCTCAGACTTGAAACACTTTTCTTCAGGGCAAACATTTTAGGAATTTCCTTTCATTGATTAACAAGAGCTAAAGTCACATTGATCCCCACTGTACTACATAGACCAAGAGCTAGAGTCACATTGATCCCCACCACACGACGCAGACAGACAAGGTTGGGAATCCCTCCAGGAGAGATCATTCAAGTACCAGTCTGGCCACACTCTTTGCAGAGTCATGGGTGATAACTTAGCCATAGTGGGTTCAGCGGTTTCGTGACTTGAGATCGGATTCTAATCCGATCCCACCCTAGACCTAGACCGTATGTTATCACCATGGAAATGCAGAACTGGCCCAATCGAATCCCGTGGCTTTAAGAGATGTTAGGGATCTCGCCGTGGGACTACAAACTCGAGCACAGAGGTGTTACA
Organism: Typhlomys cinereus; assembly: GCA_023101885.1. NCBI lineage: Eukaryota > Metazoa > Chordata > Mammalia > Rodentia > Platacanthomyidae > Typhlomys > Typhlomys cinereus. Next base: position 3,771,222 of record JALPQD010000206.1, read on the forward strand.
GGTTTCCCACCTCAGGCCGACATTCACTCACACATTCATACAGAGGTTAAATCATTCCCTCCCCCATTTGCAGGTGCCCTTTTCCTCCCCCTCCAAGAGAGGCCTGCTCCAAAAAGTGAGCAGAGGTTGGTTTAGCACAGTCTCTTTTACCGTAAAGTCCAAGATTTAGAGAAACTCCCTAGTTGGCCTTGAGTCTGTTCCAAGCGGCAGCTGAGGCAGGGCCTCAGTTTCTCCTGCTGGCCACCTCCCTGGGGGCAGGAGGGCCCTGGTCTCAGACTTCTCATTTATGACCCCACTGTTAAGATTCCTACTGTCCTTGAAAAGTTGGGATTTTAGAAGTAACCAATTTTCTGCTTTAAACAGACAACTGAAATACATTTGAATACATGAAGCTTAATTCTTAATTTCTAATTTCTGAGGCTCAATATCTTTTGTTTATAACATGGAAGAAACATAACAAATAATATTTTCTTTAACCATCATCTCTTATTTTCAGTCTTCTCATAACTCTAACATTCCACAAATCTTCATGACATACTTTAACATTTTTTTAAGTAACCAACTCATAAACCTCTTGCACATCTAACTACCATACATATTTCTTTCATACTTGAAGGTTTTCTGTTGTTTACCCTTTAAAAAATGTCCTTTAAAAGAGGCAATAACAGTAGACCTCATCTTAAAATCATTATATCCCAATTAAGTTAGCAAGATTGTAACAGAACACAGGAGTACACCTGGAAACAGGAAATTAGCATAGATACCAGGAGAATGAAGAAATTCCAATGAATTTCTCAGAAATATGTTGGTATTACATATGGAAAAACAAACTTTTAAAGGAATTAGAAAAGTGATGTTATTAGATCCTAGGTAAAAACACAATATCATCTTTTGTGAAGCTTCATAGAAATCAAGATAAAACAAAATATTTTAGTCAGTACGTACTCAGGCCTTTTATGTTGTTCTTAAGTGTGCACGTGCATTTAATTGAGCATGCCAAATAATAAAAAGTCAAAAAACCAAGATGTAATTATAGCGCGCAATAATTTGAAATGGCCATAGCTGTGTTATTTTGAAACATAAAACACACATATTATGGAAAATCCAGATAACTAAGCACATCAAAACACTTAAAGTAACTCTTAAAATGAGATCATCATAAACACAGCACAAAAAAACGACAGACAGTTCCCCATCTTCCCTAGTCAGATTCTTCCTCCAGGGTTAGCACTTGAGAGGAGTTACCTGGCAGGCATTTGTGGAACGGGGGCTTCTTGGGGCAGTCCCTAGCCCAATGCCCCTTTTCTCTAAAATAGCGGCATTGGTCTCGGTCAGCTCTCTTGTCACCTTTATTGTTCAGGTATCCCTTTCTCTCTTCCTGCCTGTTTTGCCCGTCCTGCTTGTCCTGTACTATTGTAGCCAGGATTTGAGTAAGCCTCCGTTCATTCCTTCCTTCCCTAACATCCATCCGATGGTTGATAATCAAGTCAAGGGGCGTTGATCGAGTCTGTCCCCATTATATATTGAATTTCTTGAACACAGAAATACCCCAGAAACACAGAGAATGACACAAAGACGAACCCAACAAATATTTCACAAAGACGAACCCAACACATATTTGCAGCACCCGGTCCTTAAGCGCTCGCTCGAGCGGTTTCTCTCCTGGGAAGAAAGTGAAAGTAAAAGAAGCCGGCAACAGAGGAGTTCGGAGGCCCGCTGCAGTTCGGGTACGTCCTCCTTCTCCAAAAAGTCTCACCATGAGCCCAGTTGGGAATACCATCCAACTGCGGCTTACTCGACAGGGTTGGGTTCAATTGGGAATACCGTCCAATTGCCCAAGCCTTATGGGGGAGTTCAGCTGGGAATACCGTCCAACTGAGCCCAGTTGGGAATACCATCCAACTGCGGCTTACCCCCTGCTGCCCCCAGGGGTCGGACCGTCGTCCTTGCCCCCCTGCGAGGTCTCGGACACGTCTATCCACCTCTTGACGGGTACAGCCCCAATTTCATCCCACCTAGGTGGCCTGGAAATGAAACTGACACGAGAGACCACAGACACAATGCACAAGACACAGGACAATTCAGGAGCTCCACTTACCTCCAACCCTGGTCGTCAGCTCCTCCGAGTTGGGTCAGGGGCATCCCGGATGAGCCCCCATATGTTGGAACCGAAGTTCCTTTCGGGCCCCTTACCCAGACCCCGAAGGAGACACGAGAACCACTAGGTTGCTGTAAGGACAAGAGGCAAGATTTATTAAACTGGCGCGTGCCAGGACCGTCTCCCTGCTCAGGCAAAAGAGAACGGCCCCGACTGGATTTGGGGCAAGGTTTTTATAGGAAAGCAACTGCCTTGAGCAAATACACAAGGAAGTTGAGTCAGTTCACAGATGTTCTGGCCGATAACCTCGTACTGGGCAGTTCCCGGCACGCCCAGGGGGAGAGGTCCAAAGGGCGAGGCATGCAGGCAGGCTCTGGTCAGCACGTCCGCAGTGAGTTGGCGCTGGCGGGAGAGTTTGGCGCCGGCGGGAGATTTGAATTTTGCGCAGGCGGGAACTTGGGCTTCACAGCGGGAACCTGGGTTCCACATATGGCACTTAATTTTCTGGGTTTGGGATACTTCACTTAATATAATTGTTTCTAATGACATCCATTTCCCGGCAAATTCCAGTAATTCATCATTTTTGATGGCTGAGTAGTACTCCATTGTATAGTTGTACCACAGTTGCCTTATCCACTGGTCAACTGTTGGACATTTGGGTTGATTCCATGTCTTCGCTATTGTAAACAGTGCTGCTATGAACATGGTTGTGCTTGTGCTATCGAGGTGAACCTCTGCTGTATGGGGGGTTATACCCAAAAGTGGAATCACAGGGTCATATGGCATTTCAATCTTTAATTTCTTTAAGAATCTCCAGACGGCTCGCCAGAGTGGCTGTATGAGCCTGCACTCCCACCAGCAATTGTCTGGGCCCATAACCAGCATGAACCCGAACCTACAACGTGGGAATCTGAAGTGGGAGCGGAAGGAATTAAAAGTTTCAGACTTGGTCAGAGGGGATCTTGGATGTCCACCATCATCCAAGCCAACTTTATTGAAAAATTACAGGTTTTTACAATCAAGAAGCAGGGGCAAATTCTTTACAGGACTATGTAAAATGCATGCATTTTGGTTAACAAAAGACAGGAGTGACACCCAGTTGCCTTGGGGCAGACATATTGTCAGATATGCTAAACATGCATGCCACCTTGTTGCTAGAAGGGAATGGACAATGGTCCCTGTATTAACATCTCTTTTGATAGGCAGGAAAGAACTGATAGGGAGAGAGAACAGCCCAGCCAGTTTCTTAGAGAAACAAAAGCTTTCCAAAGGACCTGGAGTTTTCTCAACTTCCAAGGAGGGAGCTCAACCTATCATTGTCTTGTAGACAAGAAGCAAACTCAACCACCCAAGGGAGGAGTCACTCAATGGCCTGTTCAGTTGCTAATGTATCATCCACAGTGCAGGCTTCTGGGCCTAGCACCCCCACAGTTCCTCCTTGTTTTTATTATTAAAAAAATAGACCTAGTTTCAATATTAAGGAAGCCAATATTACAAAAGGCAAACAAATGAATTCCTAAATAGCAACAAGTGTCAAGCCAGTTAGATCTTTTTTGGAGTTTTAAAATTACATGTTATTTAAATGAGTCTGAATTCTGTCCCAGACATAAATCCTATCTCAGTACCAATACTGACTTATTTACGTTTAGGAGAAGCACAATTAACAATAAAACAATAGATACATTTGGTGGGATAAATGCAAGCAAAAGTCAACAGACAATTTTACATTTTTAGGAACCAAAAGTAAAACATGGTGAGTACACAATAGTGATTTTTAAATAGACAATAAAGTCCTTTTGCATATGGTGAGTAGAGTTAACTTTCAAAGTCCATTTTATGAAAGACTCTCACAGTCAGTCCAAACAGAGGTCAAAAATCCATCATAGAAGTAAATATTTTGTGTCCAGGCATTGATCATATAAGAAAGTCTGACACTGAAGTCTAGAATGTTGAAGAATAGAGCAGCACAAGAATAGCCAAGGGATGCCTGGGGGTCACTGGTTGTTGAGACTCTTGGATTAGTCTGGCTCCTTTACACATCAGAGCATCTATTTGGCTCTAGGTCAGGATCTGGCTCCTCAAGTTGTTCTGCATCGATGCCAGCTCCTTTTTTTTTGTAGGCTGAGAGCTGTGATCTTGTCAGGGAAGCTCTCCATGATTTTCTATCAGGCAGACCAAATGCTTGGGAATCCACCTGTTGATGGAGAAACACAAAGAAACCCGTGACTCCAGCGGAGCTCTGAGTCTGGTTAGAACAGTGTGTGTCAAGGTGTTCTGCCATTATAAACCCATTTTTAACTGTATTTCTTTTTTTTTTTAAATATAAAATGGAGGAAGGAATTAAATGAGGTGTATCTGAGGAAGTCCTTTCCCCCTCTTAAATTTATAAAATACCATTTAATCATGTCATTAGCACATTTAACAACAGTAATTATAATTAATAAAAGAAAAATTTGTCCTATGATAGTGTAGGTTACTATCTAGGAGAGGTTTTGAAAAATATAAGATCGATTTTCTCTAAAATCAATCTTAAATAGTCTGTTAGTAGGGGGTCTCAAACCTCTGTTGGAATCTCAACAACAGTTTGTTTAAGTATCAACAAGACTTTGGAGGCAAGGCCTGTACTACCAGGAGTGGTCCTGGTGACATTTGATATGTATCTTAGTCCTCTGAGGAATTACATAGAGGGACTTTAATGTTTTATTTTTTGTGCCATAATTATAGCATACGTTTTTAGTACTATAAACTTTATCTTTAAAAGAAATAAAGAATTGAGCTTTTTAGGCAATTGTGTAGACAATAACATTTATAAATGTATACTTTGAAATCTGAGATATCATAGCTCTTAATTTACTTATTTACTTTAGCATCAGGTAACCATAAAATTTATCTTTAAAATATGAATCTTATAAACACAAAACATTAAATCAAAGATAAACAAATTTAAATCTCATTTTGAAATGGAAATGTTAAATTTGTAAAACTTTTACTTGTAGTACTATAATATCTTTTAGAGCCAAATATATAGCTATAACACAATTTAGTAAAAGTTTTTTTTTTTTTTTTTTTTTTTTTTTTTTTTTTTTGTAGAGACCAGGACATTATCAAATATGGAATAAACGAGTAGCACAAAGTCACAGGAGAATGCCTGTGTATTTGTTTAGATAAGTAACCTTTAAAAAATAAAATCTCAGCAGCTATCAATACTGAGTAGAACCTTTACCAAATCCATGAGCTATATTGTTGTAGTATAGAGCCTTAAGTCTATTAATTTGTTTTTTAGTCTTTTAACTTTTGTTGTAAGAAGTCTCTAATATCTATAGGTTATCTTCAAAAACTTTTCTTTTAAAGTTTTGAAGTATCTCAAAAACTTATTAACCAATATTATAATTTTGTATAGGAAACAGCCTCATGCCAAATGTTACAGGACTCATGAAAAGCGGGCAACTAGAAAGAACCCATGGAATCTGTGAGAAACAGGCATGGAACTAGAAATGGCACTAGAATGCCACCAGGGGCTACTGCAAGGATCCTTAGGAGGGCAAGCCTTGGACACTGACTTTTTTCTCATAGGTTACCTCCCATTGGGCCTAACCCAGTAGCTCTGAGGCCCAGGTGGAGTTAGAGGAGAGCTCATCTCCATAATCTCTTCATAGGGAAATTGACCTTATCTCTGGGAGGATTGGAGTCAGTTCCTCCTCAGGGGTTTCCTTTAGGGTGTTTCTAGCCTCTAGCTGTGGGGGATGGCCTTAAGGAATCCAAAGACCTTCAAAAACCTTGAGAACCATCCCAGCATAGTTGTTCTAGACCTGTCTATTGTACCCCTTAACTTTCGGAGGACCCAAATTGCTCAAGGGAAGAGGGGCAACTATCACTCTGGCTACTTCCTGTTGAGCATAGATGACTTTATTACCTCAAGGTCCATTTAAAAGAGACAAAATACAGATAAATTGAGCTCCAAGATCTACACAAGAATTAAACCATTATAACTGAGGAGGCATAATGGATAAACCAAATAAGCTTAGCACTCTTACTGTGGATACAAGCAAGAGTTAGTAAAGAACACATGTTTGTAAGGTATAAAAGCCAAGAGCTGTAAATGGTCTATATTGGAGACTTTTCTCCTCTGGCTATTGTAAATCTCCAAGATCTCATTTTAAAACCTGTCCAAAACCAAGCGAACCATCTGATTCTTTGTACAGAAGAATCTGAATTAGTCCTCCTTAGGACACTCCTCAGATCTAAGTAAAAGCCAGCATTCTGACTGAAGTGCAGGCTTGAATTCTTGTTCCACCTTAGCAGGCATACACATGGGAGCATGTAATTAGAAAGCAGATTTGTCCCAAAAAGGGAGCACATACATACCAGGAGAAGGAATAAATTCCAATGAACTTTTTAGATGAAATTATATTTTCCTGGTTGCTAGATTTGATGGGATAAAATTCTATAAAAGAAGTCAGAGGGGTGAGCAAGTTCTATCAAGCAATATCATAGTGACTTTGTCATTTTGGGAACACATAGAAAAGCCTTTAGGAACACAATGACATTTTCTTTTGTAGTCCTATTAAAAGTCAAAACCGAGCGATAAAATTTTATGAAAGAAAACTTACAATTTGTCAGAAAAACAATTGTGATCGATATAAAATAACTAGTTAAGGCCTTAGATGTTACCAAAATTATTTGTTCTTATTTAAGTATGGATACATGTATTTAAAAATGGCATGCCAAAATTTAAGTATTAGCGCGCAACATGAATAAAAAGATTGAATGGCCATAAATACGTTGAACACAAGACAGACATACCACATATAAACACAGAACACATAAACATACAAACACATTAATAACATACGATTTACCATCAACTGTCTTAAAATTATCCTTGAAAGCTTTAAAGGCAGATTAACATTTAAAGTCCAGCAGTTTAGTGTAATTATAAAAACCATTATTGAAAGCAGTTAAACCTTAAAATTTAGTACCAAAAACAAATTATTATTTAAGAAACCTCACCTTAGCAACAGATGAATTAGTTGCCTGATTTTTATTTCTCCAAAAATCAATTTGTTAACATTCTCACAAGTGTCATTTGCATTTTCAAAGGCCAATAGTTTTGTATTTTTGCTTTCTTACTTGAGATCTTCCTGCCCATAGCCACAGAAGTGGAGGTTTTTTAGTTTTTCTGGAGCGGCAGCTGTTTTAAGGATCTCAGATTTTTTTTTTCTTTTTATCGTAACTTAAGGATTATATCCGGAGGAACATTTTCTTGTCCTCTTAATTTTCACTGATCTATATGAACCCAAATTCTAAGATTTAATCTCTCTTCAATAAAAGAGGCCTGTAATTCCATAACAAGATTTAAAAACTTAGTAATTGTTTTTTGTCTATCTTTATCTTTTCTGCTTTTAGTATTTGTTCCAAGACATCAACAAAACTATTTCTCTCCTTTATAAGCCTGTCCCATTTTACTTGACTTTCTTTAACCTCTGATTGATGCTTAGGTCTAAACAACTCTCTAAACAACTTTCTTACATATGCCTGCTAAATTCCCGAAGTTCTTTACCTTTAATACTGAGTTAACTCCCCCGTACTTCAGCCCAACTTAGGGCGCATTTGTCCGGGCCCACGAACCAGCATGAACCCGAATCTACAAACGTGGGAATCTGAAGTGGGCGGAAGGAATTAAAAGTTTCAGGCTTGGGTCAGAGGGGGTCTTGGATGTCCACCATCATCCAAGCCAACTTTATTGAAAAGTACAGGGTTTTTATAATCAAGAAGCAGGGGCAAATTCTTTACAGGACTATGTAAAATGCATGCATTTTGGTTAACAAAAAGACAGGAGTGACACCCAATTGCCTTGGGGCAGACATATTGTCAGGTATGCTAAACATGCATGCCACCTTGTTGCTAGAAGGGAATGGACAATGGTCCCTGTATTAACATCTCTTTTGATAGGCAGGAAAGAACTGATAGGGAGAGAGAACAGCCCAGCCAGTTTCTTAGAGAAACAAAAGCTTTCCAAAGGACCTGGGAGTTTTCTCAACTTCCAAGGAGGGAGCTCAACCTATCATTGTCTTGTAGACAAGAGGCAAACTCAACCACCCAAGGGAGGAGTCACTCAATGGCCTGTTCATTGCTAATGTATCATCCAGTGCAGGCTTCTGGGCCTAGCACCCCACATTCCTCCTTGTTTTTTATTAAAAAAAATAGACCTAGTTTCAATATTAAGGAAGCCAATATTACAAAAGGCAAACAAATGATCCCAATAGCAACAAGTGTCAAGCCAGTTAGATCTTTTTTGGAGTTTTAAAATTACATGTTATTTAAATGAGTCTGAATTCTGTCCCAGAATAAATCCTATCTCAGTACCAATACGACTTATTTACGTTTAGGAGAAGCACAATTAACAATAAACATAGATACATTTGGTGGGATAAATGCAAGCAAAGTCAACAGACAATTTTACATTTTTAGGAACCAAAAGTAAAAATGGTGAGTACACAATAGTGATTTTTAAATTAGACAATAAAGTCCTTTTGCATATGGTGAGTAGAGTTAACTTTCAAAGTCCATTTATGAAAGACTCTCACAGTCAGTCCAAACAGAGGTCAAAAAATCCATCATAGAAGTAATATTTTGTGTCCAGGCATTGATCATATAAGAAAGTCTGACACTGAAGTCTAGAATGTGTGAAGAATAGAGCAAGCACAAGAATAGCCAAGGGATGCCTGGGGGTCACTGGTTGTTGAGACTCTTGGATTAGTCTGGTCCTTTACACATCAGAGCATCTATTGGCTCTAGGTCAGGATCTGGCTCCTCAAGTTGTGCATCGATGCCAGCTCCTTTTTTTTTGTAGCTGAGAGCTGTGATCTTGTCAGGGAAGCTCTCCATGATTTTCTATCGGCAGACCAAATGCTTGGGAATCCACCTGTTGATGGAGAAACACAAAGAAACCCGTGACTCCAGCGGAGCTCTGAGTCGGTTAGAACAGGTGTGTGTCAAAGGTGTTCTGCCATTATAAACCCATTTTTAACTGTTATTTTCTTTTTTTTTTTAAATATAAAGGAGGAAGGAGGAATTAAAATGAGGTGTATCTGAGGAAGTCCTTTCCCCCTCTTAAATTTTAAAATACCATTTAATCATGTCATAGCACATTTAACAACGTAATTATAATTAATAAAAGAAAAATTTGTCCTATGATAGTATAGGTTACTATCTAGGAGAGGTTTTGAAAATAAAGATCGATTTTCTCTAAAATCAATCTTAAATAGTCTGTTAGTAGGGGGTCTCAAACCTCTGTTGGAATCTCAACAACAGTTTGTTTAAGTATCAACAAGACTTTGGAGGCAGGCCTGTACTACCAGAGTGGTCCTGGTGACATTTGATATGTATCTTAGTCCTCTGAGGAATTACATAGAGGGACTTAATGTTTTATTTTTGTGTCTAATTATAGCATAACGTTTTAGTAACTATAAACTTTATCTTTAAAAGAAATAAAGAATTGAGCTTTTTAGGCAATTGTGTAGTAGACAATAAACATTATAAATGTATACTTTGAAATCTGAGATATCATAGCTCTTAATTTACTTATTACTTTAGCATCAGGTAACCATAAATTTAATCTTTAAAATATGAATCTTATAAACACAAAAACATTAAATCAAAGATAAACAAATTTAAATTCCATTTGAAATGGAAATGTTAATTTATAAAACTTTTAATTGTAGTACTATAATATCTTTTAGAGCCAAATATATAGCTATAACACAATTAGTAAAAGTTTTTTTTTTTTTTTTTTTTTTTTTGTAGAGACCAGGACATTATCAAATATGGAATAACGAGCGACAAAGTCACAGGAGAATGCCTGTGTATTTGTTTAGATAAGTAACCTTTAAAAAATAAAATCTCAGCAGCTATCAATACTGAGTAGAACCTTTACCAATCCATGAGCTATATTGTTGTAGTATAGAGCCTTTAAGTCTATTAATTTGTTTTTTAGTCTTTTAACTTTTGTTGTAAGAAAGTCTCTAATATCTATAGGTTATCTTCAAAAACTTTTCTTTTAAAAGTTTTGAAGTATCTCAAAAACTTATTAACCAATATTATAATTTTGTTATAGGAAACAGCCTCATGCCAAATGTTACAGGACTCATGAAAAGCGGGCAACTAGAAAGAACCCATGGAATCTGTGAGAAACAGGCATGGAACTAGAAATGGCACTAGAATGCCACCAGGGGCTACTGCAAGGATCCTTAGGAGGGCAAGCCTTGGACACTGACTTTTTTCTCATAGGTTACCTCCCATTGGGCCTAACCCAGTAGCTCTGAGGCCCAGGTGGAGTTAGAGGAGAGCTCATCTCCATAATCTCTTCATAGGGAAATTGACCTTATCTCTGGGAGGATTGGAGTCAGTTCCTCCTCAGGGGTTTTCCTTTAGGGTGTTTCTAGCCTCTAGCTGTGGGGGATGGTCTTAAGGAATCCAAAGACCTTCAAAAACCTTGAGAACCATCCCAGCATAGTTGTTCTAGACCTGTCTATTGTACCCCTTAACTTTCGGAGGACCCAAATTGCTCAAGGGAAGAGGGGCAACTATCACTCTGGCTACTTCCTGTTGAGCATAGATGACTTTATTACCTCAAGGTCCATTTAAAAGAGACAAAATACAGATAAATTGAGCTCCAAGATCTACACAAGAATTAAACCATTATAACTGAGGAGGCATAATGGATAAACCAAATAAGCTTAGCACTCTTACTGTGGATACAAGCAAGAGTTAGTAAAGAACACATGTTTGTAAGGTATAAAAGCCAAGAGCTGTAAATGGTCTATATATTGGAGACTTTTCTCCTCTGGCTATTGTAATCTCCAAGATCTCATTTTAAAACCTGTCCAAAACCAAGCGAACCATCTGATTCTTTGTACAGAAGAATCTGAATTAGTCCTCCTTAGGACCACTCCTCAGATCTAAGTAAAAAGCCAGCATTCTGACTGAAGTGCAGGCTTGAATTCTTGTTCCACCTTAGCAGGCATACACATGGGAGCATGTAATTAGAAAGCAGATTTGTCCCCAAAAAGGGAGCACATACATACCAGGAGAAGGAATAAATTCCAATGAACTTTTTAGATGAAATTATATTTTCCTGGTTGCTAGATTTGATGGATAAAATTCTATAAAAGAAGTCAGAGGGGTGAGCAAGTTCTATCAAGCAATATCATAGTGACTTTGTCATTTTGGGAACACATAGAAAAGCCTTTAGGAACACAATGACATTTTCTTTTGTAGTCCTATTAAAAGTCAAAACCGAGCGATAAAATTTTACATGAAAGAAAACTTACAATTTGTCAGAAAAACAATTGTGATCGATATAAAATATAACTAGTTAAGGCCTTAGATGTTACCAAAATTATTTGTTCTTATTTAAGTATGGATACATGTATTTAAAAATGGCATGCCAAAATTTAAGTATTAGCGCGCAACATGAATAAAAAGGATTGAAATGGCCATAAATATGTTGAACACAAGACATACCACATATAAACACAGAACACATAAACATACAAACACATTAATAACATACGATTTACCATCAACTGTCTTAAAATTATCCTTGAAAGCTTTAAAGGCAGATTAACATTTAAAGTCCAGCAGTTTAGTGTAATTATAAAAACCATTATTGAAAGCAGTTTAAACCTTAAAATTTAGTACCAAAAACAAATTATTATTTAAGAAACCTCACCTTAGCAACAGATGAATTAGTTGCCTGATTTTTATTTCTCCAAAAATCAATTTGTTAACATTCTCACAAGTGTCATTTGCATTTTCAAAGGCCAATAGTTTTGTATTTTTGCTTTCTTACTTGAGATCTTCCTGCCCATAGCCACAGAAGTGGAGGTTTTTTAGTTTTTCTGGAGCAGCAGCTGTTTTAAGGATCTCAGATTTTTTTTCTTTTTTATCGTAACTTAAGGATTATATCCGGAGGAACATTTTCTTGTCCTCTTAATTTTCACTGATCTATATGAACCCAAATTCTAAGATTTAATCTCTCTTCAATAAAAGAGGCCTGTATTCCATAACAAGATTTAAAACACTTAGTAATTGTTTTTTGTCTATCTTTATCTTTTCTGCTTTTAGTATTTGTTCCAAGACATCAACAAAACTATTTCTCTCCTTTATATAAGCCTGTCCCATTTTACTTGACTTTCTTTAACCTCTGATTGATGCTTAGGTCTAAACAACTCTCTAAACAACTTTCTTACATATGCCTGCTAAATTCCCCGAAGTTCTTTACCTTTAATACTGAGTTAACTCCCCCGTACTTCAGCCCAACTTAGGGCGCAATTTGTCCGGGCCCACGAACCAGCATGAACCCGAATCTACAAACGTGGGAATCTGAAGTGGGAGCGGAAGGAATTAAAAGTTTCAGGCTTGGGTCAGAGGGGGTCTTGGATGTCCACCATCATCGAAGCCAACCTTATTGAAAAAGTACAGGGTTTTTATAATCAAGAAGCAGGGGCAAATTCTTTACAAGACTATGTAAAATGCATGCATTTTGGTTAACAAAAAGACAGGAGTGACACCCAATTGCCTTGGGGCAGACATATTGTCAGGTATGCTAAACATGCATGCCACCTTGTTGCTAGAAGGGAATGGACAATGGTCCCTGTATTAACATCTCTTTTGATAGGCAGGAAAGAACTGATAGGGAGAGAGAACAGCCCAGCCAGTTTCTTAGAGAAACAAAAGCTTTCCAAAGGACCTGGGAGTTTTCTCAACTTTCAAGGAGGGAGCTCAACCTATCATTGTCTTGTAGACAAGAGGCAAACTCAACCACCCAAGGGAGGAGTCAATCAATGGCCTGTTCAGTTGCTAATGTATCATCCAGAGTGCAGGCTTCTGGACCTAGGAACCCCCACAAGCAATGTACCAGAGTTCCCCTCTCTCCACATCCTATCCAGCATTTTTTGTTGTTTGTGTTTTGGATTTTTGCCATCCTGACCAGGGTGAGATGATATCTCAGGGAAGTTTTGATTTGCATTTCCCTAATGGGTAAGGGAGTGGAGCATTTTTTCAGATATTTGTTAGACATTTTAATTTCATCCATAGTAAAGTTTCTTTTAAGTTCCAGGGCCCATTTTTTAATTGGGCCATTAATTTCCTTGGTGTTTAGTTTTCTAAGTTCTTTGTGCACTCTGGACAGTAGAGCTCTATCATATATGTGGTTAGTGAAGATTTTCGTGACAAGTACGGGTCCAGCTTTAATCTTCTGCATGTGGAGATCCAGTTTTGCCAGCACCATTTGTTGAAGATGCTGTTCTATTTCCATTGGATTCTTTGGGCCCCTTTGTCAAAGACCAAATGGCTGTAATTTTGTGGGCTTATATCTGGGTCTTCAATCCTTATCCATTGATCTGTGTGTCTGTTTTGGAGCCAGTACCAGGTTGTTTTTTATAACTATGGATTTGTAATATAGACTAAGGTTCAGTATGGTAATACCTCCAGCAGTATTTTTGTTACTCAGGATTGTCTTTGCTATCCTGGGTCTTTTGTGTCTCCATATGAATTTTGAGATTGTTTGGTCAACTTCTTTAAAGAATTGCTTTGGGAATTTAATTGGTATAGCATTGAATCTGTATATTGCCTTTGGTAGGATGTTCATTTTTACGATGTTGATTCTTCCAATCCAGGAACATGGGAGGTCTTTCCACCTTCTGGTGTCTTCTGCAATTTCTTTCTTGAGGGTTTTAAAGTTTTCATTGTAAAGGTCTTTTACCTCCTTGGTTAGGTTTATACCAAGGTATTTCATTTTTTTAGGGGCTATAGTGAATGGGATGGTTTCTCTCAAGGCTTTTTCACTTCTTTCATTCTGGGCATATGGGAAGGCCTCTGATTTTTGCACATTTATTTTGTATCCTGCCACCCTGCTGAACTTCTCAATTAGTTCCCGGAGCTTCCTGGTGGAGTTTTTGGGATCACTCAGGTATAAGATCATGTCATCTGCAAATAGGGATAGTTTGACTTCTTCCTTGCTGATTTGAATCCCTCTTATGCCCTTTCTTGTCTTATGGCTTCAGCTAAGACTTCAAGTACAATATTGAATAGAAGTGGTGAGAGTGGACAGCCTTTTCTATTTCCTGATCGAAGTGGGAATGCTTCCAATTGTTCCCCATCATACGTTGTAACTTTTGATGTTCAGGAGTAAATCACACTGGTTCTGTGACGTTTTCATGGAATATGTTCAAGCAGGCCTTGATTTTCCAAAATGATGAGCCAAGTGAGGAGGACTGAGAGTCAAATTTTGGAAGTGCACTTCTTGGGGATAAGTATCCTACAGAAGATTCTATACTGTAACACTTTGTGTTCAGGACAGGATATTACTTCTTTTGCGACATTTGAATATAACATGTTCACGCAAGCCATGATTTTCCAAAATAGTGAACCAAGTGAGGAGGGTTCAGAGTCAAATATTGCACGTGCACTTCTTACCGGTAAGTGTCCTACGGAAGTTCCTATACTGTAACTCTTTGTGTTCAGGAGAAAATAAGAGTTGTTGTGCCACATTTCCATGGAACATATTGAAGCTGGCCATGATTTTTTCAAAATAGTTAAACAAATGAGGATGACTCAGAGTCAAATGTTGCAAGAGCACTTCGTTGGGATACATATCCCACAGAAGTTTCTATATTGTAACTCTTTGTGATCCGGGGAAAGTCACCCGTGTTGTGCGACAGTCAATGAAACATTTACACGCAAGTCATGATATTCCAAAATAGTGAACCAAGAGAGAAGGACTCAGAGTCAAATGTTACAAGTGCTCTTCTTCTTTGCAGTAAGTATCACACCAAAGTTTCTATACTGTCACTCTTGGTGTTCAGGAGAGTATCACACTTGTTTTGCATGTTTCCCTGGAACATGTTCACGCAGTCTATGATTTTGTAAAATAATGAAGCAAGTGAAGAGGACTCAGAGTCAAATGTTGGAAGTGCACTTTTTAGTGGTAGGTGTCCTACAGAAGTTTTGATACTGTACCTCTTTGTGTTCTGCAGAAAATCAAACTTGTTTTGCAACATTTCCAAGGAACCTATTCATGCAGGAGACGATTTCCAAAATTGTGAACCCAGTGCGGAGGATTCAGAATGAAATGTAGGAAGTGCCCTTCCTGGGGATAAATATCCTAGAGAAGTTTCTACACTTTAACATTTGTGTTCCGGAGAAAATCATACTTGTTTTGTGACATTTCCATGGCACATGTTCACAGAGGCCATGATTTTACAAAATAGTGAACCAAATGAGCAGGGCTCTGACTCAAATGTTGCAAGTGCACTTCTTTAGGATAAGTGTCATAAAGAAGTTTCTATACTGTAACTCTTTGTGTTCAGGAGGAATTCACATTTGTTGTAAGACTTTTCCATGAAACATGTTCCTGCATGTCATTCCCTTCCAAAATCGTGAATCAAGTGAAGAGGACTCACAGTCATATGTAGCATGTGCACTTCTTTGGGACAAGTAACCTACTCAAGTTTCTACACGGTAAAACATTGTGTTCTGGAGAAAACAACATTCGTTTTGTGCTGATTCTACCAACAACGTTCAGGCCTGTAATGAGCTTGAAAATAGTGACCAAGTGAGGAAGCATCAAATTCACACGTTTCACTTCCACTTCTCAGTGATAAGAATCCTGTAGATGTTCATACGTTGTAACTTTTTATGTTCAAGAAGAAATCACACTGGTTTTGTGATGTTTTCATGGAATATGTTCACGCAGGCCTTGATTTTCCAAAATGGTGAACCAAGTGAGGAGGACTGAGAGTCAAATGTTGGAAGTGCACTTCTTAGGGATACGTATCCTACAGAAGAATCTATACTGGAACACTTTGTGTTCAGGAGAAGATCATATATGTTTTGTGACACTTGCATATAACATGTTCACGCAGGCCATGATTTTCCAAAATACTGAACCAAGTGTTGAGGGTTGAGAGTCAAATATTGCACGTGCACTTCTTAACGTTAAGTGTCCTACGGAAGTGCCTACACTGTAACTCTTTGTCTTCAGGAGAAAATAACAGTTGTTGTACAACATTTCCATGGAATATATTGAAGCAGGCCATGATTTTTCCAAAATAGTTAACCAAGTGAGGATGACTCACAGTCAAATGTTGCAAGTGCACTTCGTTGGGATACATATCCTACAGAAGTTTCTATACTGTAACTCTTTGTGATCAGGAGAAAGTCACGCAAGCGATGATATTCCAAAACCGTGAACCAAGAGAGAAGGACTCAGAATCAAATGTTGCAAGTGCTCTTCTTGTTAGCGGTACGTATCCCACCAAAGTTTCTACACTGTCATTCTTTGTGTACAGGAGAATATCACACTTGTTTTGCAATTTTTCCCTGGAACATGTTCACGCAGGCTATGATTTTCCACAATACTGAACCAAGTGAGGAGGATTCAGGGTCAAATGCTGGAAGTGCACTTCTTAGGGATGAGTATCCTAGAGAGGTTTCTACACTGTAACATTTGTGTTCAGGAGAAAATAATACTTGTTTTGTGACATTTGAGTGGTATACGTTCACACAGGCCATGATTTTACAAAATAGTGAACCAAATGAGCAGGACTCTGAGTGAAATGTTACAAGTGCACTTCTTTAGGATAAGTGTCGTACAGAAGTTTCTATACTGTAACTCTTTGTGTTGAGGAAGAAATCACACTTGTTGTATGACTTTTCCATGAAACTTGTTCACACATGTCTTTCCCTTCCAAAATCGTGAGCCAAGTGAAGAGGACTCAGAGTCATATGTAGCATGTGCACTTCTTTGGGATAAGTATCCTACACAGGTTTCTAGACGGTAAAACTCTGTGTTCTGGAGAAAACAACATTCGTTTGGTGCTGATTCTTCCAACTATGTTCAGACCTGTAATGAGCTTGAAAACAGTGACCAAGTGAGTAAGCATCAAATTCACATCTTTTACTTTCACTTCTTTGTGATAAGAATCCTGTAGATGTTCATACATTGTAACTTTTTATGTTCAGGAGAAAATCACCTTGGTTTTGTGACGTTTTCATGGAATATGTTCACGCAGGCCTTGATTTTTCAAAATGGTGAACCAAGTGAGGAGGACTGAGAGTCAAATGTTGGAAGTGCACTTTTTTTTTTAAATGATCTGATATTTATTTTAAAGTTTTCCATAACATTACACAGTCGACTAAAATGCAAAATGTAATCAGTTTTTGTTCTACACAATAAAAATAACTAGCCACAATGTATGTATTTTCTCTGAATTGATTAACTATTTTTATATCACATATATACCACATAATGAATCTTGAATCAGTTAAGTTCAGGATAATCCAATCAGTCTGAAATTACAGTAGCAAAATGCACAGGATCAGTAAAGTGTAATAATGTCTTTCAAGAGTTATTTTGTGAAAGTTAATATTACGTATACATATACACCTGCAAAGCTTATATAGATATGTATTTGCATGCCTTATATATTTATATGCACTATATATGTATGCGTGTATAACCCATTAGCATGATTTTTCTCTGTAATTTTCTCTTGAAAATACTATGTACAATATTATAAATAACAGCAAACCTGATATAAAGAAACTATTTCAATAAGTTCAATACTCAAGAAAAAGAAGCAGATGGATGAAGATTTCAGAATTCAAAAACAGGTTCTAAGGATCAGTGGGTATAGTTAAAACATAAAGAGAAGAATATATATTAGGGGCTGGAGAGATGGCTCCAGGGTTGAGACTCTCTTTCTTCTCATAAACAGAAGGTCCTGAGTTCAGATTCCAGGACCCACATAAAGATGCCAGGCAGAAAAGGCGGCAGTTTGCACTTCAGCCCTGGTGGCCAGAGCCTGGGAATCCCAGATTGAAGCAGAAAGGGGGTAGAAGCAATCCAGGATGATTCCTGACGTCATCCTTGGTCCTCCCCAGGGACACATAGTGCCCTCTGACACACACACACACACACACACACACACACAATTAAAAAAAGGAAAAGCAGAAAATGTCACAAAAAAACAAACGAGAAAAAAAAGAACATGGATTAGGAACTCAACATGTAAAGCTCAGTCACATCTAATTTTTCCATTTTCTTACATTAATAGTTTTCTTTTTTTTTTATTTCAGCTCAAACAAACTTATTAGGTACACCAGTTCCCTCCCTTCCTCCTCCTCCCCCCGTATCCCCTGCTCCCCCTCCCCACCTTTCTCCCTCCCCATCCCCCCAGTGCCTCCCGCCCCAATTCCCAGAGAGTCCTTTCCTGTGCATGTCTGATTTTCCTCTGGGCCCTCCTCTCCGATGACGTACAAGGACCCAGTGGCCTTTCCCTGAACCCTTTCCTGTGTTCCCCTTAGGTATAGGAACACTGCTGTGGCTGCCAATCCTTTTACCTCCAAGGCTCTTGGTGCCTTTAGCAGATGCTAGACTTTGTGAGGTCAACAGTGTGTTGGACAATGCACAGGGCATGCAAAGTCCAATTATGATTGCTTCAGCCCTAACTAGTATAAAGTATCTTATATATCATTGCTCCTCCCATCCTTTTGCTCTTACACTCTTAACGCCCCCTCTTCCGCAAATGTCCCTGAGCTTCAGGGTGGGGAATGATTAGTCTGGCCTAGTTCTAGGTGGTTGATATAGAGTCTCTGAAGTTCTGAATTGTGGTTTGTTGATTTTCTTTTACAATTTTGCTGCTCCTGCAATGCCCTTCACTCCATCCTGGTGGGCATTGTATGTTACCCCCTGGCCAGAGACAAAAAGCTGTTAGAGTCTTGTGATAAAAGCACATTCAAAGGTAGATGTAATAAAAGTGGGAAACCACAGTAAGCGAGGGGTCTAACACCCTTTTGCAAAATGGTTACTTTTTATCTGCCAGACTATATGCCCTCCTCTTCTGGTGAGATCACACCCCTATAGTAGTAAATGATCAGGAACAAAAGTCTGTGAACTTAATCAGATGTCTCATTACTTATTTGGGTCCTTGGTGGAGGCTTATTTTCCCTGCTTTAACATGGTCCCTTCTCTCCTTGTTTCTGGTGTGGTCCTCCTACCCCATCCCTCCTGTTCATAATCCTTGGAATTACTGTCTCTAGGTGGGCTGGGTGGGTTTGGTACTAGGAGCCCCCTATTAGGGAGTATATACGGCACTTAATTTTCTGGGTCTGGGATACTTCACTTAATATAATTGTTTCTAATGATATCCATTTCCCAGCAATTTCTGGTAATTCATCATGTTTGATGGCTGAGTAGTACTCCATTGTATAGATGTACCACAGTTTCCTTATCGACTCGTCAACTGTTGGACATTTGGGCTGATTCCATGACTTTGCTATTGTAAACAGTGCTGCTATGAACATGGTCGAGATTGTGCTATCGAGGTGAACCTCTGCTGTATGGGGGGTTATTCCCAAAAGTGGAATAGCAGGATCATATGGCATTTCAATCTTTAATTTCTTTGACAATCTCCAGACTGCTCGCCAGAGTGACTGTATAAGCCAGCATTCCCACCAGCAATGTAGGAGAGTTCCCCTCTCTCCACATCCTCTCCAACATTTGTTGTTTTTTGTATGTTTGTATTGTGGATGTTTGCCATCCTGACCGGGGTGAGATGATCTCAGGGAAGTTTTGATTTGCATTTCTCTGATGGCTACGGAAGTGGAGCATTTTTAAAGATATTTGTTAGACATTTTAATTTCATCCCTGGTAAATTTTCTTTTAAGTTCCCAGACCCATTTTTTAATTGGGCCATTGGTTTCCTTGGTGTTTAATTTTCTAAGTTCTTTGTGCACTCTGGACAGCAGAGTTCTATTAGATGTGTGGTTAGTGAAGATTTTCTCCCATTCTGTGGGTTGCCTTTGAGCTCACGTTACAATCTCTTTATCTGAACAGAAGCTCTTTCATTTCACAAGATCCCAACTGTTGATAGTTGGTAGCAGGGACTGTGCCATTGGATGTCTGTTTAGGAACTGTTGGCCTAGCCCAATCAGCTCGAGGGAGTTCCCTATCCTTTCAACTATGATTTTTATAGTCTCTGGCCTGGAATTAAGTCTTGTACATGGTGACAAGTACGGGTCCAGCTTTAATCTTCTGCATATGGAGATCCAGTTTTGCCAGCACCATTTGTTGAAGATGCTGTTCTTTTTCCATTGGATTTTTTGGGCCCCTTTGTCAAAGACCAAATGGCTGTAACTTTGTGGGCTTATATCTGGGTCTTTAATCCTTATCCATTGATCTGTGTGTCTATTTTGGAACCAGTACCAGGTTGTCTATATAACTATTGATTTGTAGCATAGACTAAGGTTTGGTATGGCAATACCTCCAGCTTTGTTTTTGATACTGAGGATTGTTTTTGCTATCCTGGGTCTTTTGGGCCTCCATATGAACTTTGAGATTGTTTGGTCAACTTCTTTGAAGAACTGCTTTGGGATTTTGATTGGTATAGCATTGAATCTGTATATTGCCTTTGGTAGGATGGTCATTTTTACGACGTTGATTCTGCCAATCCAGGAACAAGGGAGGTCTTTCCACCTTTTGGTGTCTTCTGCTATTTCTTTTTTTAGGGTTTTAAAGTTTTCATTGTAAAGGTCTTTTACCTCCTTGGTTAGGTTTATACCAAGGTATTTCATTTTTTTAAGGGCTATGGTAAATGGGATTGTTTCCCTCAAGGCTTTTTCACTTCTTGCATTCTGGGCATATGGGAAGGCCTCTGATTTTTGCACATTTATTTTGTTTCCTGCCACCCTGCTGAACTTCTCAATTAGTTCCAAGAGCTTCCTGGTGGAGTTTTTGAGATCACTCAGGTATAAGATCATGTCATCTGCAAATAGAGATAACTTGACTTCTTCCTTGCCGATTTGAATCCCTCTTATGTCCCTTTCTTGTCTTATGGCTTCAGCTAAGACTTCAAGTACAATATTGAATAGAAGTGGTGAGAGTGGACAGCCTTGTCTAGTTCCTGATTGAAGTGGGAATGCTTCCATTTGTTCCCCATTGAGCATAATCCTTGCTGTGGGCTTGTTGCATATAGCTTTTATTATATTGATAAAGGTTCCTTCCATTCCTACTGTCTCTAGGGTTTTGATCATAAAAGGCTGTTGGATCTTGTCAAAAGCTTTTTCTGCATCTATCGAGAGTATCATGTGGTCTTGGACTTTGGACTGGTTTACATGATGAATTACATTTTTTGATTTGCGTATGTTGAACCAACCTTGCGTGCCGGGGATGAAGCCTACTTGGTTCCAGTAAATGATCTTTTAAATATGTTTTTGAATCCTATT
This sequence comes from Typhlomys cinereus, assembly GCA_023101885.1. NCBI lineage: Eukaryota > Metazoa > Chordata > Mammalia > Rodentia > Platacanthomyidae > Typhlomys > Typhlomys cinereus. The sequence continues at coordinate 3,792,610 of JALPQD010000206.1, forward strand.
TGCTAAGACTTTGTTGAGAATGTTTGTGTCTGTGTTCATCAGGGAGGTCAGCCTATAGTTTTCTTTTTTAAGTGAATCTTTATTAGGTTTTGGGATTAAAACGATATTAGCTTCATAGAAGGAATTTGGTAGTGTTCCTTCCTTTGCTATTTGATGGAACAGTTTAAGGAGTATTGGTATTATTAACTCCTTAAATCTCTGGAAGAACTCTGTGCTGAATCCATCTGGTCCAGGACATTTTTTGGTGGGAAGATTCAAGATTACTTCCTCAATTTCCTTGTATGTTATAGGACTATTTAAATAATTCACAACTTCCTGATTCAATTTAGGTAAGTTGTGTTTACTTAGAAATTCATCCATCTCTTTTGTGTTGTCAAAAGTCACTGAGTATAAGTTATTGGAGTATGATGTTATAATTCTCTAGATTTCTTGGGTATCAGTAGTGATTACTCCATGTTCATTTCTAATTTTGTTAATTTGGGTTTTCTCTCTCCTGCTTTTGGTTAATTTAGCTAGGGGTGTATCAATCTTATTGATTTTTTCAAAGAACCAGCTTTTTGACAGGTTGATATTTTGGTATCGTTTTCTAGATCTCGATTTCAGATATTTCTCCCCTTATTTTGCTAATCTCCTCTCTTCTACTACTTTTGGGATCAGATTGCTCTAGTTTCCCTAAAGCTTTTAGCTGCATTGTTAAGTTGTTTATTTAAGATGTTTCCATTTTTTTGACGTAGGCATTAAGAGCTATGAACTTACCTCTTAGAACAGCTTTCAATGTGTCCCAAAGATTTTGGTCAGGTGTATTCTCGTTATCATTCACTTTCAGGAAATCTTGAATTTCCTTTTTAATTTCTTCCTGCATCCAGTTCTCATTCAGCATCATAGAGGTAAGTTTCCAGGAGTTAGTGTATTTTCTCTTGTTTGATATGTTGTGGATGTCCAGCTTTAGGCAGTGGTGGTCTGATAGGGCACAGGTTAGAATTTCAACTTTCTTGTATATGTGTAGATTCATTCTGTGGCCCAATATGTGATATATTTTGGAGAAAGTTCCGTGTGCTGCAGAGAAAAATGTGTATTCTTTGGTGCATGGATGAAAAGTTCGATAGAGATCTGTAAGGTCCATTACTTTCAGGGTTTGATTAAGTTCCAAAGTGTCTCTGTTAAGCTTTTGACCTGTTGATTGATCTCATGTTGAGAGGGCGATGTTGAAGTCCCCAAGAATTATCGTTTGGGGGTTGATTTCTTGCTTTAGACGCTTTAGATGAATGTGGAGGGGCCCGCATTGGGTGCATATATGTTCAGTATTATGAAGACTTCCTGGTGAATTGTACCTGTGACTAAAATGTAGTATCCATCCGCATCTCTTATAATTTTCTCTGGTTTGAAGTCCACTTTGTCTGATAGCATAATGGCTACCCCTGCCTGTTTTCTGCTTCCATTTGCTTGTAGAATTGTTGACCAGCCTTTTATTTTTAGAGCTTTCCTATCTTTTGTGGTGAGATGGGTTTCCTGCAGGCAGCAGATTGATGGATTGTGATTTTTAATCCAAGTTTGTAATCTGTGTCTCTTGATCAGTGAGTTAATTCCATTAACATTTAGTGTTATAATGGAGAAACTATTTTTGATTTCAGACATTTATCATGTTTAGTAGCTTTTATAAGTATATTGCTTCGCTTTTAATGGTGTTATATTTGCCTTCTGTTCTCCTGGATATGCCTGTTTTTTTCTTCACGCTTGAGTATCATTTCTAGCATTTTTTGAAGGCCTGGTTTGGTGGACATGTATCCCTTAAAGTTGTCTTTGTGCTGGAAAATTTTTCTTTCTCCCTCCATCATGACTGATAGTTTTGCAGGGGAAATCAGCCAGCATTGACATTTTTGCTCATTCAATACTTGAAGTATGTCTCTCCAAGCTCTTCTTGCTTTTACTGTTTGGACTGAGAAGTCATTTGTTATTTTAATAGGTTTACTTTTAAAAGTGATAAGACAAAAGGGATAAAAAAGATAAGGGATAAGATAAAAAAGATAAGTGTCTTACAGAAGTGTCAATACTGTAACTCTTTGTGTTCAGGAAGAAATCACACTTGTCATAGGAAGTTTCCATGAAACATGTTCACACAAATCATTCCCTACCCAAATCGTGAATCAAGTGAAGAGGACTCACAGTCATATGTAGCATGTGCACTTCTTTGCGATAAGTATCCTACACAGGTTTTTAAACTGTAAAACATTGTGTTCCGGAGAAAACAACATTCCTTTTGAGCTGATTCTACCAACTATATTCAGGCCTGCAATGAGCTTGAAAATAGTGACCAAGTGAGGAAGCTTCAAATTCACATGTTTCACTTCCACTTCTCTGTGATAAGAATACTGTAGATGTTCATACATTGTAACTTTTTATGTTCAGGAGAAATTCACACTGGATTTGTGACGTTTTGATGCAATATGATCACGCAGGCCTTGATTTTCCAAAATGGTGAACCAAGTGAGGAGGACTGAGAGTCAAATGTTGGAGGTGCACTTCTTAGGGATAAGTATCCTACAGAAGATTCTGTAGTGTTACTCTTTGTGTTCAGAAGAAGATCATATTTGTTTTGCGCCATTTGCACATAATATGTTCACGCAGGCCATGATTTTCCAAAATAGTGAAGCAAGTGCACAGGATTCAGAGTCAAATGTTGGAATTTCACTTCTTAGGGATAAGTATTTTAGAGAAGTTCCATTACTGTAACATTTTTTTTCAGGCGAAAATCATACTTGTTTTGTGAAATTTGAATGGTATTCATTCACACAGGCCATGATTTTACAAAATAGTAAACCAAGTGTGCAGGACTCTGAGTTAAATGTTGCAAGTGCACTTCTTTAGGATAAGTCTCGTACATAAGTTTCTATATTGTAACGCTTTGTGTTCAGGGGGAAGTCATACATTTTATGACCTTCCATGAAACATGTTCATGCATGTCGTTCCCTTCCAAAATCGTGAACGAAGTGAAGAGAACTCACAGTCATATGTAGCATGTGCACTTCTTTGGGAAGTCATATGTAGCATGTGCACTTCTTTGGGATAAATATGCTACACAGGTTTCTAGACTGTAAAACTTTGTATTCTGGAGAAAACAACATTTGTTTTGTGCCGATACTACCAACTATGTTCAGGCTTGTAATGAGCTTGAAAATAGTGACCAAGTGAGGACGCGTCAAATTCACATGTTTCACTTTCTCTTCTCAGTGATAAGAATCCTGTAGATGTTCATATGTTGTAACTTTTTATATTCAGGAGAAATTCACACTGGTTTTGTGACGTTTTCATGGAATATGTTCACGCAGGCCTTGATTTTTCAAAATGGTGAACCAAGTGAGACGGACTCAGAGTCAAATGTTGGAAGTGCACTTCCTAGGGATAAGTATCCTATAGAATATTCTATACGGTAACACTTTGTGTTCAGGAGAAGATCATATTTGTTTTGTACCATTTGCACCTAACATGTTCACGCAGGCTATGATTTTCCAAAATAGTGAAACAAGTGCGGAGGATTCAGAGTCAAATATTGGAATTTCACTTCTTAGGGATAAGTATCCTAGAGAAGTTCCTATACTGTAACATTTGTGTTCCGGCCAAAATCTCACTTAATTTGTGACATTTGAATGGCACATGTTCACACATACCATGATTTTTCAAAATAGTGAACCAAGTCAGTTAAATGTTGCAAGTGTACTTCTTTAGGGTATGTATCGTACAGACATTTCTATATTGTAACTCTTTGTGTTCAGGAGGAAATCACACTTGTTTTACGACATTTCCATGAAACATGTTCATGCATGTCGTTCCCTTCCAAAGTCGTGAACCAAGTGAGGAGGACTCACAGTCATATGTAGGTTATGTACTTCTTTGGGAAGTCATATGTAGCATGTGCACTTCTTTGGGATAAGTATCCTACACAGGTTTCTAGACTGTAAAACTTTGCATTCTGGAGAAATTAACATTTGTTTTGTGGTGATTCTACCAACTATGTTCAGGATTGTAATGAGCCTGAAAATAGTGACCAAGTGAGAATGCGTCAAAATCACATGTTTCACTTTCTCTTCTCAGTGATAAGAATCCTGTAGATGTTCATATGTTGTAACTTTTTATGTTCAGGAGAAATTCACACTGGTTTTGTGACATTTTCATGGAAAATGTTAACGCAGGCCTTGATTTTCCAAAACAGTGAACCAAGTGAGGAGGACTGAGAGTCAAATGTTGGAGGTGCACTTCTTAGGGATAAGTATCCTACGGAAGATTCTGTAGTGTTACTCTTTGTGTTCAGAAGAAGATCATATTTGTTTTGCGCCATTTGCACATAATATGTTCACGCAGGCCATGATTTTCCAAAATAGTGAAGCAAGTGCGCAGGATTCAGAGTCAAATGTTGGAATTTCACTTCTTAGGGATAAGTATTCTAAAGAAGTTCCATTATTGTAACATTTGTTTTCAGGCGAAAATCATACTTGTTTTGTGAAATTTGAATGGTATACATTCACACAGGCCATGATTTTACAAAATAGTGAACCAAGTGTGGAGGACTCTGAGTTAAATGTTGCAAGTGCACTTCTTTAGGATAAGTATCGTACATAAGTTTCTATATTGTAACGCTTTGTGTTCAGGAGGAAGTCATACATTTTATGACGTTTCCATGAAACATGTTCATGCATGTCGTTCCCTTCCAAAATCGTGAACCAAGTAAAGAGGACTCACAGTCATATGTAGCATGTGCACTTCTTTGGGAAGTCATATGTAGCATGTGCACTTCTTTGGGATAAATATGCTACACAGGTTTCTAGACTGCAAAACTTTGTATTCTGGAGAAAACAACATTTGTTTGGTGCCGATACTACCAACTATGTTCAGGCTTGTAAGGAGCTTGAAAATAGTGACCAAGTGAGGACGCTTCAAATTCACATGTTTCACTTTCTCTTCTCAGTGATAACAATCCTGTAGATGTTCATATGTTGTAACTTTGTATGTTCAGGAGAAACTCACACTGGTTTTGTGATGTTTTCATGGAATATGTTCACGCAGGCCTTGATTTTCCAAAATAGTGAACCAGGTGAGTAGAACTGAGAGTCAAACGTTGGAGGTGCACTTCTTAGGGATAAGTATCCTACAGAAGATTCTGTAGTGTTACACTTTGTGTTCAGGAAAAGATCATACTTGTTTTGGGACATTTGCATATAATATGTTCACGCAGGCCATGATTTTCCAAAAGAGTGAACCAAGTGAGTATGACTCAGAGTCAAATGTTGCAAGTACACTTCGTTGGGATATGTATCCTACGGAAGTTTCTGTACTGTACCCCTTGTGATCAGGAGAAAGTCACCCTTGTTGTGCAAATGTCAACGGAATATTTACACGCAAGCTATGATATTCCAAAATAGTGAACCCAGAGAGAAGGACTCAGAGTCAAATGTTGCAAGTGCTCTTCTTCTTAGCAATAATTATCCCACCAAAGTTTCTATACTGTCATTCTTGGTGTTCAGGAGAGTATCACACTTGTTTTGCAATATTTCCCTGGAACATGTTAAAGCAGGCTATGATTTTCCAAAATAATGAACCATGTGAGGAGGACTCAGAGTCAAATGTTGGAAGTTCACTTCTTAGTGTTAAGTATCCTACAGAAGTTTCGATACTGTACCTCTTTGTCTTCTGCAGACAATCACACTTGTTTTGCGAAGTTTCCATGGAACCTATTCATGCAGGAGATGATTTCCAAAATAGTGAACCAAGTGCAGAGGATTCAGAATCAAATGTAGGAAGTGCACTTCTTGGGGATAAGTATCCTAGAGAAGTTTCTATACTGTAACATTTGCGTTCAGGAGAAAATCATACTTGTTTTGTGACATTTGCATGGAACATATTCGCACAGGCCATGAATTTACAAAATAGTGAACCATGTGAGCAGGATTCTGAGTCAAATGTTGCATGTGCCCTTCTTTAGTATAAGTGTCGTACAGAAGTTTCTATACTGTAACTCTTTGTGTTCAGAAGGAAATCACACTTGTTCTATCACTTTTCCATGAAACATGTTCATGCATGTCATTCCTTTCCAAAATCGTGAACCAAGTGAAGAGGACTCACAGTCATATGTAGCATGGGCACTTCTTTGGGACCAGTATCCTACACAGGATTCTAGATGGTAAAACTTTGTGTTCTGGAGAAAACAACATTCCTTTTGTGCTGTTTCTATCTACTATGTTCAGGCCTGTAATAAGCTTGAAAATAGAGACAGAGTAAGGAAGCATCAAATTCACATCTTTCACTTTCTCTTCTCAGTGCTAAGAATCTTGTAGATGTTCATAAGTTGTAACTTTTTATGTTCAGGAGGAAATCACTCTGGTTTTGTGACGTTTTCATGGAATATGTTCACGCAGGCCTTGATTTTTCAAAATGGTGAACCAAGTGAGGAGGACTCAGAGTCAAATGTTGGAAGTGCACTTCCTAGGGATAAGTATCCCATAGAAGATTCTATACGGTAACACTTTGTGTTCAAGAGAAGATCATATTTGTTTTGTACCATTTGCACCTAACATGTTCACGCAGGCCATGATTTTCCAAAATAGTGAACCAAGTGCGGAGGATTCAGAGTCAAATATTCAATATTCGAATTTCACTTCTTAGGGATAAGTATCCTAGAGAAGTTCCTATACTGTAACATTTGTGTTCCGGCCAATCTCACTTGTTTTGTGACATTTGAATGGCACATGTTCACACAGGCCATGATTTTACAAAATAGTGAACCAAGTCACTTAAATGTTGCAAGTGTACTTCTTTAGGATATGTATCGTACAGAAATTTCTATATTGTAACTCTTTGTGTTCAGGAGGAAATCACACTTGTTTTACGACATTTCCATGAAACATGTTCATGCATGTCGTTCCCTTCCAAAGTCGTGAACCAAGTGAAGAGGACTCACAGTCATATGTAGCTTATGTACTTCTTTGGGAAGACATGGGTACCATGTGCACTTCTTTGGGATAAGTATCCTACACAGGTTTCTAGACTGTAAAACTTTGTATTCTGGAGAAAACAACATTTGTTTTGTGGTGATTCTACCAACTATGTTCAGGATTGTAATGAGCCTGAAAATAGTGACCAACTGAGGACGCGTCAAATTCACATGTTTCACTTTCTCTTCTCAGTTGTAAGAATCCTGTAGATGTTCATATGTTGTAACTTTTTATGTTCAGGAGAAATTCACACTGGTTTTGCAACGTTTTCATGGAAAATGTTAACGCAGGCCTCGATTTTTCAAAATAGTGAACCAAGTGAGGAGGACTGAGAGTCAAATGTTGGAAGTGCACTTCTTAGGGATAAGTATCCTACATAAGATTCTATAGAGTTACACTTTGTGTTCAGGAGAAGATCATACTTCTTTTGCGACATTTGCATATAACATGTTCACGCAGGCCATGATTTTCCCAAATAGTGAAGCAAGTGCGGAGGATTCAGAGTCAAATGTTGGAATTTCACTTCTTAGGGATAAGTATTCTAGAGAAGTTCCATTATTGTAACATTTGTTTTCAGGTGAAAATCATACTTGTTTTGTGACATTTGAATGGTATATGTTCACACAGGCCATGATTTTACAAAATAGTGAACCAAGTGTGCAGGATCCTGATTTAAATGTTGCAAGTGCACTTCTTTAGGATAAGTATCGTACAGAAGTTTCTATATTGTAACTCTTTGTGTTCAGGAGGAAGTCATACATTTTATGACGTTTCCATGAAACATGTTCATGCATGTCGTTCCCTTCCAAAATCGTGAACCAAGTGAAGAGGACTCACAGTCATATGTAGCATGTGGACTTCTTTGGGAAGTCATATGTAGCATGTGCACTTCTTTGGGATAAGTATCCTACACAGGTTTCTAGACTGTAAAACTTTGTATTCTGGAGAAAACAACATTTGTTTTGTGGTGATTCTACCAACTATGTTCAGGATTGTAATGAGCCTGAAAATAGTGACCATGTGAGAATGCGTCAAATTCACATGTTTCACTTTCTCTTCTCAGTGATAAGAATCCTGTAGATGTTCATATGTTGTAACTTTTTATGTTCAGGAGAAATTCACACTGGTTTTGTGACATTTTCATGGAAAATGTTAACGCAGGCCTTGAATTTCCAAAATAGTGAACCAAGTGAGGAGGACTGAGATTCAAATGTTGCAGGTGCACTTCTTAGGATAAGTATCCTACAGAAGATTCTATAGAGTTACACTTTGTGTTCAGGAGAAGATCATACTTCTTTTGCGACATTTGCATATAACATGTTCACGCAGGCCATGATTTTCCAAAATAGTGAAGCAAGTGCCGAGGATTCAGAGTCAAATGTTGGAATTTCTCTTCTTAGGGATAAGTATTCTAGAGAAGTTCCCTTATTGTACCATTTGTTTTCAGGCGAAAATCATACGTGTTTTGTGACATTTGAATGGTATACATTCACACATGCCATGATTTTCCAAAAGAGTGAACCAAGTGAGTATGACTCAGAGTCAAATGTTGCAAGTGCACTTCATTGGAATATGTATCCTACAGAAGTTTCTGTACTGTACCTCTTGTGATCAGGAGAAAATCACCCTTGTTGTGCGAATGTCAATGGAATATTTACACGCAAGCCATGATATTCCAAAATAGTGAACCTAGAGAGAAGGACTCAGAGTCAAATGTTGCAAGTGCTCTTCTTCTTAGCAATAATTATCCCACCAAAGTTTCTATACTGTCATTCTTGGTGTTCAGGAGAGTATCACACTTGTTTTGCAATATTTCCCTGGAACATGTTAACGCAGGCTATGATTTTCCAAAATAATGAACCATGTGAGGAGGACTCAGAGTCAAATGTTGGAAGTTCACTTCTTAGTGTTAAGTATCCTTTAGAAGTTTCGATACTGTACCTCTTTGTCTTCTGCAGACAATCACACTTGTTTTGCGAAGTTTCCATGGAACCTATTCATGCAGGAGATGATTTCCAAAATAGTGAACCAAGTGCAGAGGATTCAGAATCAAATGTAGGAAGTGCACTTCTTGGGGATAAGTATCCTAGAGAAGTTTCTACACTGTAACCTTTTGCGTTCAGGAGAAAATCATACTTGTTTTGTGACATTTGCATGGAACATATTCGCGCAGGCCATGAATTTACAAAATAGTGAACCAAGTGAGCAGGATTCTGAGTAAAATGTTGCATGTGCCCTTCTTTAGTATAAGTGTCGTACAGAAGTTTCTATACTGTAACTCTTTGTGTTCAGAAGGAAATCACACTTGTTCTATCACTTTTCCATGAAACATGTTCATGCATGTCATTCCTTTCCAAAATCGTGAACCAAGTGAAGAGGACTCACAGTCATATGTAGCATGGGCACTTCTTTGGGACCAGTATCCTACACAGGATTCTAGATGGTAAAACTTTGTGTTTTGGAGAAAACAACATTCCTTTTGTGCTGTTTCTACCTACTATGTTCAGGCCTGTAATAAGCTTGAAAATAGAGACAAAGTGAGGAAGCATCAAATTCACATCTTTCACTTTCTCTTCTCAGTGCTAAGAATCCTGTAGATGTTCATAAGTTGTAACTTTTTATGTTCAGGAGGAAATCACTCTGGTTTTGTGACGTTTTCATGGAATATGTTCAAGCAGGCCTTGATTTTTCAAAATGGTGAAACAAGTGAGGAAGACTCAGAGTCAAATGTTGGAAGTGCACTTCCTAGGGATAAGTATCCTATAGAAGATTCTATACGGTAACACTTTGTGTTCAGGAGAAGATCTTATTTGTTTTGCACCATTTGCACCTAACATGTTCACGCAGGCCATGATTTTCCAAAATAGTGAACCAAGTGCGGAGGATTCAGAGTCAAATATTGGAATTTCACTTCTTAGGGATAAGTATCCTAGAGAAGTTCCTATACTGTAACATTTGTGTTCCGGCCAAAATCTCACTTGTTTTGTGACATTTGAATGGCACATGTTCACACAGGCCATGATTTTACAAAATAGTGAAGCAAGCCACAGGTTTCTAGAAGGTAAAACTTTTTGTTCTGGAAAAAACAACATTCATTTTGTGCTGACTCTACCAAATATGTACAGGCCTGTAATGAGCTTGAAAATAGTGACCACCTTTTCACCACACCCCGCTCCGCTGGTCAGGACATGTGCGCGAGATCCAGCTGCGCTTCACTCCGCGCCCTAGGTAAGTCCCCGTTTGGGCCCCACCCACCAGGACCCCAGGTCAGCCCACAGGGACCCGGCTCCGACTCCCACCATCCAGCCGGAGCCACGCGGGGGCTGAGGGACGAGGAGGACCTCCCCCTGTGCCCGGGCCCCGCCCCAGCTGCCCTCGGGTCAAATAGCTCCACGCCGTCGCCCCCATCCTCCCTTTTCACCCCACCCCTCACCACCGGTCAGGACACGTGCACGGTCTAGCCAGGCCTCACCCCGTGCCCTAGGTAGGTCCCGTTCAGGCCCCGCCCACCAGGACCCAGGCCAAATAATTCAGTTTAGTGAAATTGAGAGATCTTAAGAGTTAAAATGACAATGCCAAAGTCAAAGTGCAAATCCATGAGAAGCAACACTCAAGTAAACAAATTTCCCACTGAAGAAATTTATCCCATAATGTTAGACTCCAACAAGAACAAACCCGCGGAAAAAGGCCAAGAAAGCCTCACCCAGAATAAAGTCTTTCAAAATATGATCATTACCATGTTCAATACTATGAAAGAGGAAATCCGGGAGGAATTACATAATCGAATCAATCGCTTTGAAGAGGAACACAACAGACATCTGGAGGAGTTGAGAAAAACAGTGCAAGAAACAAAAAGTGGTATAGAGCAGTTAAAACAAACTCAAGCAGAGTTTAAAACTGAGCTAAAAGAACCTCAACTCAGAACGCCACAGAGAGTCTTATCAACAGAACTAATGAAGCAGAAAACAGAATTTCAGACCTTGAAGATAAAGTGGGAGTACTAACCAGCTCAATGGAAGAGGTTGTTAAAGCCAAAAAGATACTTGAGAGAAATATCCAAGAGATATGGGACACCCTGAAGAAGCCTAACATGCGTATTCATGGAATACCAGAGCAAGAATCTCAAAATACCACCCCTGAGGAAATTTTTCAAACGATCATCAAGGAAAACTTCCTCATCTAAAAAAAGAGAGTCCCATTCATATACAAGAGTCATTCTGCACCCCAAACAGATACGACCAAAATAGAAGCACGCCTCGGCAAATAATAGTTAAAACACTCCTCATTCAAGATAAAGAACTGGTGCTGAGAGCTTCAAGGGAGAAAAAAAAGTCACTTTTAAAGGTAAACCTATTAAAATAACAAATGACTTCTCAGTCCAAACAGTAAAAGCAAGAAGAGCTTGGAGAGACATACTTCAAGTATTGAATGAGCAAAAATGTCAATGCTGGCTGATTTCCCCTGCAAAACTATCAGTCATGATGGAGGGAGAAAGAAAAATTTTCCAGCACAAAGACAACTTTAAGGGATACATGTCCACCAAACCAGGCCTTCAAAAAATGCTAGAAATGATACTCAAGCGTGAAGAAAAAAACAGGCATATCCAGGAGAACAGAAGGCAAATATAACACCATTAAAAGCGAAGCAATATACTTATAAAAGCTACTAAACATAATAAATGTCTGGAATTAACAATAGTTTCTCCATTATAACACTAAATGTTAATGGACTTAATTCACCGATCAAGAGACACAGATTACAAACTTGGATTAAAAATCACAATCCATCAATCTGCTGCCTGCAGGAAACCCATCTCACCACAAAAGATAGGCACATCCTACGAATGAAAGGCTGGTCCAAATCTTGCAAGCTAATGGAACCAGGAAACAGGCAGGGGTAGCCATTATGCTATCAGACAAAGTGAACTTCAAACCAAAGAAAATTATAAGAGACACAGATGGATACTACATTTTAGTCACCAGGAAGACTTCACAATACTGAACATATATGCACCCAATACGGGCCCCTCCACATTCATTAAGAAAACCCTGCAGCATCTAAAGCAGGAAATCAACCACCAAACGATAATTCGTGGGGACTTCAACACCGCCCTCTCAACATGGGATAGATCAACAGGTCAAAGCTTAACAGAGACACTTTGGAACTTAATCAAACCCTGAAAGAAATGGACCTCACAGATCTCTATCGAACTTTTCACCCACGCACCAAAGAATACACATTTTTCTCAGCAGCACACGAAACTTTCTCCAAAATAGATCACATATTGGGCCACAAAATGAATGTACACATATACAAGAAAGTTGAAATTCTAACCTGTGCCCTATTAGACCACCACGGCCTAAAGCTGGACATCCACAACACATCAAACAAGAGAAAATACACTAACTCCTGGAAACTTAACACTATGATGCTGAATGAGAACTGGATTCAGGAAGAGAAATTAAAAAGGAAATTCAAGATTTCCTGAAAGTGAATGATAACGAAAAAACAACCTACCAAAATCTCTGGGACACAATGAAAGCTGTTCTAAGAGGTAAGTTCATAGCTCTTAATTCCTACGTCAAAAAATGGAAACATCAGAAATAAACAACTTAACAATGCAGCTTAAAGCTTTAGAGAAACTTGAGCAATCTGATCCCAAAAGCAGTAGAAGAGAAGAGATTAGCAAAATAAGGGGAGAAATATCTGAAATCGAGATTAAGAAAACGATAGAAAAAATCAACCAGTCAAAAAGCTGGTTCTTTGAAAAAATCAACAAGATTGATACACCCCTAGCTAAACTAACCAAAAGCAAGGGAGACAAAATCCAAATTAACAAAATTAGAAATGAACACGGAGTTATCAGTACTGATACCCAAGAAATCCAGAGAATTATAACATCATACTTCAATAACTTATACTCTGTGAAGTTTGACAACACAAAAAAGATGGATGAATTTCTAAGTAAACACAACTTACCTAAATTGAATCAGGAAGTTGTAAATTATTTAAATAGTCCTATAACATATAAGGAAATTGAGGAAGTAATCTCGAATCTTCCCACCAAAAAATGTCCTGTACCAGATGGATTCAGCACAGAGTTCTAACAGACATTTAAGGAGTCAATAGCACCAATACTCCTTAAACTGTTCCATCAAATAGCAAAGGAAGGAACACTACCAAATTCCTTCTATGAAGCTAATATCGTCTTAATCCCAAAACCTAATAAAGATTCACTTAAGAAAGAAAACTATAGGCCGATCTCCCTGATGAATACAGACGCAAAGATTCTCAACAAAGTCTTAGCAAATCGGATTCAAAAATATATTAAAAAGATCATTCATGGGGACCAAGTAGGCTTCTTCCCCAGCACACAACTTTGGTTCAATATATGCAAATCAATAAATGTAATTCATCATGTAAACCAGTCCAAAGTCCAAGACCACATGATACTCTCAATAGATGCAGAAAAAGCTTTTGACAAGATCCAACAGCCTTTTATGATCAAAACCCTAGAGACAGTGGGAATGGAAGGAACTTTAATCAATATAATAAAAGCTATATGCAACAAGCCCACAGAAAGGATTATACTCAATGGGGAACAACTGGAATCATTCCCACTTCGATCAGGAACTAGACAAGGCTGTCCACTCTCACCACTTCTATTCAATATTGTACTTGAAGTCTTAGCTGAAGCCATAAGACAAGAAAGGGACATAAGAGGGATTCAAATCGGCAAGGAAGAAGTCAAGCTATCCTTATTTGCAGATGACATGATCTTATACCTGAGTGATCCCAAAAACTCCACCAGGAAGCTCCAGGAACTAATTGAGAAGTTCAGCAGGGTGGCAGGATACAAAATAAATGTGCAAAAATCAGAGGCCTTCCTATATGCCCAGAATGAAAGAAGTGAAAAAGTCTTCAGATAAACCATACCATTTACTATAACCCCTAAAAAATGAAATACCTCGGTATAAACCTAACTAAGGAGGTAAAAGACCTTTACAATGAAAACTTTAAAACCATAAAGAAATTGCAGAAGACACCAGAAGGTGGAAAGACCTCCCATGTTCCTGGATTGGCAGAATCAACATCGTAAAAATGACCATCCTACCAAAGGCAATATACAGATTCAATGCTATACCAATCAAAATCCAAAGCAATTCTTCAAAGTTCATATGGAGGCACAAACAACCCAGGATAGCAAAAACAATCCTGAGTAACAAAAACACAGCTCTAGGTATTACCATACCAAACCTTAGTCTATACTACAAATCAATAGTTACAAAGACAGCCTGGTACTGGCTCCAAATAGACACACAGATCAATGGATAAGGATTGAAGACCCAGATATAAGCCCACAAAGTTACAGCCATTGGTCTTTGACAAGGGGCCCAAAAGAATCCAATGGAAAAAGAACAGCATCTTCAACAAATGGTGCTGGCAAAACTGGATCTCCAACATGCAGAAGATTAAAGCTGGACCCGTACTTGTCACCCATGTAGCAAGACTTAACTCTAAATGGATCAAGGACCTTGATATCAGGCCAGAGACTTTAAAAACCATAGTTGAAAGGATAAGGAACTCCCTCGAGCTGATTGGACTAGGCCAACAGTTCCTAAACAGACATCCAATGGCACAGTCACTGCTACCAACTCTCAACAGTTGGGATCTTGTGAAATTAAAGAGCTGCTGTTCAGATAAAGAGATTGTCACACGAGCTCAAAGGCAAACCACAGAATGGGAGAAAATCTTCACTAACCACATATCTGACAGAGCTCTACTGTCCAGAGTGCACAAAGAACTTAGAACACTAAACTCCAAGGAAAACACTGGCCCAATTAAAAAATGGGCCCTGGAACTTCAAAGAAACTTTACCAGGGATGAAATTAAAATGTCTAACAAATATCTTAAAAAATGCTCCACTTCCTTAGCCATCAGGGAAATGCAAATCAAAACTTCCCTGAGATATCATTTCACCCAGGTCAGGAAGGCAAAAATCCACAATACAAACAACGACAAATGCTGGAGAGGATGTGGAGAGAGGGGAACTCTCCTACATTGTTGGTGGGAATGCAGGCTCATACAGACACTCTGGCGAGCCGTCTGGAGATTCTTAAAGAAATTAAAGATTGAAATGCCATATGACCCTGCTATCCCACTTTTGGGAATAACCTCCCATGCAGCAGAGGTTCGCCTCGATAGCACAAGCTCGACCATGTTCATAGCAGCATTGTTTACAATAGCAAAGTCATGCAATCTACCTAAATGTCCAACAGTTGACGAGTGGATAAGGAAACTGTGGTACATCTATACAATGGAGTACTACTCAGCCATCAAAAATGATGAATTACTGGAATTTGCTGTGAAATGGATGTCATAAAAAGAATTATATTAAGTGAAGTATCCCAAACCCAGAAAATTAAGCGCCATATGTCCTCCCTAATAGGTGGCTCCTAGTACCAAACTCAACCAGCCCACATTGAGACACTCATAAGTAAACCTATGTAACACAGTAATTGCAAGGATTATGAACAAGAGAGATGGGGTAGGAGGGCCACAGCAGAAACAAGGAGAGAGGGGACCATGTTACAGCAGAGAAAATAGGCCTCCATCAAGGTCTGCAAGTAAGTAATGAGAAACCTGGATAAGTTCACAGATCTTTCCTGATTCACCAGAAGGGGAGGGCATATAGTCTAGCAGATAAAAAGTAATCATTTTGCAAATGGGTGATGGACCCCTCCCTCACTGAGGTTTCCTACTCTTACATCTACCCTTGAATGTGCTATTATAACAAGACTCCAGTTTAACAGCTTTTTGTCTCTGGCCAGGGGGTGACATACAGTGCCCAGCAGAATGGAGTGAAGGGCATTTCAGGAGCAGCAAAACTGCAAAAGAAAATCAACAAACCACAATCCAGAACTTCAGAGACTATATCAATCACATAGAACTAGGCCAGCCTAATCTCTCCCCATCCTGGAGCTCAGGGACATTTGCGGAAGAGGGGGCGGTAAGTTTGTAAGAGCAAAAGGATGGGAGGAGCAACGATTTGCAAGATTCTCAACAATAGTTGGGGCCAAAGCAATCATAATGGGACTTTGCATGCCCTGTGCAATATCCAGCGCACTGTTGCCCTCATAAAGTCTAGCATCTGTTAAGGGCACCGAGACCCCTGGAGGCAAGGGATTGACAGCCATAGTAGTGATTTATGCTTAAGGGGAACAAGAGAAAGGGCTTATGGAAATGCTACTGGGTCCTTATATGTCATC